>MNCL01000129.1:0-486951 GCA_001932985.1 Proctacanthus coquilletti
ACATTGGGCACAAGAAAGCATAAAAATAAATTTAGGAACAAAAGAACTTGCAAGACGAAATGTTATGTTCAAAATTATAAAATAATCAACACCAACAATCGATTTGTTCTTGGAATTCAAAATCTATTTAAAATAATAATGCTACATTTGCATAGTAAAGGAACTGGATCACTACTGTATATGGAACTATCTCGTCTAATAGAAAATCAGCACTGTTTTCCAAAAATTAGCTTGAAACACCTCACGAAGAAGTTAAATTACAACTGTTCTCCTTTAGAAAACAACAACACTTTGCAGGTCAATTACAATTTTGGACAAATTGGCCCGACGTAAGACGTCTACTGACTAGAAATCTCAAACTATTCTGCCCCAACAAAGTCCGCTTGTTTACCAGTGATATGTTGACAGTATGCAATTGAAATGAAAATTGATTCGAGTTGAAAACCATCTTAGAGTTCTTGCACGGTGGGCAGGTGTTAGCTGTAAGGTATGTGCATCACGTCCCAACCTGATTTCCCTCTTTCTACTATCCGGCCAGTGGACGACCACTATCACTGACCATTTTGAACAACGCGAGTATGCCAAAAATGCTCGCACCGGAATTTAAAATTCGATCAAGTGGTGTTGTCGCGGGATCCCTCGTATAAAAACCATGGCCAACTATTAATCAAACGCAAATTTGATTGCGTTTCCTAAGCGTTAACACTTTGAGGATTTTTTTTTACTTCTTGCTCGAATATCTGGTGCGAGGTCCGCGGAGGAACATGATACGGGTCGCAGTCGCTTTGGTCGCCTTAGGAGCCGTCTTGAACGGATGCAGGGCCGAAATATCAGCAGCTCAACTGGCCACGGATATTTATAAGACATGCTTGAGTGACTTCTCAACATCTTGTGTGAAACCTAAGGCTCTAGCATGGATGAGCAGAGCAGCAAATCTGGATGAAATTAAGATTACCGAGGATTTGTCCATCATAAGGACCGGAACTGATGAGCCAGTTAACTTCTCGGAGCAAAGAAGTTCAGATGCACGAGTAGAGATCTTCGATAGAATCGATAGCTTCTTGGCGACACATGCTCTGAAATTTAAAGCACCAGAAGCTCTTAAGTCTGAGGAAGCCCGTTCACTTTTCCCCTCATCTATTCTAAAGAATAGTTTAGCTGAAGACCTCCGAATTCCTTTGACTGAAGGAAATGCTGTAGAAGGTAAATTACCTCATGAATTTTGGATTGTGAAATATTATTTAATTTCTTTTTATTTTCAAAGGTCGTGGATTCGTTAAAAAAGTGATGATCCCATTCCTTCTGGGCTTAAAATTCAAGACTACTGTTCTTGTTCCTCTCGCACTAGCTTTAATTGCCTTGAAGACATGGAAAGCAATGACACTCGGCCTTCTTTCTCTTGTACTATCTGGGGCTCTAGTCATTTTCAAGATTGTTAAACCAAAGGTAAACTACTTGAGCGATAATGTAAAAATTATTGCATTTAAAAATTATATTCCTATTCCTAGGTTGTAAACTACGAGGTTGTTCACTATCCACACCACTTCGAACATCACGTTGACCACATACCTCATCATGTTGACCATATAGTACCTCATCATGTTGACCATATAGTACCTCATCATTTGGAACACCATGTTGATCACATTCCACATCATGTGGAACACATTGAACACATTGACCACATTGCTCATCCACCTGCTCATGGATGGGAGCCACATGGATGGGCGCGCCAATTTGATGCACAGGATCTTGCTTATGCTGGACAAAAATGATCAAAAATGATTTTACTCTTTTTTTGAGCTGAATGAGTGACCGTGTAAATTATTTATTTCTCTAATAAATTATTTATTTGAAAGGAATATTCTTTTATATATTATTTGATGGAAATTTAAGCACAAAAAGTAGTATATAAACTGGTTATGTTCATTTCAAACTCCTAATACTTTCAGATTCAAAAATCCTATCATGGTAAACTTTTCGACACTGGACCTTTTAAATCTTACATAAAATGTATAAGAGCCTAGTTAATCGTCAAATAAGAATAATAAATATAATAGTAAACACAGCATTAGTATACATCAGCATGGCCCTATATATTATGGTTTCAAATAAATTCCCCCGTACAATAAAAATGTCTTATACATATTAATTTTTTGTATTTAAACAAAACAATTTTGTTTTCAGAGAGATTCACCACAAATATTTGTTTTCCTACACATGCAATTTGACGAATTAATTTTAACTCATCAAACATAGCATACAGAACTTTGCAAAGTAAAAAGAATATTGATGCAAGGCCTTGTTGTTTCTATTTACACTTATGCATCCATTCCAAATTCAGTTTGACAAACAGACAGAACGTAACGTTTATCTTAACTTAGATCTCTAGGATCTGAGGAACTTCAAAAAATATTGGTATCATACCCCACCGCTTTCTCTATAATTGCGAAGTACGTTCAAATATTCCTACGTATGATACATTAGCAGTCTTGGGTCATGATGAAAGCTTTCTCCGTGACTTCATGTGATACCAAGAACTGTCGTTATTCTAACCTAATAAAGCAATTCTTAGAATCCCTGATATTTAAGGGCAATGCCGTAAGATGCAATATTCAAAAAGTCGCGATAACACTTCCTCGAACTAATAAACTTTGGATTAAGACGGCATATATGTATATTTGCGAATTATATCACATTCTTTTGAATAGCATCATAAACAAGAAAATTTTCTCTAAAAGTTACACGATACTTTTGAACTAGATTAATTTTGCCAGGCCATTAACTTCAAAACGAAATCGAAAGACGAATGAATGAAATGAATATTATGCCAAGAAATATTTAGTATATATCGTATTCTTGATATTCTTCGTAAAAGGGCAAATTTTTTAATAATCCTTACATTCTAGTCAATCTATTTAACATAGCAGTTGATAATTAAATAATACTAATTATCATAGTAGCTTAAGAAAATATATATTAGCAAAATATTTTTTATATATGTATGTACTATCATTTCTTCCGATATATTTACAAAAAATAAATATACTCGTCAAAAAGGATAATAAAATGCTAGTATGTCTTACAATATCGTTCAAATGAGTGTCATGGAGTGTAAGGAAGATTTTTATTACAAACAAACCGTTCAATTACCTAAACACTGCAGAAATCAACTTTCACTATACTTAGTATTGTTAATCTTCATGGGAAAATATAATTCTAGTTATTTAATTTGGGGGATCTAAATTCAAAATAAATCGATCCATTTGGACAAAATATGTTGTACTCGTGATCAAAGAAATTCAGAAAATCTAGACAGCTTTTAAATTAAAAATAATTGCGTATATAAGATGAATAGAAGCAATTAACCTTGAAGTTTAAGAAGAACTCAACAACCATGGAGATAGCTCACATTTGTCGTTCACCATACAATCCTCCATCCTATAATATTATCGTGAAATTTTCTCACAAATTCGAAAGTAATTTGTGAATAATAGGAACGAACAAAAGGAATAAATTAGCGACAAAGACACCCGATAACGATGGCGCACCAATTAAGTACCATCACCTTAGAGTATAGCGATATCAGTTCGAATTTCCAATCAATGGGGTCCCGGGGCTCCGTGAAAGAATTCTTGCCATGGGCCCCATTCGAGGCTGGTATCGAAAATCCATCGAAGTACAAACATTTCTACCAAAACACCTGAACGGACGCGTCCCGAATCCCAAATAGGAAATGTTACGTCCGGCAATAAGTGAAAATAGTTGGTGGCGCGGACGATTGATATCTTAGCAATATATTGACAGCCGTTTTACTTTCATTTCTAAAAATAAAATAAACATTTCGACTCCTTGGTAACTTTCTTCGGGGCTTTTTGATTTGCATTATTTTGGCGCACGTTTCAGCCATTTCTCCCAAGATAATTTATTGCTTAAAATACAATGTAATGATGCAAGACCAACACAGGCCACAGACACAACACTTTTTATTCGGTTCTGTACGATTGTAGTTTTAGAACTAGGACGATTTGACTTTATTATTATATTTTTAATTATTTTCCAATGAGTTTAAAGAATTATCTGGATGCTGGGAACGATTTAATTGAAAGAATAAAACAATTGAACAATATTAAACCTATTAAATTGTCGAAAATTTGTTTATTTATAAATTAATTCAGAAATTAAGTACCTACCTGAGAGTCCTTAACCTCTTCTGTTTTATAAGCTATGTCTACATCCAGAAGTCAAAGAAAGAGAAATTTATTCTCCTTATAAGTTCTAAGTGTTGAAGATAATTAATAAACACAAGAGGAAATTTGAATTAATGTGTGAAATAGGGTGCAATTTTAGATAAGTATTCATGAATTTTTTTACAAGATCAGTTAAATTATTAGGGTATCCTAAAGGCGTATCCTTTACAAAGTGTGTTTTCACTTTTATCATAAACGAATGCAGATTAAGTAACATACCTGCATGCGTACAATTGTGTATAAATTTAATTACTCCTAAAAATGTATATCCCCAAACTTTACACTATGGAAACAATGGATCAATTGATTTCTTTAATTGAATTTGAATGCAAATTTATTAAATTATTTATGTTTTTAAAATGATGATTTCTTAAATATGGATTTATTAACTAATGAACTTTCCAGTTCTTATATTTACATATTTTTACCCAGAGAGTTTTGAAATTCCCTATAAATACGTAAGATGGTCACCAAAAATTGTTGATGGGAAATGTCGATTCATGCAGTTCCCTGCGTTCGTGGTCTCTAAATTTTGTGAAACAATTTAAAACTTATAGGATTCATTTCGAATTATTTAAGCAAAATAAAAAATTAATCCGTACATTAAAATTCATAGAATTTATTATTATATATGCCTTATTCAGTGGGCTGTTACATTGAAACAAAACTATCCGCAATATATTTTTTTTTATTTCCTCTAAGGTTTTCATCCTTTCCTACCACAAATCATCGGTCGGAAGGGAACACCCAGTCAAGAAATAGGAGCTAAACCTTAATATTCCGGCATTGCCCACCATATCTTTCGTCTGAAATTCAATTCACCGAACATCCCAGCAATTTGTAAGAAATTATTTGAAAATGAGTAGTTGCAAGAAGATGTGCTTTCATCCCCTAAGACAGACATCTTAACCTTAGCAGTGACCACGAGAGATACCATGATAGCCGAGAAAAGTAAAATCTGGCGGCGGCATCCTCTCATTGCAATTCCAGGCATTTAGCCAATAGGAACGTGATGACAATTTCAAGTCGCCTTAAGAAGCCGCTATATACTTTGAAACGGCTCACGAAGAAAAATTCGGTCGATCGGAAGTACAGCAACCTCTTAGTCGAGCACTTAAAGGAGGGATATGTAAGTACATTGGGTACGCGACCAAGACGACGAAGATATGGTGTGTTGACTTGGCTGTGTGTTTATTATAATTCAACACCTGACTATTTTGGTAGTTCACCGAAGTATAAAAATCGAAGACAATGGAGTATCTATTATCAATCATAGTTGTTCCATTCAAGTGGCTACACCAGCAATCCGACGACAGGCGTCTTGGCATTTCGGAAGAAGAGAGATGGCATCGAAATATTTATTGATTAGCCTACTACTAATAGGCACCTCAGTTGCTAATCCTGCGTCCAAGCCAGCCTTCTGGAAGGGTACCCCCTTGGATGGTATGGTTGACGAAATGAGATCCAACTGTGATAGCGGAAGTGATTCCCTAGCTTGCATCAAAGTGAAAGTTCTCAATTTCTTGGACTCTGTCTTTAAGAAGGATAACTTTCAAGTATGAATTGGAAATGATATTTTCGAGTACTTCAATTAACAGAATTTTTATCTACAGTTGAGTGACGATGTTGAAGTCAGGGCTAATGGATACACCAATGATGTCACAGCACGCGGAGAAAACGGTCTTTTGGACAACGTTGAAGAATACCTGAAAAGCCACGATGTCACTTTTAAGCTTCCCATTGCTGACACCAAGGTCACGGTATCTCCTCGAAACTTGAACGACGATGAACTGAACTTGAAAATCAAATTATCGAACGGTGAGGGGAGAGGTGAGTGATATGGAGTATTTCATCGACACGTAACTAATTTCTTCTACTCAAAGGCCGCAAGTCCAAGTTGAAGAAAATCGCCATTCCTATTATGGTATTCGTCCTCCTCAAGGCTATGACTCTGATTCCACTCGCCATTGGCATCCTAGGCCTCAAGGCATGGAACGCTCTTCAGCTTGGATTCTTCTCATTCATTGTATCCGTTGGTTTGGCTATCTTCCAACTTTGTAAAAAGGTATGTTGTTTGAAATAATCGAAAAAAATTTTTTATTATACAATACACTTTAAATGTAGATTCCCGATCCTGCCGATCACCACCACCACCACGGTCATATTGCCGCTCATGGGCCATGGGACACACGATCCTTCTCCGACGAACCTGTGCCCAATTTTGATGCACAAAGTTTGGCCTATAATGCTTACGCTTAAAGGGATAGGAATACTAAGTGAATTTATTTATTTAATTTATTTTTCTGCGACTCCGGAAATAAATGGCTTCCATTATTTTTGATTATTTTATTACCACAATTACCAAAGGGATTATGGGGAAGGAATATGAAGGAGAATGTCTTAAAATTTTATGACAAATTCAAATTTCACCTGTTTCATTCATTTATCACAGCATAGGTAAGAAAAGTTGAAACTACAGACTAAAACAATGAATAGTCTTATTATTATAAATACCAAATTTGGTCTTAGTTAATCGTCGAACCAACGAACATCTAAAAATGTTAAAATAAAAAATGGTGTATTGAAAAAGGAAAAGAATTATCTGCTCGTTTTTAACGCTCCGTAAAAAAAATTATTCTAGTCCTCATGAAAAGGCATATTCAGAGTGTATTAATTTAATCATATAATCTTCAATATTTATATGTATTATTTCCTGTTTTATACGCAAAATACTTTTTATGATTACCTGCAAAATAAGAGCTGCATATTTTACGTGTCACCGTACAAATATGCGACCTAGATCATTATCAGGTTTCAATATGGATGATAATCAGAATTAGTTAAAGATAAATCGAAAACATAAGTTCAACATGTTAGAAAGCTGAACAAAATAATGTAGATATTATCTATATATGTATGTAGCCATACAACCAAAATTGAATTAATATTTTAATTAGAAATTGTGTTTTAAGTGTGAGTCAGATTAGGGTCTGCAGAATGGAATGCTACGTACTGTACATCCTATGGAAACTACCAACCCATTTGGAACGTCTCTTAGCTAAAATTTGTTGAAACATTAAAATAGAATGCTATTTAATCCCCACAAGAGATGCAATAGATTGTGGAAGAGTTTAAATTAATGACCTTAAAAATACACTTACAAACACAAACAACTTTACATAGCGAACTATATAATGATTAATCATTTTATTAATAAAAAGTCATAGAATTTAGTTTTTAGCAACAAATAATAAATAAGTTGTACTATATGAAGATCTAAATAATTGCAAATAATTTTATTTGTTATTGGCATAATGAGCCGCATTTACTGAAAGCAATATTTCAATAATAATACAACGCTAATGAAATTGCATTAAATAAAAATAATACGTCAGATTTATATTTATTGTAAAATGGAAACTGACACCACGTAAACTTGGAAACTTCTACCTTTAGATACTCAATAGTTAATACGCACATTAAAGATCATGCAGAGCAATCGATGAATAATTAATTAAAATCTTGGAGATGCGTACAGCTTTCAAATTCTTACGATATACTCCCGTGTTTTTCACTTATTTTATTTGTTGTATAAAACTAGTTAAAGTCATAGGTAGGGAAATCCAAAAGGAGGATATGCTTTGATTAATAGCCGGCACAGATCTCCAGCCTGTGGTCTTGCGATCAGGCCAGTTGCGATTCCAATCATGATGATGCGGCAACATTTAGAGAGAAATTAGCTCCATCACTATTCCACAAAAATGCCAATAAACATTTGGATTATGTCCAATATCGCAGCATTCCTTGGGATTAACTTATCACTTTTTTATAATTTATTAGGACTGTTCAATTTATCTTTGATTTTGTAGATCACAAGCTCATTCGCATACCACCAATTTAACATTTTGTAATATTGCCAAACAAGTAAATTGGCATTTAAAAATAAACGGCAAAATAGTTGAGTTGTCGAAGAAAAGAATAGGATAGATTTTAAATCGAATATATTCGTGGAAGTCCAAAGTTTAATTTTATTTTCAATTATAATTAGTGCAATTATTTTCCAAAACAAAACATTTATTCCTTAATTCTGAACTTCACCGCGTTTCCACTTATTTTGGCTTCATCCGCTGGTACGACGTTCACTGGATGGCAATAACAAATACCTAGAATTCCCAAAATTTTTATATTCTTATTCAACAGGTAAACATTTCACGGATCATGAGTAAACAATTGCCCACTTATTTTTTCATTATATTGGCTCCTAATGAATTTACTGAGCTCCTTCTTTTAAATTAAAGCTTACACGACACTCTTCATAAAAGAAACTTATTTACTAAAATGAGCTAAAAATCTACTCTCGATTATCTTTTTATGTACTAGAAAATTTTACGCACTAAAGATTCAGTCTTATAATCCTCAATAAAAATGAGGAACACGGGCCTTTTATATAAGCCAGCTTTAAAATAAAAATTTCTCTTAAAGAATTGAAATATGCAAAGAACTTCTTAAATAAATAAATAAAAAAACAAAATCTTGTAGCTCGCGGTCTTGGAGGTAAGAAAAAATTCTCAAGTTCCTTCCATGTAGGATTTT
Organism: Proctacanthus coquilletti; assembly: GCA_001932985.1. Taxonomy (NCBI): domain Eukaryota; kingdom Metazoa; phylum Arthropoda; class Insecta; order Diptera; family Asilidae; genus Proctacanthus; species Proctacanthus coquilletti. Next base: position 8,844 of record MNCL01000129.1, read on the forward strand.
GAAATGTTTTTCATATGCAGTCTTTAAAAATGACGTGGTTAAATTTTTCCTATATTAATAATTAATATTCTTTTGTTTTTTTGTTATTAATTTAACTGTAGACTTTCATTTAGATCTTGTTCTTTTGAATGAAGTTGTCTAATTTTTTATTTTTCATTTGCTCAATCTTTAGCCAGCATTTATTAAAATGTTGATATTCTCATGTAAATCATTGTATTTCAAATTAAATGCAACACTGAGAGAAAATGCACATTTTATTTCGAGAATTATGCTGAACTTCCGAATTAAATTAAGAATTAAAAGCTGAAAATTCAAATTCATTTCTATTCAGTAGAAACATTTTTTATTCGCATTTTTTCGTCCTGTAAACGTTTAACTTACATAAATCAAAACTAGACCAAAGATGTTTAATAAATCAAAATAGTCCAAATCAGACAAATAATTTTCATACTTGAATAAAAAGATAGTCGTCTTGTTCCACAAGTTTCATTTTTTAAATTTTAATTTTGCTACACAGATCCTTTATATCCTTTTGTAAGAACTGTCTAAGATAGTTTTTAAAATTGTTTTTAACAAATGAACGCGTCTTTAAAGTTGAGTATTTATACAATTCAAGGAAAGTTCCAATATTTTAGTTAAATAAAAGATTGTATTACGTTTAGTAATATTAAACTGATCATTCTATTTTTGTGTAGTATTTTTATAGTATGACACAACTTATGGAAAATATTTCAGAATTTATTTTTTCAGTTACTTAGTTAAATTTAAAGCCGAAAGTCCTCGCAGTGGTAATAACCAGTCCCACAGAAATAAAAATAAGAATCCTTTGTTACTACAGCTATAACAAAAGAAAAGTATTAAGATGGAACGTGAATGAAAAAAACCAAAAAATTTCTGTAGGTAAGTAAAATATATCGTTACTTAACATTCACGGCTTATATGGCGAAATGTCTTTAGACATAATACTCCTACCTCGAAAAATGTCATATATGTAATCAGAATCTCCTTTCCTTTCCTAGTTATTCATAAAGCAAAATAAATTTCACTTGCACTTTCAGTGCGTATAACCTGGTAACCGCTTTGGCTGCCAGAGGAACGTCCAAAAACGCGAGCCAGGAATTCAGATCGAGTAACAGGAACTGGGCCGCGATTATTAGCGTATCGGTATCGGTGAATGAAATCGTAACGGATGTATCGCCTATCACATATCACTACTTCCGAGCCCATCATCATATGCGCCCGATGCTCGTGACTATTGTCTAATTACTTTTTGAGTTATTCCCGATAGTCGCATCAGCATGCTCGGGAGACGTCCCAAGGAATACAAATCAGTTTTCTACCGGGGCGTGCAGTTTTTTTACTTTGGGAGCGTAGAAAACAAAGCTCGCGACAAGTGGACATTTTTGGAGTGTGATGTTCGGACGCAAAGTAAGAGTTATACAGCAACAAAGGAAGGCAAAGAAATCAAAAGAATTGGATTAAGCTTGCAGCTGATAATAACATGCAATCGTTCAATGGGAGCGGCAGTATAAAACACTTACTTCCCTCACAATTGGCAATCATTTGTCCATTGTCCATTCCACGGTTCATTTGATTGACTCGTCGGCTCGTCGTCTTGATTATCGGATCTCGAACTTTGGATTTCGGATTTCGCGAGGTGTAATCGAAATGTCGGCGATGCGTGGCTCTTTGGTCGTTTGCATATTGGGCTGTGTCGTATTATTGGCGAATTCCGTTGCGATAGACAACTCTGTCTACAGTGACGAACCAAGGATTAACAGCGGGGATGATCTCATCTCTGCCATACTGGACAAGTGTTTCTACGGTGACACTATGCTGTGCCTTAAGGAGAAGGTTCTTGTGTACTTAGACACAGTCGCTGGCTTAAGGGAAAATGGTCGATCCTTCAGTGAGAAGAATATCGACAAAGTCATCTTCGACAGAGTTGGCCGTATCTTGTCCGCCAACGAATTCAAAGTTCAATTACCACAAACTCTGTTCCAGAACTCTGTTGTAACATACAGGGCCGATCGAGGTGTGGATTTCGAACTCCCGAAAGAAGAAGGTGAAGACTGTTCAAGCTCGTAATTTCCATCTTAATCTGTTTGTATTACAGGCCGGGGAGACATGCTAAAAAAGAAGTTATTGCTACCAGTTTTGCTCTTGCTGAAGCTCAAACTTAAGGCATTAATGCCCATCTTAGTTGCTCTGATTGGACTCAAAGCTATGAAGGCTTTGATCTTGTCCAAAATCGCCATCACTCTTGTGCTCGGATTCCTAATCTACAATCTAGTACAAAAATTGGGAGGACTTAAGATGTCTATGATGCCAATGATGCCCGCTGAGCCTCCAATGACTGCCTACGGTCCACCAGCCCCAACTACACCAGCTTCCTCTTATGAGCCCAGCTGGGAGCCTAATGGTGGACCATATTCCCGTGTCTGGGAGCCTTCAAGTGCGTCATCTGCCCAAAGCCTAGCTTACAGTGCCTACTATCCCAGCAGTTCTTCATCTGGATCGTCGTCTTCTGTAAGCTCGTCTGGCTCATCATCATCACCATCTAGCTCTTCATCTTACTCCTCCTACTCTTCATAAGACGCACAAAAAATTCGAATGCAAATCAAATTTGCTGGATCTTCCGAAGCACGAAGTTATTTATTTATTTATTTGTTTCTCGGAAATGTAAATATGTTTTTAACGAATAAAACCCCCAATTTGATCTGGCTAAATTATTTTATCATGCCATTATATTAATTCCCTATTTTTATCAAATTAAAAACAAATTAATAATATTATCGTTATTCGATGCAACATTTTTAATATCACAACTAACACAATATTTAAATATAATTTATTTAATTTATCATGAGCAAATGCAAAACCTTCTTAACATTTTCAAATACTTTCATTAAAAAGTTATTACTTATTTTTTCGTAAAAGAATTTTTTAAACTAATCACTAAAAGGCAAAATGCAATAGTTCAGCATAAGAAATCGCAGTTTCACTCACTGCAATTCAAATATTTATAAAGCTAAATATTTTATCTATTTTACTCTATAATTGAAAATGATGAACTTTTCAAAAATAGTTTTCGTTGATGTTGATCGTTCTCTTCACAAAACAAAGAATTCTTTAATTTAATTTTTTTTAAAATTTTCCTGAAGAACCAGCAACCCTCTTAAAATTACCGGTTTGTGTCTATGAAAAACTTTTATATCTGAGCATTTTAACTCGCTCTTTGGCGGAAAAAAACAAATATTAATTTATACGACAGACTTACAAGACGAGCTGAAATTGCAGTAATGGAATTACTTCCTGTGATCGGATAATAATGAAATAATTTTTAATGAATTGTTTTAATTCAAAGCCATTAAATATTGAAAAAGATTTTGGTAGCCAATGCTCAAACCAAACTTACCGTAATAACGAGCTTGTACATGGTTAGGAACATTTTCCTCCACTCTCCAACGCGAGTTGAACTCAAACTTGGAGCTCATCCCTGCTAAATTTGTAACTTCAGTATCGGGATTATAATGCACATATTTAAAACTAAAATGATTAAATGAATTATTTTTAAACGCAGTGTCAGAGGGCAAATATGATTGATTTAAAATATACGTAGAATATTGTACTCTCTACTTGTTCATAGTTTGGATTTATTTTTTTATTATTTAATTCTCATTAAAATAAGACAGACATAAAATTCACGAGTGTTTTTCCTGAAGATTTTACTTAAACAACATTTTTTTGAAAAGGGGGACAAAGAACAAAGCAAATTGGAATTTCTTCCCATTTTATTAATATTAAATTTTATGCACAGGTACTTCCATTAATTAAACATAAATCTTCTGAAATTTCCATTGATTCAAAGATTTTTAACGGTCCCTGAAATTTCCTACAAAGGTCAATACAGAAAAAACTTAATAATTCAAAATTTCAATATAAAATCTCACATTTTTCATGGTAAATCATCAAAAAAGTAGAAGGAAGCTATTAATAATTAAAAAAATGATTTCTTTTTTTTAACTTCTTTGATGTTTTATTCAATAATAAATAAAAATTTTTGACCGAAAGTCATTTTTACCAATAATTTTACATCTTCAAAATTTTATAGTAATGCTGTTCTTACATATGAACCAGAAATTTTATAAAATTTAATTTTTTTCAGCCTATCGAGTGTCCGATTATCGAAAATTTTCAATTATCTGAAGAATTTATTTAAAGCAGTAAATTGCAATAATGGTAAATAAAAGAAAACCTCTTAACCTTGCTTTACTTAAGAAGAGAGTTTTGAATTTTGATTCTGTGTGAAATTCTGAAGTTGAAATCAGTTTGCGAAAAGATTAAATATACTTGAGTTTATGTGAAATTTATTTGCAGTTTGGTTAAATATTTTTATAAATCTACTAATGCTATAGAATGAGCAGCTATGCTTATGTAAATACAAATAAACTATATAAACACGTATGTATTCTACTTTACCTACACGTGACAAAGACCACTCTATTTTAGGTAAATATTTAGGAAATTATGTACAAGTTATGTACAGTGTTTAATACGCAACACCTCTGAAATTCCAATACTCCGTAGAAATCGCTCAAGGTACAAATCGAAGAGGTCTGTGAAATTGCAAAGTAGCTACATATTTCGTAACAATTATGATGTTAAGTAATTCATTGACCAGTTATTGCAGCCCGTAGAAACTAAAAAGAATATTTAATTCAGTTATCCGAATTACGCAACAAAATGAACGACATAGAGGCGCCTCAAATGACTTCCTCTAAACATAAACGACTATGGCAAACAAAATACATAAGAAGTTGTTAATTGCTCCATCGCATTCGCCGATGCATGTGAATAAACTCCCTTTAGACTTCCCATGTTGCTAATCTATTCTTGTACAATCTTTTGATAAGAACAATGGACTGGCTATGTGTAATAATCTAGCAGAGGTAAGTAGTACTTAAAACTATTTCGATATTGTTGAAATGTAAACTTTTTTTTTTCTTTAAATAAAATAATTTTAATTTGTAAGACGATCACCTGTGCAATGACTTGCGTCTTTAGTGCTAAAACTCATAGAAGACCTCCGTCGGTGATATAAGTCGCCCAGGTAAGGCGCTGCAATTTCTCTGAGTATTTTCTATTGACTCGAGACGTTTTCCAAGTGCGTGATTTACATACGCTCGGGAGCACTCCGCATTGCCCAAGTCAATTATGGACCCCGGACCCCATTCATTTTTTTCATTTTTTCCGCGCGACACGCATACGATCGCGATCACAAATTAAGTTGTTTACGTATCAGGCGAGTAGATAGAAAGCAAAATATTTTGATACCATGAACCGGTGCGCTCCGTCGTGCAGTGACGAGAAACTTTTTCTGGCTTTCCCTGTGCGATTGTTAAGCCCCGAACATCCGGAACCGGGAGAAAGTGCCCACTTTTTTTGCGCGATCAGTTTAAAACTGGTCGATGGGGCCGGGGGCCTTCGAGAGGTACTCCAGAGCCCAACAATTTCTTCAAATTTTACTTGGCAACTTTCTAAGCTACCGGCATGAAAGGGAACAAGCGTATATCCGTATTTAATCTTTATTCGAGCGAAATTTTCTTTAACATTTAATTATAATTTTGTTTCGAATTGATATTTTCATGTGACTTCAAAAAGCCTGCTGCGACGTTTCTGAGAAGCAATCCTAGTAAATTTTCTTTGGAATTGGTCAATTTACTAGGCAAGAGAATAAAAACCCTACTCTATACCTTTTAGTTGATCTTAACTCGTTGTACATAAAACTAATACCGGTCTAAGGACAAGGCTAACTGCATGAATATACGCTTTTGGATTTTGTTACTTTAGACTAGTCACTGAATTACGTAACTAGTAGTCGGTGTAGGCTACTCTCCGGCACATTGAGATAGGTCCACCGATAACAACTGACTGGCGTAACAAACAGTTTCGCTAATCAAATTCCGAATAACTTTGGCGATGAATTTATTAATTTTACCGCACACTGTGCATACCTGCACGTTTTTTTACCAGCTGATTCTGTGCTGTCGCAGCTTATACAGGTATTTGCTGCAAAAGCACGTTTTTCCGATGTATTGGTCAACTGAAAAATCCGTTTATTTCCATGGCTATTTTATATAGTATTAATCGCCTATTCCACTAGACAAAATTTTAACATTTTATCATGAAATCCTACAAATATTTTAAAGGCACACTGTTTTATATGAATATAAAATAATATTTCCCAATGCTGTGTTAATAATCTCTTTAATATCCAGTACAACTTCAAAAGAGTCTCAAGAAAACATCGAGAAATTGCCTTCTGTAGAGCAATATCATAATAACACTAATTTCATTATCGGGGAATAATTCTCGTTATATTCACAAACTTCAGCATATTAAAATATTCCCGGGATCTTTCAAATTAAATTATTAACTTAATGGAAAACTCATTCGGTATTGGATGGTCTAAAATTAGTCCTAATAATCTATAAAAGTCTTTTTAGGACGTAGAAAATTAGATTGTGATATCTATCGCTTACGTAAAATATTTCATAAAATCTTTGGAAATGTGTAATTGGTGCTCTATAAGTGAAAAAACGTTAATACGGGGAAACAATCTGTAAATAACTGAATGACAAAAGTTTAAGTCTTATGGAAATTTTAGCACATGTAAAAACGAAAATGATTTAATAGTTTTCTCTTTACCTAATTCACTTTTCCAAGTTAAGACTTTTTAAATATTTATTTTAAAAATAAGTTGGAGTCGTTTTACTTCGTAGAAATGAAAAAGGAAGCAATTTTTAGAAACAATGATTACCATTTTTAAAAATTAATTTTGAATACTACTCTAGTTCGTCAGGTGATTTTTCAATTCTGAATACAAATTGAAAAACAATAATTTCAAACTAATGTAATTTAAATATTATCGATTTATAAAAATTTAAAAAGACCTTACACTATTTTTAATTTTAATAATATTTTTAAATAAATAGCAACATTGATTTCAAAACTTCAAAACCCAGAAGAACTCGAAATGGTGTAAAACGCTATGCAAAATAGAATTAAGAATGCAGCAAATAAAAATTGTCTACACCTTCACTATCTCTACAAGAAGATGGTCGAAATTCGTCTTTCACTTTTGCAACTGCTTCACTTACAGTACCTGAATTCCTGCCTTCTGAATTTTTTTAGAATAAATTTTATTTTGTATTATATGAAGACTCCATTCAGTTTCCGAAAATAGAAGTTGTCTTTTTGAAAAACTTCATAAATTGTAAATTCTTAGAGGTGAGCAGGCGCACCTTTGGCGGAGGAATAAATTGCTGCGGTCAGTGGTGGTCCCCTGCAAGTGGGTCCAGCCCCACTAGATTCAAGACTGTTCCATTTACGTAATCAGATAACCAAGGTCAGCGAAGACGGAAAATTGCGTGCGATTGAGCAAAAAGACGTATGTCTTCGTGGTACACTAATTAAGAAAAGTCTATCAGTGGCGCCAAACGTCTATTCCTCCCGCGAAGATTCAACCTCAAGAAATATGAAATTATAAGTTCCCGTGATAGCCTTTCGAATAAGCTGCAAGGAAGTGAATGGGTTGACCCCTGATCGCAAGCAATCTAGAAGAAAAGAGCAAGATGCCTTGCGTCGTCATGCAAACCCAAGACTCAGGACGCAACACTAAAGCCGGCCGGCTTAAGCAAGCAGCGTGAATCCATTTAAGTGAGTCTTACGTCTGAAGAGTTTGTGCACTTGCACCGGGGCGGATGTGTGTTACTGAACCATTGTGTGCATTTCGCCGTGCCTATGGTCAAGGACAGAAGCCAGTTCTAACTCTTCGGAAACTACGAAGGTGCTCCTCACTTAACGACGATAGGTTAAGTCTTACCTCCGTCTCGAAGGTACAAATAACCGAATTCTAGAGCAACCGTCCGTTGCTGAGAGCGTGGCAAGGCGCGTGAAATTTGCATTTTTATGCATTTTCGCAAATATACAATTCATCAGGTGAGTCCCACCTTTACGCAATCGTCGTCGTCTCACCGACTTACCATGGTAGTAGATTTCTTACGGAACCAGGGCGGCATGTAGGCTTTTATTTACCTGAATTAGACTCGGATGACTTTCTTGGGCGCGAAAGCTTATTTTCTTGAGAGTGACCTTGAGCGCTGGACCAGGTCTTAAGATATGAAAATTTTAGCGGCAGAACCGTTCGAAGGCACGGAGGCGAATAATCACGCCGCATGCAACTGTCGGCTGCTTTTATTTTTAGAGTCACTTCCTCTGCCCCCGAAGTGGCATACATTAAAAGTGGAATATTTTTTGCGAGTCAGATTTTTCCAAATTCTTTTCATATTTGTAATCAGCGCGTTTTTGCTTATTTATGGCGACTTTAATGAATTTTTATTTCTAAATGAGTAGTTAGTTAACAAAAAAGAAGTTTGCTTGCAATATTCCCATAATATCTAGGTCGAAGTATTTTTCCGCAATTTTTTTACTAATCGATTTAGGTAGTAGCCTCTTATACAACAATGACAAGGAAATATGCAAATTGTAGCCAACATTTCTGGGTTTTTCGATGACCAGTGGAATGGGATAAATAACGATAGGAAAAATAAATATCCAAACATTGGGATACGTTTTATATTCAAGTTGAAACGCTCTAAGAGTTTTAAATTTTAAGGAAAGTAGATTTCTTATAAGTAGCTTCTGCAAAATTTTACCAGTTAACTTCTCTTTATCTTCAAAACTAAACAAATTTAAATATTAAATATTTATGTGATATTCAAAACCTTTATAAAATTTAAAAATTTCCTAGAAATATCTAACTATAGGTCTTCCATTTTAGTTTAAAAAAATCTTGTTTGCTATCCGTTTATTCGAATTAAATTTAAATTGTAAATATCCAGAAATATGTAGAAGCAAACATTTAACTAAAATTATTTCTTGACTATTTATTCCTAGTATAGTGGCGCTTTAGAAAATATTATGAAATTTTATTCAAAGCTATAACACTATATTCTTATCTGTAAACATCACACTTTACTTGTTTGGGTTAAGAAAAGATTTATTTGGAACTTTTAATTTTTGACTTTCAAAAATAAGTAGTTCTTGAGAAGATCAGTTGACGGTAATTGCCCTACAATTACTCTTTTTTATTGTGGAATCTTAAGAACTAGTTACTAACATCACCATCGTATGGTTTTTAGAATTTATATTAACTATTTGTATGCAAGTATGTAATAAAGCCGCAGCAATATAGAGAATGTGTCACATTTTCAAATTTTCCCCATTAAAAAGAAATATAATTAGAATATACCACGACAATAGTATTACACTACCATACTATGCATTTACTATTTGTATTTTGATAACTATTCATCAGATTGCGCATTCTCTTCACTTCTTTCAAAAAACGAGGACAAAATAATATTACTAATTCGCACTCTAGAAAAACGTCTACTACTCAACCGAATAGTACGTTTTAAATTGTGGAAACTGAAAATGAATCATTTGCATAGGCTTTAAACTTGACTTCTGTTAACTGAGTTATATGATACAAACCTGGATGCGAGGCTAAGTTAGAAGAAAACTATTTCAAACTGATATTTTTCTATTCTTCCAAGTGAAAACCAATTCTGTCTGTATAGACATACGAAGTAACGTGCTGGCGTACACTTCATCAGTCAATGCCGACACATACAACGGTGCCCCTGGGTATTAAAACCAGTTGAATTGTCTCTCGGATATATCGATATAACGATATGTCGGCTATTAGACGGATCATTGTCCTTTGTGGCGGGTGGCTCATTTCACCGTCAATTCCCAAAACAATTCGCTGGCTGGCCTTTATGGGTCCATAACCAAATTTAAAACAATCATGCCGATGTCGGTGCGGCAAAAAGTGGCGGACGGAAAATTCGGTCCAAAGCAGCATCAGCAACAGTAGCCACCAAAGGTAAGCTGAGATTGATTGACGAAAATGGGCATAGGGATTTCACTTTTATTATTGTTGTTGTTCTCTATGGATATAATACGGTTGGCTCGGGCCAAATCTACTCTGATCAGTATTGGGGAGGAGGAAAAATAAAAAAACCGAAAATAAAATAAAATAAGAAATGGCCACGAAATCAAACTTGTATCATATCTTATGATGCGCGTAAGACAATAAGACAATCGATGGATGGCACAGTCGCTTTTATGTTGCGCTATATATGTCGTTTACTCATTTTTTGTCCTTCGTCCGAGGTTCGTTTGAATGCATTCCGCCAGAATCTCATTTTCATTTAAGGAATTTCGCAGCTACACTCAGTGTACCGCCAATATAGGCATAACGTCTTAAAGACGTCTGTCTCAAATTCGTGGCTGGCGTGCATTATTGCGGGCGACGCGATGCTTACGATCCATTTGCGCTAATTGGGTGTCATTTGACGGTTACTTCCTTTAAGAAATAGATTTTGCGCTCGAAATGTTTGCACAAAGAAGACTCCGACGGGGTTATCTAATAATTTCTTAGCGAAAAACGACCACAGACACCAAAAAGGCACCGAGGAAGAAAGTTCACGATATGAAAAGTGAAAAACCTGTGCAGTAATAGTGCACTTTATGCAGAAGCATATGCAGTATCAGTGTTACCCAGTTTGAATTTAAAAGAGCTACAGACAGAAGAAGGCTCGAGGCGTCTGTCCCATTAAATAACGAATAGCGAAATGGTAGGTTGCCTACCTACTTACCAGTGGACGCATATGCATCTGGAATTGCAATTAGTTTGATTTCTTTGAAATCGAGTAGCACAGTTTTGTATTTCGGTCGAAAATGAAAATTTCCCTTACTAACTCATTTACCCTTGTGTGGACTGACGACTTGAGGATTGGATATGTGCAAATGTTTGGGTCATACCCGCGCACCAACTAACTCCTTTAACACATATACTATATTTACGGCCGTATGATGGATAAGCATACAAAGGCTCTCTTTGTCGCCTATTTCAAATGCAAAATTGTGAACATGCAACTAGCATGCATTTTCATGAGAATGCGGAAGGCCATGCATGTTTCATCGCGGGCCATGGCTCTATCTTTCGTACCTCACCTAGTAAATAAATGGTGAGTGAAACCAAGAAGAACGCGTCACTCGAGGCGATATAACCTCTTGGCGTAATTCTGTTTGGTAACTTATATCAGAGCATTGCAGTGCAAGATCTAATTAGTTTTTTTATTCCTTTTTAGGATTTGTAATTTAGTTGTAATTTTATTTTTCAGCACAACAACATTCTTTTGTTGTATAATTGATTTTACTTATCTGTTGGATGCTTTTTTTTATGTCCCAGAAACATTTCCAAAAATTAGGAAAACGAAAATTCCAATTTTATTTTACAAGAAATCGTAAAAAAGTATATTTCAAAAAGAAAATATACTAAAATTTTTGCAACATCTCGTACAGTTTAGAACCCAAATTTAAGATAACGAATTAACCTACTTCACATTAACTTGCACTATTTTGTACCATTCTCACTTTCATCATTGTTCTTTCACCTTTCGTCCTTGGTATTAAAATATGCTATAATTCTCTGATCATTCTCACAAGTTTTTATTTATGATAAGTTTTTTATCCAACTATCTTGAATCTTAGAAGTCCACCTACGCACCAGTTAATTCGATAATAAATATTCAGAATTTTTAGAGACGTTTTTTTCAATAAGAAAAGGAGTTTGTAGAGAGAAAAATGATTCTTTGAAATGAAAACCATTATAGTCGACCTAATCTGAAGATGACCAAAATCCATCCTGCTATACTATGCGGTGTTATTAATTCATATTGCATTTACGGCATATACAACATATTAATATAAGATCAAAGTTCTATTATGTTAATTTCATTTAGATTGTCTTTTAAAAAGCAAAAATTTTGCCACTCTTACATTTACGCCACTTTTATATAGTTGATATAATTTTATAGTGTTCGTAAAACGCGAAAAGTTAAATAAACACCTTTTGTAGATGTGTATTCTTATTTAGAATAAAAGCAAAACAATTAAAGCAACAAGAACAGCTGCAAACAATAGATTTCAGCTTAAAATAAAAGTATAAAGTTTCTTAATATTCTCGATCATCTCACTTTGCATAATTTTTGCAATGTTCGTTGTTCGCTTGAATTTATTAATCATCTTCGTCTGAACACATCTGAATGGCAGTCGAATATTTGACCACATTTGATATTTTAAAAACAGATACTGCCCACATCACAATCTCATAGATCATGATTATTTTCTTGAAGGAATTTGTAAAATGACCCGAACTAAAAAAGAAGGTTAACACCAGAAAATCATGTCAATAATAATTATAAAACAACTCAGATACCGTGACGATATAAATCATTGTACTTTTTTTTAATTTGTTAATATGTATTCAACTGGAACATGATCTTAAATCTAAAAAACCCACCATTATCTATAGACTCGTCTTAGACTTCCGACATGCAATGTTGGGACATTATCAAAGGCATCTGGATCTAAACAAGAATGCAAGAAACTGGTAAACTGCAGTCGGTCGTCTCCCAAAGCGATAGTTGAGCAAGGTCTTAAATTAAATGAATTGGGTTGTTGGAATGCACTTAATTTCGGAAATAGCACTTAATTCGCGGACTCCTACCTAAATTACTGTCTGACTCAAAACGGCTGAAACGGTTTTTATCCCTACGAATTACGAAGATTTTTTAGGAGAACAAAAAAAAGAAATTATTCAACCAAATCCAATATTTTCGATATTTTATTTGTCTTAATCCCTAGTGCGGCGCAAATATTTCGTGGCATAGATTATCCAGGCCCTTCGATTCGTTCAGGGCGTAAATGATACTCCAGTTGCGTGGCCTTTTCGTTAAAACAAAAAATACGCAAAAAGATCGATTCAGTTCGCGCAAATATTTATGATTATGAGTTGCAGACTGTGAGGTTAGCAAATTATTCGATTGACTATTCCCTAATAATGGGTTCCATCAAAAATCGTAACCAGACTGCCCGCAAAAACGACTCGCAGATGTTAAGAGCAGTTAAGCTCTTTTAGTTCTAATCAAGCAAATTATTCTAAACAGACATTTTAAGAAATTGCGTCTCAGTTTTATTGCACGGGCAGTTTTTTGTTTTATCTCCGATTTTTTGTATTATCATTTTATTTTATTTGAAAAAAAACTCAAGCTACATCATTCTCGATATGCATAACAACGCCTATTAAAAACTTGCATAAAATTGAAAAATGAATAATAATAAATAATAAAGTGGTAAACAATTTTAAAGTTAAAACTTTGTCCTTTCTAGAAAATTCTTTTCAACTATAAAATTTGATAATTCCAAGAGGATGTTTGTCAAGTTCAAAAAATTGTTAGCTTCAATCGAAGTCCCCATGTTATTACAATATAAAATAATTGTGAATATTAGCAAACATTTTATAAGCCATTCTAGTCAAAAATATGTTTCATGCGATTGCAAATACAAAGCACGATTTTGTTTTTCGAAGTTTTATGTATTTCAATATTTTCAATTTAATTTCTTCCTCGCTAGTCTAAATAAATAAATCAGCTTCGATTGGTAAAGTAATTTAACGAGCGTCATTGGCTTTAGCAAAATTTAGAATAATCAAAATGAAGACCATAGCCGGTCTATGCATATAAAACTTTAAATGATTTTATCAAATTTTTATTTTTTTCTGGTAGATTTAATGTGCTCTATATCTCCTTTCTAAAATAATTATGCTGAAAAAATAGCCTTTTTGCTAACATCCGCCATCTTTTGATAAACAATTTACTTTTTATAATACACTCCGTTGGGACGTCTTTAAAGAACGAAATTAAAATGGTATTATTAATTTTAATTCAGGTGTTTTTCAAAAAAAACGTGTGAATAACAAATTTATATGCATCATAAAATGTTGCTCAATGACCAATATTTACTAAAAACAAATTTCTAGAATTCTTTACTAATTTCTATTAGTTTTTCTTTTCCTTTTAGAAAAACTATAAGAGAACCTAAATTTTTACAATATTTAAGCCTGCCTGCGGACATTTTTTGAATTATTCGCACTTTGATATTCGTTCATCATTTGCATATTATTTCAAGCTATAAACAAGTGTATAAATACAATAAAACAATAAATATACTATTACTATTTTCCTCCAAATAAAATACCAATACCAAAGACGTGGTTAAAAGCTAACAATTACGTATTTATTGCACCGATTTTTAATGTGAGAGGAAACATTCAACTCTTAACATAAAATTTATTTACATTTAAGAAAAAACACTATGTCTTTATGTGTTTAAATATCTGCGTTGCAATTAAAACCTCACCTGGATTTTTGGATTTGTACTTTTGCTTTTACAAATTTAATTTTGAAATAAATCTCTGAGGTCTTGAGATCATTACGATTTATCTACCTCTGATACGTCCTTCAGATCCTTTCAAATTTAATCCAAGTAGTGTTTTTACAATTAAAAGAATATTTCGCATTTATAGTACACTAAAACTTAAATTAAGTTAAAGACAATATTACACAGTAGTATTTTTATATTCATTTATAATTGAAAAGACTAAAAATCTAGGATAAAGCTCTGGAACAAAGCGATGCAGCTAACGTTTTAAATTCCCTTAAATCCGAGATAATAACTTATATTAAAAAATGTGCAAAGTTAAAACATAAGAACGTTTATAGTGCATTCGTACGATTGATATTTTTCAAAAGTTCAAAGTTAAATCAGGAGATTTAAGTACAAGAGTCCATCAATAATCTGAAAGTGAAAGGAATTGGCTAAAAAATTTTATTGCGGAAATTACACATATCTCAGGCGATAAGAGACAGAGAAACAATTAACGGCCAACGCTGGATAGTTAAAGTACATCATTAAATCCAGTGTTCAGCAGAACCGCAAATATGTCAAAGAACAACTTAATTTTGATTTAATGGCTAAATATTGTGATCTGTGCAGTAAGTTTATAATTTTTTAAGATAATTATCGATAGACTGAAGTCGATTGAAGTGGAAATGGTTCTACATGCGAAAGTGCTAAAACCGCAAAATGTGCCTTATGCAGAGGTTTTATTAACCGCGAACGCATGATTTTTCAGAAGAGACGCTCGGTAATATTATTAAGCTTCAAGAAACACTTTGTGTAATTTATTTCAGTTGTGGTTTACTAGCTTTAGCGCGGTACTTCTTCTCATTTCGCTATGAAACACGATATAGCTATTGAAAAAGATCGGGGGTATTACAAACCGATCTATTTATAGTTTCCATGTATCGATATTGAATTGAATAATACCAGGAAATGGAAAAGTGCAGAAGATTTTGGATTCTGGGTTTCACATGCGGAGATCTTGTGATGTCCAGATAATGAAATCATTTGCATGAGTAACACCTTGAATTGAATATCAGAGTGAAAACCCGAATTTGTGAAAATATTGTAAATAGGCCACAAACATTTCAAACAATAAAATTTAACCTTTCTGCAAGTAAAATGCATTCATACAATAAATCCTAGCGAAGGTACAAAGAAGGTTACGCAACAACCAGGTCAGTAAAAACTAGAACCCTTTAAATAGATTATGCTTCGAAAGGGAAAGGGTTAAGAAATTTTTTTGTCTTTTACCACCATAAACACTTTCGATTCCCAGCAAGGATGAAAGTGTCGTAAAATTTATGGGACGTTTCTAATGCCCGTAGTAATTGCAAGATGAACAGACACTTTATTGCCATCGTAGTAAAATTCCATTAAGATGGAAAGGGTTACAGCATAATGGTAGCCTGTTTTCTTTAGTTTTTTATTGTTCGCGCGGCAATTGAGAGGCAAGCTGCTGTAAAAGAGAGTAAAATAACATGCTACAAGAACGACGATTGTCTCGACGATTTCTTCTAGTTAACCCTTCTGCCGACACGTGATCCGCCAACACCTTTCCTTAAAAATTTTTTTAAGCAGTCTAGATCTTTGACATCGTTCGATGTCGTTTCCTTTCGATTTCTTAAGGAATGAAATTTTTGGCAGATATCAATTCCGTGGCATATGGTCGATTGACAAAAGATAATTTTACCCTTGACTACGCGATTTTCTGCCACGGGCCAAAATTTATCCATCTGCTGCAGACTTTTTTGTCTGCTATGGCTCGATTTTTTTCGATCAATTGTACTTTTGATTTCAAATAATGCTTTATTAATCAAAGAAGTCTAATACTTTATCCATGACTTTTATTAAATACTTGTGTGAATGCCTGGTTTATTCTATTCCTAAGAGAGAGTATAAAAGGCTTTGTCTGAAATAGTAATAAATTGTAATTAAACAATGCTTTGCAAAATACCTACATACTTGCATATACTTAAATGTAGGTACATACATTCGAATTCCTTTTTAAATTTCATAGTCTTCATGATGATTTAAAGAAATTATTTTTACATTTTTAATAGTATTCATTTTTTCTCAACGTACATATCATAAAAATACATCTCAATAGTTGAAACACAATCTAAGCATAGGTATGCATAAAATTGTAGTATTTTATTTATTTATTTATATATGTGTTTTATAGCGAATTAGGAATTAGAAAATATTAATCGAAAGCAACATACATCATATGAGATTCAATTTATATTTTAAAATATATTCTGTGGGGTTAAAAAAATTGAGGCTCGATCATTCATACTTTAAGTTTTCTCTTAGAAAACTCCATCAATTTAAAATTTGTTCATACATTTTTGTCAATTTCTTATATTATAACGTCTAAACTAGTGGCTACGACATTTATTGTATCTTCCAACGATTTAAAATATGGAAAATGCAAAAATATATTTATAGACAATTCAATGAAATGAAGTATTATTATAGCAAACACCTCATTAAGTTTACGTAGAATTAAAAACCATTGTATGGAAAATTAGACATTAATAATACTTACGGAAATGTGAGAAAAACTACTGAATATATTCATGAATTAACTTTTCGGAATGGCTAATCTTCCGCGAGCTGCAGTATTAAAATCCTTTAATGACAGGTCATCAAATGGTGACTAGTGTAGACGGCCAAAACAAGCTTAATTACTAATTCTTCCGCGCCTACCTTATAAAATGCGAAATCTTGTTTTCGAACGAATAAATTTAAACGGGAAATATTTCGAATTTGTCCTCAGCGTAAATAAAAAAGTAATTATCCACAAAATCTTATATAGCAGTTATATTCTATCAGAGTCTTAGCTATTCAAAAATACCACATATACCACATATCACACTACGTAATTACTTTGATTATAATAAATTCCACTGAAAGAGACTTTGGCCAGTTGAAATCCCAAAAGAAAAAGGAAACACAAAATGAATCTAAGCCAAAACACCCTCTAGCCTCGCCTTGAACTTTTAACTAGTGATTTTGATTAATTTACAGCCAATTAAAATAAAAATTTTCGTTTTCCTGTTTCTGTCAAGAATAGAAGAGCTGATTTATTTCTTGTGGAATGTGCAGCTCTTCAGATTATGCATTTACTCACCTGCATCTTAAACACTGAATAAGAAAATTCAACGCAGCAAATTTAATAGCTATTTAAAACTTTAACCCATTACAGGAGAAATATTCATGTTGATGCAAATATAGTACTTTGTTTCAAAAAATTAAGCAACACATTGGCATTGCAATTAAAATACATAAATAAATCGGTCGAATAAGAAAATTCAATGTTCTTGATTTAAATTTAATTCTGTAGAAAAATTTAGTAATATAATTTTTTGAAAGGGAATAAATTTTGAATATTATTTTGAAAATATGGTTGTTTGAAATAATAAAAATCATATATTTATATTTAACTTTTTTAAAATAAAAACAGTTTTCTGAATTCGAAATTCATCTAAGGTCTGAAGATTAGTCCTTTCCAAAAATCAAAATTTGATCCAACCTTAAAAATATTATCAAAAATTATTACTATTATGAATTATCACCAATACCTAAATTTTCTTAGGACTAATTCAAATTAGAGAGAAAATGTTTTCCTTGATTCCTAGTAAGATTTAGATTTGAAAATATGACACCTTTTTGAAAATAAAAACAATTTTCAATTTATAAAGACAACAAAATGGAAAACGAAAAAAATATCGTATTTATGCATAAAATATTAAATTAGAACCACTAATACACGAATAATACTTTCAAAGCATATGTAATTTCTGTCATCCGTGCTTTTGAGTTATCTATTGTCATACATAAAACTCATCTGCTTTAGAAAACACAACTCTTATCCATTTTCTCAAAGTAAATTCAGCAACACACTGTTCCATCTTGCAATATTTATCTTTATTTTTAAAACTATTAACCATATCCAATCAAATCCCAAGTTCGTCTATAAATTAATAACAGTGGTTAATTTGATTTGACTATATTTTTTTTCAAATTTGACCAGCCTGAAGCTATAAAAAGTCGTTTTAGCCCGTTGACTAAATGATATGAAAAATCTTCTTACGTAATTAACAGCGCCATACATCAAAATTTCTGTTTTCAAATGTTCGGAAATTTGATTTTATAAAACATTCTTAGCGGGCAAATAAAAATAAGAAAAAAAAACATACTTACTCATATAAAATATTCCAAACACTAAAATTTAATTCCCTTAAAGTCGATAGATATAAAAAATTGCAAAAACAAGAACAATGAAAAAACAAATTTGTATAAAAAATTCGACCTTGCTTCAAGCGACGGAACATAGATAAAACCATCTGCATTTTGTCTCTCAAAAGATATTACATATGTTTCTTTCTCAAACATGCTATAAACTTGACTGGAAAAACAACCTTGGAGGCGACAGGGAATGTTAGACACCCAGACTGTGGCTATGGACAAATGATCTGAACTGGCCTGATATTTTACGATTACGCTATATTATTTTAACTCCAGACTGCGATAGTATGTGAATATCGTACCATTTTCAATCCCCGTAGCGAGTCAAAAGACAACCGAATTGCATTCATAGTGCACTTAGCTCGAATTGTTAAACTTGTTTGGCACGATCGCCTAACCAACTGGTTTCCAATCCATGGTTCGAAAACCTGAATCATTTGTTTAATTAAAATTAGTATAATGGAGCGCAACCAAAAGTAGGAAATTTGTCTCCAAGCTCCGAAAGAACTCTTTGGTCTTTCCAGCTCGAGAAAAAATGGCATTTAAATTAGGCTGGCGCCGGCCGATTTATTTTACATAATAATTTCGCAAGGAACAGCCAAACAGCAGTCCAACTACATTTAATTGAACTGTCCGCCAGTTGACCAGTAGTTTTTCGGAAACACGACTGACGAGGTCATGCTGGGAATGAATTCTTTGCAAGGCCGTCTTTGCGGCTATTCTGTTAAAAGTTGTAATTTGACCAGTCGCTAGCTGAGTCATTTCTGCAACAGAACATTGTTCGATGTCAATTCTTAGTGGCTTTAACCCTTTAAAATTGGTATTGAATGGGTAGACCTGTTTGGATAGAAATAATTTGAAAATTGGTTACTGGACTTATACAAAAACCCATGAACTCACAAGTAATTTTTGGAATACACAAAATTACTGTTTAAAAGCCGCTGTTCATGATGCTTTGTTCTTTCGCTTATTGTGTAATATTGCTAATTGGAAAAACGTGACGTAGTAGATATCCAAGGTCATAGGTTGTACTTGACCAGGCGTGTGGTTTTCGTCTTTGCAAAATTTTAATAAAGAAGAGAGAAAATTGTTAACAGGATAAACTAAATAAGGAGTTTTATCAAATATCCAGTGTACTGCAAATTTAAATAATATGAAAGAATAAAAATACTTTTTACATGTTCGGCAAAAATATCAAAGTCAAAACAAAGAGAGTTTTGGAATACTAAGAAAAATATGCACTACTTACGTTCATGATTTTGATAAAATATTGAATACGATTTATAAACACATAAATTGTATTTTGTCTGTGTGTTGTAATTCGAAAGTAAAATACACCAGTTTGTAAAGGAATTTTCGTCCTTTGTTGATTCAAGAACCATCCCAATTGAATCTAAGAAATGATATTGTATAGAATCAGGTCATTAAAATAATAAATATTTAAATAATTGTAAAAGTCTCAAATTACAAAATTTCTAAAATTCTAAATAACTTAAGTATAGCAAATGTGTGACAACATCTAATTCATCTTCTTTCAACATAATAAAAAACAGAAAACATGTTCAGTGATAATTCTAATTAATTATTCTGCAAATTTTCACAAGGCCGATTAAGAGCTTATTCTTTGGCGTAAAAAATCACTCGGACATTTAAAATTCTAATTCCCATATTCTGATGAATTTCAGTTTCGAAGTTTCGAACAAATTTTTATTGTTTTCAGCACTTCGAACGTCTAATGGATCCAGAAAAGTTTAAGGTACAAGTCCCTTACAATAGAATTAGATTTTTAGTTTTTCGACATGAAAAATTAAAATCTCTCAACGGATCTGTTGTCCACATTTTTCGCGAAAAGAACGATTTTTCAAAATAATTGAAATATATTTAACTCGTCATGGTCTGTATGAAATCTTCAAGTGATCGATATTTTAAGGGATGAAACTAACTGATAAAAGTTTGATTTAAAAAAGTCATTTTTTGCTGATATTCTCAAAATTATTCAGACCCTTAGCAACGACGGGCGTTTTATATATTAAAAATTAAAAGTAGGAATGTTGATGCTGCGATCTCATACACTACATTTACCTTACAATTCTCGATCTCCTATCCGTATTATATTACATTCTGAAAGTTTCCTGTTATTGCTACCTGACTTTAACATTGTGTGATATGAGACGATATGTCTACGAAATTTTTATTAATAATTCGAAAAATCAGGTTTTTAATTCTATCTAGACTGTTCAAAAAACTGTTTAATATACATTGAAAACAAAGTTGCTTGTAAATTCTTGGATCGAAAATAGCCCCAAACCAATAAAATAAATCCCAAAGTAGAAGAATTCCAAAAAGTGTTCGAATTCAAGAATGGAAAAATATTGGAAAATTGAATGCCGGTGGTGTCCGGAAGTCTTGAGAGGCCCTGAAATCAGCGGCCAGCGCATGCGTACGCAATTTATTAAATAGAGGTTTGTTTTCATTATTAGTGGTATCAAAAATACCCACAGGTATTGGTGTGCGATATACACCAGCAGCGGAGTAACTAGCATGCGACTCGAGCCCGGTCGCCGTAGTCGTAAGTCGTAATCCAGTTTTCATATGGTTTGCATTGACTGCGACCAAAGTCAGTTCCGCAAGCGGTCAAGTCCAATGCTGGCCGATAATCGAACCACTTTTCGGCCCGGCCGCCGAGCGGCGCAGCGGTAGCGCTACAATGGCTAGAATAACTCAATCAACGCATGCCTAATTGCAGTGGAGTAATTCCGATTTGAATTTTAAATGCAGTTTAATGGCATTGAATGTCTAATGGCGACTTCGATAGTCTTGGCTTCTACGGCTTCAACTTACCCGAGAACGTGGAAACCCAGCCGTGCGGCTCTATCTTAAAGGATTAAGTTTTCTCACGCCATCTGTGCGTCACCCGTACTGATCGCGTTGATGCCCCTTGCCTTTAGGTGCCAGCAAATCTCTAGGACACCCCTCACCGTATCATTCAAATATTTTTAACTTCTTTTTCACGACTAATTGTTGTGAATCGGTTTAAATCGTTATAATTGGTCTGGTTAAGGAATATATAAGAATGTAATTGGCCAGAGCAAGGTGTTGTCGGCTGACTCGATTGCCTTCGAGTTGGCGATGTGAATGGTGCAGAAGATGTTAAAATCTTGTCGGAACTGATTTGTGATTTATGCCTTATTGTGTTACTCAACTCAATGCGACAGAGCCATGCGCTAAAGGATTTTTATTTTTGCTCAATATGTCACAATTTGCGCGCCTCCTCTTTATCCACTCTGCTCCTTATAGGTTTTAATTAATTCCCGAGAGCCTGTTCGCGAGCTTGGGGACATTAAGATGTATGATATTCAGCATTTTGTTGCAAATTAGACAGCCTGTAATACTACTTGTAATGCCTTGCGGAATCATGCGCAATTACCTGGAAAATACAAGTAGGTGTTTAAAACATTGTGTCACTGAGCAATTTTTTACCACTTGTTTTCCTGGTGGTACAAAGTGGCTTAAATATTCCGAAAACAATTACATTTTATTTAAAACGTAATGATTACCTTAATTGTCCCATCTTCACTTTTACTATATTTAGTCGATAATTTTGTTAATTTTCATTCAGTTCAAAATTTTTTTAGATTTTAAAATTTTCATTTTATGCTCTCATTGAAAATATTATATAAAACTTATTAGTTTTACTTTAAAAGTGTAGTTTTTAAGGAACAAGATTAATAGACTTAGCAAGTTACATAGCACTCTCATGAAACATGTTCACTAAAATTAATTTAGACTTATTAAGAGCCCAATATTCCAGTCCAATAAAATTGTTGTCTAATCACAACTTCCTCTTTTCATTAGAAATACTTTCATTACGTATATTTTTTCCTAGGAAATTACTTAGCTTTTTATCTTCCATTGTTTTTGTTTGTCTTAATTGTAGTAATTTCCAAGAATTTATCTATTACCACCGAAATTACCAAACGCAGCCAAATAAGTTAGGCATTTTTTATTTTGAGTAAAAGCCGCATGAGTATTTTTACTTCCCCGTTTTATTTTCAGTAGATACTTCGTTTTTATTTTATCCGTTCGAGTAATAATTTAGTTTCAGATATATTTTTATTTAATATTATCGATTATATTTACCATGTTATTCTTTCCATCCCCATGTCGAAATCTATTAAAGAAAAAACATTCTCAAAACCTTTGATTACGACAACAGCTTGTCCGTGATCTTTAATGTGAATTTTATAACTAAGTGAAATGACTTACGAGAGCACTGATCATTCTATTGTAAACTCGAACTCCCTGTGTTTTATTTAAATAAAGGATCAAATTTTGTTTAATAAATTTTTCGACCAAATTCAAAACTTTAGAGTCTAGTAATAATTTAGAAAACCAATATTTAATTATTGATGTATAGTCGATTTACAACAGAATGATCAATGCCCTCGTCGGTCGTTTCACATATAAGCTTCACGATAAAGAACCGGAGCCATATATTTGTTACTAACATAGGCTGTTTTGAGAGTAAATTAAACCAGACTACTTTGAATTTTTGCTATTGTCCTATAAGCTTGAATTAATTTATATTAGATCATCATTTGTGTCTGCGCGTGTTAAAAGAAAGAAAAAAAATCTTTTTATTCAAATCAATCTAGCCCAGCCGGATAATATCCAGACGTTATTTTATAATTCGAAATATATTCTTCAATAATTATGGATTTGCCCTCTATTTAATATTGTTCAAGATATCGATGGGATTTCGAATATAAACAAGTCTCATCTATAACCTACTGACATTTTAGAAAGCAAAAATTCGTTGTTGTGGGACAAATTTATGGAGATTTAAGAAATTAGGTTATAGGAACTGGTTCTAAATCGCTTTAGGTAATGAAAATAAATCAATTTTGTTTAATATTTCCATATCAAAAAAAGGTTTTGAAAACTGAATTAAACAATAAATTATTAGATGTTGTTTTGTAAATGATGTTTTTAAGTCACGTTGTCCTTAGAATACAATTCATTAAATTCCAACATTTTAGGGTGTAATCTAAAGCATTTAAAAAAAAATTTATCCAAAAATATTACACCTGTCATCAATGGACCAAGTATTCTTCGGATAAATGTGATACCTGTGACTCACTCAAATGTAGGTTACAATGCGGACATCACCCGTAAACCGGTAACACCTCGTGTCCCAAGGTACTCCATTCTTCGAAGCCATTTTCAGAGCTCATGAGCATGGTCTGATTAAGACGGATCATTAGACGTAAGACGTTTGGTAGATCCGCCAGTGACTAGTAAACCACAGAAGACGAAGAAGGAGAAAAAAACCACCCGCCTTGAAGACAAAGGAGTTCCCCGAGCTCCGGTAGCTGTAGTACCGCACCGGACCGGACAGACAAACATAAGATACCCGGCGGCGCTAGTGTCTTACGTACCAGGTGTAGCCGGTGTGAAGCTTTTTAGCAGATAATTGAACTTCAGGGGGCAGCGCGATCGATCGCGATCGGCGGCAATCGATACAACAGGTGATTAATAACAATATGCTCTAATTTGCCCAGACATTCGCATTACGTGTTCCGGTATTTCTCATAGGCGTGTGATATGTCGCAGAAGGAACTGCTGCGCGACATTCTGCATTAATCACCCGATTGAAGAAAAAGAGCTGCTGCTGCTGTATGTAAGAAAATTTATGCTATTTATAATTGCAATGGGACAAACGTCTTGCGACAACGACGGCTGAGAAAGAGCGGCGAAAAAATCATTTCCAGCACTGCAAGTATAGTCAGCGCATGGTAACAGCAATTATTGCAAATTTATGGATTTTTCGATATACGCAGCAACATATCAAACCAGAGTACGGCCTTGAGATTTTTGGTTACGTCATACCAGACGAATGGTTTACCGGCAGCGATTTTTTAAAGCCCAAGAAACAGGCTAACCAGTGGGGACTACCTTATCTTCTTCGCCTGCCACTGTCGCCGCCGACGTCTTGACACGATATCTCACGCAGAGACAGAAATTTTATCAAACCGGTGTGTTTTCTGCCTGAGAAACAAGAATATACTCGTACCATAATTGCAAGCCTAAATTTGGCGTGAGAACTCATAAAGTTCGTTCAGTCCAAACATCTCACCAGACTTACCTCGACAAATTTAGGTGACAGTACCGTTAGGGCTTTTTCTTACCTCCCTCGCAATTATGAAGACAAAAGATGAAATAGAAAAGGAGAGCAAAATCAGCCGGTGGCATGGTCGAGGTCACCTTATGGACCTCACTTTTCCTGTTCGTTATTGTCCTAGGTAACCTAGAATAAATGACCGACGCATGACTTGAACAAACAGTCCGATGTCCTTGGTCCAGACTGTTTATAATGGGAAAGTACTTTCTCAAAATTTTACTTTCTTAAGAAATTTTGAAAATGATTATTTGTGATCTAAAAAATTTGAATAGGTTGATTTACCGTCTTTACGACACCTTGAACACTCAATGCACGTCTCCTTAGAAGTATCTTTTTTTTTTAATTTGTTAGCTTTACTGGGTCTGTAAGGTCGAAATTTGTCTCAGGATTGTTTCATAATTAAGGTCTGGCCTTCACTAGTATGACACAATTTAAAGATAACCATTATTCATAACAACGAGGGGTTTTATTTCAATGGGGATTACCTCAGAATTTTATGTACCCTGCTTATATTGAGCATGAGTTTGTATTCCAAGAAGGTATCCAAATTTAATTCCTGAACTCAGTACGTTCAAATATTTCTTTAATAGGAATAATTTAATAAATAAGGGGATTAACTAAAAAGTCTACTTTTAGCTATTTTCTAAATTACAGTTGACAAAACAATGTTTTACTTCTAATTCAATTTGAGGAAATAATAATTTCAAATTTTTTATTAGTCACAGAGTATGACACAATTAAAAATTTTTTGAGTAAAACACACACTGGGAAAAATAAAAACTATTTGGCACACTAAATGAAGATACAAATCTTCAAAATTACTCAGAATATTATTTAACATAGTATACCATAGAATATTATTTGGCTTAGTCTTGTACGTGACTAATACTGTGGCTTAAATTAGCTTTGTTCATATAAAGGTACAAGTAATTGAAATCTCTAAGCCAAGATTAAAGTTCAAATTAACACATTAGTCTGTCGGCGCCAAATTAATGATTCTAGTTCTAGATGATGTATTGTTAGCAGAGAGTATCGACATCATTAATGTAATTAGAATGCATCAAAGCGCCTTGAAAGTGGATTTCATTGTACATGAGCTTCTAGCCGCAATTTCGCACGTGTTAACCTGGGTCTGAACACAAGTGAATCTATAGAATAAGTACCACTAATGAGGATTTCAATTTTTGATAATAATTAGGTCGGATTTTTGAATTACACAAAATTTAAGAATTTCAGAGTTAACTTTGTACTAAACTCGAAAGCCACAAGATTTTTATAGCCTCTTTTTAATGAAATATATTTAAAATTATATTATAGAATTAGTCGTACACAGTCGTCTTCTAACGACCTGAATCAATTGAAGAGTCTAAGAACGTGCTAGGAATAATTCTTTATGTAAAGTCTCTTATGGACTTTATGGACTCTATGAACTTCTTTTTCTGTTTATGTGCTACTGAGCACGTTTTTTTCCTACACTTTAAATATTACTTTTCTTATATCCATGCGAATGATCAAACAAGTTCCGATTTCAATAAAAGCAACAAACATGCGTAAATTATTCATAACCACATAGAGGCGAATATTGGACTTGATACATTTTTGATCTACACTCTTAAATTATGCGGTGTTATCCAAAATGATAACAGAGGATTAAAAGTAAATAAAAATACAAAGCATTCATAAAAATAATTAATTAATTATCCACCGTCTTAAATAGAGGTATGTCCAGGCAGATCTCAGTTGGTTTTGTGTATGTTGACGAGTATGACAGTGTCTTAGTTCTGAAGGTCCCTATACTAACTAATATTAAGAGATAAACATCTCAGTTAATTAAATATACTATAATACAATACAAGAAGCTTAGACTATAATCATCAAGCCATTATTACAACACTACAATCATATATGTAAGTATTTACCCGGAAAATTAATAATACAAAGAACACCAAAGGTCAATTGATGGCATTCATCAACGCAACGTGAAATATCCCCTACACAAAAGAAGCTATTTATTCTTTTATAATTTTCACCAATTGGAAAGCGTCTTTTTTTATCGTTGTTGTTATTTGAATAAAAAGCTGAGACTTGAAAATATTCATAAATTCCTCGGAATAGCGTAAAGCTGTGCGTTAATTCATATGATTAGTTTCAGCCGGGACAATTCGCTGTGTATAGCCTTGAGTTAGTTGCAATTGACTTCACTATCTTTGGTATTTTAAACAGGTTCCGCCACAGGCATTATGCATTCTATAATTGAATGCAATTCTGTGGTAACATAGAGTAACAACTATTACAGGAAATTAATACCGTTCGATCAAGCTCCGCTAATATTCAACGGGAGATGATTTTGATACGGGAATTATAGGCGTCATACTATTTTTATAATTTGATACAGCTACATACGAAACGCATTTATTATTACTTGGTAGAATGCAAAAAATGTCGATAGAGTCGTTTTTGCAATTAAATTAATTTAATTATAATTCTATGTACATTAATTCTTGTATTTATTACGTCAGGAGGATTAGTTTTCTCACTTCTCCAATGTATTTATTAAAAAATTTGTATAGACAGGAATACGCTGCACTCATCAATCATTATGATATATTATGATCAATTTGTTAAAAAAATATCACAATATTAACAATTTGTATGGGGTGCCGTTCTGTGTAGAATTACGATCACAGACTTTCATGCAATACTCAAATAGTATGATCTCAATACACCTGTCTATATCTTCTGTTTTGGTTTTTGGTATTATGGTTGACAATTTGCGTTCCAAAACTGGCAATTAAGAATAACATCACTACATCGTGTTGAAAAAACTGTTTTAAGGACTAAAATATCGTAAATTCTATACTTGTGAAAATTACAAAAGCACCTGTACATTAATTAGCATAGATATTTTCTTATTACAAGTCCATTAAATTTTACATTTAGTTTACTTCAACCCTAGAAAAGATTGTTTTGACAAATTAGAAAAATAAAAATCATTTCAAAACTAACGCCTAATACTGTCTCTTTTTCTAAGTTTCCATCCACTATGAGAATATAATAATAAAGTGCCAGCCTACATCGTTTGTAAAAACTTCCATTTGACTGCAAATATTGTAGAATTTCCAAATTTCTGATCAAAAATAATGGTAAAACTATGACTTAAAATTTCACTTCACTTTCAATCATTGAAAGAAAAAAAAACAAATACTAAACAGAAGAAAAAATGTAAGAATTTCAATTAGGGGATCTGTGATTTTGTAGCATTTATTCATGATATCATTTAAACATATACAAATTATAAAATTTGTCCTAGAGAGTACCATAGTTTTAAGTAGCTATGTCATATACTCATGCGCTATTGTGATCGAACTCAAGCATACTTGCGAAATCACTATTTTGATTAATATTATTTTAAACGATTATTCAACGGATATACCTAAATCCTGTATCTTCCTCTATTTAATTTAGTATCTCTGCAATCCGACCCAGAAGTGAAAAGACGGAACCAACTGGACTACTTGCACTAGATAAATTTAAAAGTAGGAAATCAATTCGTAATCTTCAATCCTTCTTTACTTCTACTATTGCTATTAAAGCAATGTCACCTTTGAAGCCACATTTATTTTATTCCCAATATTTCCTTGTAGTTCTATTGATACGTAGACCCAATTTTTATTACAATAGCAGATACAGTGTGTACCCTTTTTGTGGACAGAACGTCTAGATCAAAAATTTGTTAATTTGACTTTCTAGGCCAGATAAAAGCATATTTAGTAATACAGTCTGACACTCATCGGTGATTGTCATCGGCATTCTACGTCAGAAAGTACATGTCCTTGTCTGACGTAGAGGAAGGAAGAAAATCATCCGATCAACATCAAACTTTACTCCTATTGATACTCTTGTTCAACATTTTTACAATTTGAAATTATTCTATGATACTTTAGATAAAAGATGAAGCGCATTCCACATTTCTTGATAAAATACTTTTTGTGACTACAGAACGTCCGTAGTTATATAATAAAATAAGCATATCAATAAAATCGTGTCTTTCGATGCAAATAAATATCAATTAAGAAATCTATTCCAATCCATCTCATATGTTTATAAATAAAATATTTCCTGACCTATGAAAATCTGATTGTTTCACAGATTCTTACGGTCCCGAAGGTGCTAATTAGGTATAATTTGTAGCTCACTAGTCGTATTTATTTAGAATAATTTAACCGTTAATGTAAAGCACCATTAAACAGCTACATTCTATTTTCAACTGCTTAAGATCTGGCCTATTAGCTAATGCAAATTATCGCTTGAATATCAATGACGTGAACTTTAAGTTTTGAAGTATTTTATGATTATCGAAGTGCATAAAGTCATGAATATTTATTCTAATAAACTTTTATTAGCAACAATGTAGTAATAAATTTATCAACTTTAAATCCTAAAGTTGATTGATGGTAGAAGATAGGTAGATTGGAAATCACACTAACATTTTCAGTTTGCAAATATGTCATAGAACATCTATAAATCAAATAAAACTGTTTGCAATAGTTGTTTATTGGATGATTACTAAAACTGCACGACCCATGCGATTATTGATTTGGATTGTTAGGAATGAAAATACGGATCAGCTTTTATTTATTAAAAACATTTATTAAAATAATATAAAATACAGTTTAGTTTAGTTTTAGAATCTAAAAAATAAATGATAAGGACCAAACGTAGCAATATGCGGCATATGCGTTTCCAGAAAATATTAATTTGCATTTGGGAAATATCATATTGAAAATAGCTCATGTATTCCTATAGTCAGAACTCAGCTAGGTAAGAAGGTTCTATGGAACATTGAAATATTTTTCTTAGTTGACGTAGACAACACATGAGTTGCATTTGTTCATTTCAGTTTTTCTGTTTATATGCGTCATTGACAACACAGGCTTTCATTCAAACCAGCCCACGCACAGAACTGAGCTACGCACGGGTTGATTGCATTGGTTAGTAACAACCAACATGAACACAACTGAATAAATAATGGTTGCTAATGGCTTATTGCGCTTTCTCTAACAAAATCTGAAAAGAACAAAAACCGAAATAATAAGAGTAAAAATGAGTAATATGTAATTTTGATAGAGCAAAATAATAAAGTAATATTGCGTTTAAATGTCTTTTAATGATACCTACAACTTCTTTCCATTAATACCATATCTGTTGGTCCAATTTCGTGAAAGGTATTTTACAATTGTATGGAAATAAAAAGTAGAATGTCCCTCGGATAAAACACAAACTACCCTATAATTAATATATAGAGTGAAAATGTCATTTAATACGTGGAAATATTAGGAAAAAAGTTTGGAAACTAAAGATTTAGTAAAGTGTTAATTTGATAAATTTACATTCTGCAATATTTTCCTTAAATAGTCTAAATATGTTTCTTATAAAAATTATATTCCCTATTAGTTTATTTAAGCTTTACAAGTTGACAAGAATTATAAATTATGAGAAGTACTAATGCTGCATTATGCTTCACTTTTTTTGCTATGTGCAAAAGTATAAGTAATAAAATAATAGCAATAAATTAACAATATTTTTTCTCTCGATCGTATATCCTTCGTCTATTCTGAATATTTTACAATATACTTCCTTTACCTCTTTGTATTATATTTTAGTTATAATTAATAATTTTAATCAATAACTAATTTTAATTGATAACTAATGATGTAGGTAGATTTTGCGTCGATTTTTTTGTTTGCTTTTCATTCTATTCTTCCTGCTCTTCCCTCTTGTTTTCTATTCTTTAATTAAAATTAAATAATATAACTAATTAATACTAATAATACATTATGCCAGGAGTCGCTGGAAAGTGTGTCATTGACTGGAATACATTTCTCGTTCGTTAATTGCCATGTGGAAGTTACGTAATAACTTCATTCGGCTCACTGATGCAAGCGTTAATGGTAGTCTGTCAATTCATGAATTTTAATACAGTCAAGGTATTCGCAAATGTAACCACACGGCCAAGCATCTGATCCCTCTGCCTGTTCTTCTGTCCTAATATAGGCAGGAGTGTGTTTTTTGGGGTAATTTATAAACAATAAATGCGTGCCGCAAAACTGTTTAGCACTTTGCGTACACACGCCCGCTAACATACGCCAACTACATGTGGCAGGTCGATGGAGTCAGTGAACCCCAGGTGGCCCAGCGTTTGCACTAATAGTCACATTCGCGCCTATCACGATCCCAGCCATGTTAACTGAATTAAATTAGCCACTTATTTTGCAATAAAGTTCGCAGTCCATGTCTGAGATCCGCGATTCCAGCTGCCGCGCACGGTTCAAAGTGCTACGTCTTAAAGACGAAGCGCCACATCTTAAAGACACCGGCGCGCCAAAAGGTCCAACGGCCATTCAGATTGCGCTCTAGTTTGACACGGGCGCACGTGGACCAGGCAATGGTGGCCCGTGCACCCGCCGAACGCCCTGAATAAAATCGGATAGTCCAGGTATATGCCCATGATGTGGTCATTCACGCAGGCTTACCTGTGAGTTGAGTGGCAACTTCCTGTAAGAGTCGATGTTGCATTGTGTTATATCCCACGGGAGCTCTTCTGTAAGTACCAGTGCCACCATACAGCCAAAATATTCGTAGTTCACCGGTCAATAAAATTTTCGCCGTACATATATTGCACCATGAAAAGGTAAGAAGATTTCATTTGCATATTCTTTTCTTTAAGTTTGCGAAGGCCCTCTCAGCTGTGATATCAAAACCGTGATAAAGTAAATTGAAATGAGCGGTCATACATGCGAGCAAGGTGGATACTCCTCAGACAGAATCTAAAAAGAAGTCTCAAAATTATACATATCTTCATTTATGTATTAAACACTACACGTACCTACTCGCGGACTCAGACCCGGTGTGGTGGTTAGGCCTCTTCACTGCGGTGCTCACCTGGTGAATTGATATTCCAATTTCACAATTGGCGTGAAAGTTCAACGTACGGCCAAAAAACTTTTAATTTGTTCTTTTATAGCGACTAAAGGCCCCACAACATTTCGCGCGAACGAATGACTTTCTGACTGATCTGGACACTACCGATTATTGTTCGGTATGGGAATTGTCCTGAACATTTTAATAGTTTTCATTATATTGAAGATACCCTACCAAAATAGTTAATGTAGCTTCTTTAATTCGAGAAAAGAGAAAATGGTTCTAGTTTAACTCCAGCGAAAAGAATCACTGGATGTAAAACTGAGTTAAGCGGAACTATCTGCTCTTGATGCTTTTCTGCACAATGACTTAGCTCAATTTGGAACTTGTTTTTGACCTTACTCAACGAATTGTCGTTCCTTCGTTTCTTTTTGGATGGATGAATTTATTAGGGTGCTGAAGAAATTTCTATATATTCTTGTATAGTCGGTTAGTGTTAGTCGATTTTTGGGAATAAATTTTTTCATTCACACTCCAAAATACAGCTGAATATTTAGAAACATGCCTTCTGAATTCAGAGGTATTGACCAAAGGTAAACAACACTTTTATTGTTCAAAATAAAACAAATGATTCAAGTTTATTTTTAATTTGAAAAGAATCTTTCAATAAGCTGAATAACATTTCAATAAAATGACCCTTTTATTTAGTTGAGCCTACGCAAAATAGAACTTGCTAGAACTAGATTCTACGCAAGTAGAGTGTGATTTATTTTTTATGCATACATAAAAAGACATAACACAAGAAAACACAACAAACATACTATTTCATGTTTATTTCATGTATATAATAATTTACAATTTAATAAATACAGTACTTACGTACTTAAGGATGTATTAAAATATTAAATCTCTATTACAGGGTATATTTTACTTTTGTTTATACAAAAAAGTGCAAAAATCTAAAAAGTAAAATGTTACAAACAAAATTCGATACAGATTTTTTACCACCGACTACTTTACTACATTTACTACTGCTACTTTTTAATTGAAAATATTTCCGTAATTAAAATGGCTTAAAGAGGTTTAAATAACATTTCTATTAGATTCTTCGAAATGCGAAGGCAAATATCTTTGTATTCAAAATTGATCGATTAGATCCCTTATAGTAAGAATTTCATAAAATTATATAGTCTAACCAGGCATTTAATAGTGAAACATAAACAAATTATAAATACTATGAGTCTAAGTACAAATTGCTGAACGACGTCATCGTATATTCTTAGAGTCTATAATTTAATAAACTGCAAACTTCGTAGATCTTAAAACGAAAAAAATATAATTAACATAAAGAACAAAGTGAACCATGAAGACGTTAACGAAATATGTAAACTAGAAAGAATATTTAACTACGTGATGATTCCCTAAAGGGTGTGATTCATTATATTTTCTAGTGCAGAAGAGCTCGATCAAATCAAAATTGATCAAATTAAAAACTACAACAGAAAGGCGACTTTGCCTTATATACAAATATCGACACAATTAGGGAACTTGTCTAAATAAAAATACTACATACAGCCGTACAAATCATAGGCAGCTCTTAAATATTTTGATATTTTCGGAAATTAATTCAGTCTGAAACGGTAATATGTTGAGAGCGTTTTTCCTTGCTATTCAACCGATGTCTTCCTCAATTTCTGATTATGTAAATATTTACCATGAAAATTTATCACTTATTGATAAATAAGAAAGACAAAGTCACTTGGCCCTCTACGGTGGCAATGTCAATTTCATGGTAACAACTTAGCTACCAAGGGCGACACGTCTCATTCAGATTTCTTCTTCTATCTTTTCCAGAGCACACCCACTATCGTGAAGTCTGATTAGCATCATGAATCATATGCCTTTATTTATATGAAATTGGCTAAAATCATTGCTTTTGCGTTTGATGAACGCTGCCTTATGAACTCCCTATCTCTCTATGTATACATACAAACAATATAATTTTTCTCAATACCCTTCATATTTTTTTTTAATTTGCCATATTATTCCAAATGTCTATTTCGTGTATCACGTCACAACTGCCCTGGAAGTACCTCATCTCTGGAATTTGTGTTGCTATTTATGTAAGAGAAAGGTTGTTGACCTAACATCTCCTCGCTAAAAGTGGATGTTACACCATTTGCGTGACGTCTTAAGTTTACCTATCATGCATCCCCTGTTTTGGCCTCTGCATTTGTAATACTGAACGTCTTCATTTCTGGAGATTATAGAGCTGCTGGAATTAAATTACCGATAAATAATAATTCCAAGCTCGCCTCGAACGCGCGATGTCGATTAAATCCCAAAGCTAAACAAGCTTCTTCAGTTCGGCAAACACACACGGTGCCGAAAATAGACTGGGATCAACAATCCACACCCCTTCGCAATCGTCGTTCCTTCATTCGTCCACATCTTCTTGATCTTAACGCTAACGATTCCGAAGAGGTCCCCGGCTTTTCTAAGACGAGTCGATCTGTCCGTGACCAGGCGCTTACTCCCATTCGAGTCATTTATCAAGATCGCAGGGCACTGTCGGAATATCTCAACGATGGCCCCGGATCGATTTCCCAAAATTGATCTTGTTCCGGTTCTTACAACTTTCACAAACAAAAGCTCATGTTGCCCATGGTGAGACCGATGCGCTTCCATGTGACTCTGTAAGGCTCCACGGAGCTCTACAAAGCGCACTGCCTCGATGCGCAAGATGGATGACTCCTTAAAATAGAGGCCCAGAGCCATCACACGGTGGCCGCTGGAAAGCGCGGAGAGACAAACAGACAGAGCAGAAAGCGAGAATCAGCTGATATCTTGTTAAAATTATACCACCGTGCACCCAGAGCCGGTTCGCTATGCTCGCCACCTTGTGGTAAGACACATAAACAAATTCAGAAAAATAAAAATAAAAAAAGAACTAACAAAAAGAGCAAACTTAGAGATACACCTCGGAAAGCGCGGGGGTTCAATGAACCCCGATGTTTGGATACGATAGTCATATGGTTGGCTTAATGTCGTACAATGCAGACCAAGACGAAGACACACGTCTTGAACGATACCCCGCGCGCGTTCTTAAACTCGCAAGTCCAAGACGACCACGGAGTTGCCGCGGAACCGCACATGCGATGTATAAGACGCTCAAGACGCGCCGCAGTACCGCGCAACCGCGAGAGAATTAATCTGCAATACAGGCAAATATAATATTCACTTGGTAAACGCAATTATACAGTAAATTTACACAAATCATACGTAGGCATAAATATGAAGTACCCCTCACCTTCACAGTGTACCGGGAGGCAGCAGTGCGACCAGGTAGCGTAGAGAGGCAGGCGGCATCTTCTTCTTCGAGACTTTTTCGAGATAGATTCGTCGTCGTATAGTTCGCACAGTCGCCCATGGATCAGCGCAGATCTCAAGAAGTTATCAAGATGATGAGAAGAAGATGCCTCCTAAGATCTCCAAAGGTAGATGCGTCTCACGCGATGGATTTCTTCTGTTATGACCACCTCGGAGTGGTGCACGGCCGCGGCAGCACGACAGTAAGATTTTACGCTGAAAACGAAAGTTTTAAGTGCTCCTTGTCGATATATCTTTGCGTGAATTTTTCGACCATCGCCACCACTCGGCTGTCTTAAAATTGAAGACACAGACGGAAACCATACTTGACGGAAGTGATCAATTCAGGTGGCTCGGTGCCGGAAGGTGATAGAGTCAACTATGTAAAGACCCCGGGGATATTGCAGCACGTACTGTTAACAGATTCGGATGATGAGATGCTCGATTTAAATTTTATGAAATCCTTGATCACATGCCGTCTTTTAATTCGAATATCTGTGGGAGCACTTCACGGATTTCAGTAGTATTACGTAGAAAAAGATTTATAGGACCAAAGTTCATTGGAAACCGCCTTGTCTTGGTCGTCGTCGTTGGTGTTCTTAAGGCGAACCTACAGTTGATTTGTCACACCATTAATTTACATAAAAGGCTGGCAGAAGTCTCACTTCTCTGCCTTCATTAGACTTGTCGTCGAGGTGCGCAGAGCGGGCCTTCTGTGGCCTTTCATTGACCATTTCCTATTAAATATTATATCAAAGCGGAAGTGGACAAAATTGCGAAAATCTTGAAGCCTTGACGGCGTCATCATCAAATTGATGGGAATAAAAAAGTTCAATAAAAGTTACGTCGTTTTCGCAATTTAATGAATTTCATTCACAATCAATATCGACTAGGAGACCAGTCTACACTAGTTCAACAGAACGATCAACCGTTAAAAGCACTAGTTACATCTTAAAAGTAGTTAGCCATGACTTTCAATTCCCTTTACACCAATGCTGATATTTTCGGAATAGTCTAGACTGCCGGAAAATACGATAATTCTCGGAACTCCAAAAATCATGGGATTTATTCTCTAGTACTTACGGAATCTTCTTACACTGATTTTGGACCATAAAAAGTCAAGAGGGCATTTACCCTTCTTTTTTGATATTTAAGTAGTTTAGGTACCCCTTTATTGAAAATTTAAATTAGACACTCCACAATCCTTCTGACGGATCTTTCATGGTGTTTGCAAATAGTACCTTCAACCGGATAGTCCATATATGTAAATATACAAGTTCTTGCCGCGCATTTTTATCAATTTTGTTCCCGCCAGACGTGTAGTAACCGATGTGATTCACGTGACGGCGGCTTTTACAGAAATTCTGTCGGTTTACATGCATATATTAGAAAAACTCGAATTGAAGAAGACGTGGACCACAGCTTTCCTGATATCTTTTTTAACTCGGAATTTCGGAGATACTCCGTAAAACTTGAACAGGATTTGCAAGAATTGCAATTACTATAAAGTGATTTATTTAAACAAAATAGTTTTCCTGCTTTAAATATCACTTCATAACTGCTGTAATTGTCGTTTGCTCTTGAAAAAATGTCATCTATAAATCGATTTAACTCCCACAGTACGAAAATTAAATGCCTGCTCTTATTTCTTATAATGCAAAACAAATAAAGATATATGTGAACCACTTTATTATTTGAATTCTACTATGCGAAAAATTGAAAATTTCTATGAAAGTATAATTTAAATTTAGCGATTTATTAGATTTCCTAGTTTCTCTCGAAAAAAATATCCCTGAGCCGAAATGACATCATCTGTATCACTTTAATGCTACTGCTTGAAAAATCTATTAATAAAAACGATTAACTAAAATTAGTGGATTATTATTGTGAAACAATGCTGTTTTTTAAAATGAACTACGTTTTTTAGCAAACGTTAACCAATCCTATTTAGTGACATATTATTCTGTCACTGTTTTTAACCAGATTTATGTTACTAATTAATAAAGCAGAAAATCTTGAAGGCCTTTTCTACATTTAATGACTAATATAAATAAAAAGTAAATGATTCTCTAAGTCACTAGATTAAATCGAATTCTTATTAAAATTATGTTTATACTTTCCGCATATTCCTTGGGTATAAAATATGTCGAATTAATATAATTTCATATAAGACATGAACATTTACGTTGTTTCTATAATAACTTCAAAAAAAATGATATGATAAATTTATCCCTCAGCCACAGATTTTGAATAAAAATTGAACCAACGCATTATCTTCAATTCCCTATTATTATTTCTTATCTGTTGTATTATTTGCGATAAGTCATAGTTCATATGCCGAATTTTTGGTATTTAATTGTAATATATTTTTTTTACCACCAACACCAAACACCCCATTTCGTAATGCTTGCATATTCTGCAGTTACCAAAACACGTAAAGTGTATATTGAAATAAACACAAATGTTCCAGAGTATGGATGAAATTTTATTTATTACTATTACCATTATTTTGTATGAAACTTTTTCCATTGGTGGGCCCCGATGAATTATTTAAAAGCGAAGTAGTGTTTCAAGTATGCTATTTACAATACAAACATTATTTTAACGTGAAAACAATTGAAAATTGTAAATTCGTTTTTATATTTTAGTTTTGTTTTTCATTTTATTTGATGAATCCATTCCCTACTGCAGTTTTAAATTCAAAATACCAAATTATCACAAAAATTATAAACAAATTGTTCTAGAAAATCTTTTACACTTCTTAATTCACCAGTTTTAATTTAATAGTTTGTCTTTAGAAATGCGACCTTTTCTTGGCAAAGAGCAAATAAAGTAGCTACTTCCCAAAATAATTTATAAAGGAAATAACTTGATCAGCACTCACGCAAATAATGAGAACGTTTTTTATCAAGAAAAACGAAAAAACCAATTTTTTGTTAAAATCCTTTACTTTCAGAAAAATATTTGGAGTATTTCTTATTTTCAATATAAACCTTTTATGAAATAAAACAACAAATTAAGAGTAATATATAAAAAATATATAAATAGTTTTATTAATTTATAGAATAGCATCAATTCCCGTAAGCAGTACAATCTTAAACGTATACAATAAGATAGTATAAAAATGCCTTATGTACATGTTTCCGAGGTTTAAGCTTGGTATATAAAGAATAAAGTATAATATTAAGTGCTAAAAAAAAGTCAAAAATTAGTAATGGTAGTTTAGGATCGGGAAGAGGAATGAGGGCAGGCGCAGGGGCGGGGGGAGGGGATCGCTGGTAGCGTCGAGTGAAGAAGCAGGAAGTCGCAGCCAGTGAGCAACAATAATAATTTAAAGTAAAACAAGTAGAGAAGTAGAAACTACAGGCAGCAGCGCGACGGCTGGAAATGGCAGTTTGCGGTCAACGCGAGTTAAGTAAACATGACGATTATGTGTTAATTTCGCATGTATCTAATTCAGATCAGATATCATCAGGTGGGGTAGTAGCAGTCGGCGAGGAGGCTGTGTGATGAAATGCGGAAGAAAATATTAACATTTTCGTCTTCGAGTGATAAACGGTAAGAAGGCGCTTTCGAACAGCCTCTCATTCTTCCGCGTGACTCACAAGAAGAGGCCCGTGCAGAGTCTTTGCGATGGATCTTAAAAAGCTTTTCTCAAGATGTTGGAGCTCCGGCAGTGGGGCTCACTAACTCACTCACACAGCGGGCAGCCAGCCGAACTGACCCAAACAAACTCAGGTTTCTTAAGAGAGAGGCGAAAAAGCCAACTGCGGTAACCAGGTGAGAGCCAGGTGAATCTCGTCACCGCACTGCGGTGCGCCTTCTCAGGTAGGCGAGTAGCTCCTCAGTGGCATTGCGCTAATCACTTTGCACGGGCTCTGGCTCTTCCGGAAAGTGTCAAAAGCGACATGTCCAGATATGAAATCACTGAACTTATTCGGGCTGCCCTTATCACCGGGAGCAGTCGCAAGTTGTAAGTTCATAACGTCTTAAAAATTTCTTATAATTCAACGGCCCTGTCCGAAAGAACAGTGAGCGACTCAACAAAGATTTGATTCGAGGAAACTTCATTTTATTTTACCAATTCTAATTTATATTTTATTATATTTTATCAAAATAAAATGGACAAGGTGGGTAATTTTTTTTATATATATAAAAAATCTGTCGCCCATAGCGGCGCGACCGCATAAAAATATATCCGTAATAATTACAAAACAATGATAAAATAATTATTTAAAAAAATGTTTCCTAATATGACACACACTAATACTTTTTCGTAGTAGGATCCGATACTAAATACATAGGACGCTGAGGAGATGAGGGATGAATACATTAAAAACGTAGAACCTAAGGAGTATGAAGTACTAAAAAGGAGATATAATCGATTATCTTAAATAATTAAAAAGGAAAGCCGAGAATGCGCTAGGTGATAGGTAGCTAAGGCCAGCTTTCTCCGGCGCCTGCAGCTGGATGTCTCCTCCCTGCCACGGACACTCTTCCAGCGCATGCTGGGCATCTTCGTTTTTCTTAGCTTCTTCAGAGCTAGGTCGACAATCTTCAGACGTCCGAGGTCCACAGCGGACGTATCAATATTGCCCAGTGGGATCCAGGGATCTATTCATAGTGTTGGCAGTACTTGTATTTTCCGGACGCTTGTAGGTTCCAGTTGGGTCCAGCTTATCAGGGAACATATTTTCTGTTTGTTTAGAAATCTTACGATAGTAGCGATTTATCTTCTTAAAAAAATTCTTAAAATTAGTATCTGAACACTTGTAAATTGGCAGTGCTGGTCTAATAGGTGTTTGTTGGATCAAGGCCATCCATCTTGTATCCAGCAGTTCACAGTCTATTCAAAGTTTCTGGGCTATCTTCAGTTCTTAATGACTTAGTAGACATCAGTCGAATCAGCCATCTCGTCACTCGTCAATGGGTTTGTGGATGATAATGTGATCTAATGACCAGGTGATCAGGTCTTCGCCTGTCGCCTAATAGGTGTTAGTTGGATCAAGCCCGTTCATGGTTTTATCCCACTATATTTTATTTGATGAATATTATCAAGAAATGCAGGTGATTGACGAATCGCTTTTCAATCGCTGTAGAGAAACTACGGTCGTTTAATACGTGTTGGTCGGGTCCAGTCCGTCCATTATGAATTTGTATTGTAAAATCAATCTGAGGGAAATGGGAAAGATCACTGCTCTACTATGTTCAATTTAATACGTGTTAGTTGGGTCCAGACCGTCCATGTTGATTTGCAGTGATATATGACAAGTATTCTCAAATGAAATTATTAAAAATTGAAGAACAGATCAATAAACGTTAGTCGGGTCAAGTCCGTCCATGCTAAACCTGCAGAAAACCAGGTAAACCAGGTGTCCTTGCTGCTGCAGCAGGGGAGACGATCGCAAATTTAAAACGCGATCACAAATTAAGCAGATTTCGGGTATGTATTTGATTTAATTATTAGCTTTCTACGAGCCCCTTATTAGAAACGCAGTCACTAATCAATATTTACCAGAGGCGTCTAGCATATGCCGCGAACAGCAGTGCCTTTGTGGGAGTCTTCGTGGTCGTCGTCTTGGTCTTACGATCAGCTGAAGTTGCTGCTCAAGATGTTGATGACCAGCTCGAGCGCAGTATGTTGACCTCCTCTCTTCCGGATTTTTTGTTTTTTTTTTCGGGTACCAAATCAACTCAACAGCGTATCTGCAGAAGTCATCCAGCCTCAGTTTCCAATATTTTTGGGCATTTGACGATCACTCACAAATATAAAAATAATCTTTTCTTTTCTTTTACGCTTTATTCTTTCTTGATTTTCACGCACGCCGTCGAGAGTCACTGACACTCATAAAAATAAGCTCAGCCCGCAAAATTTCTCCAATATATAAAATAAAAACTAAATACCACGAATACTCAGCGACTTTTCTACAACTTTTCTTTCGCGATCCCGCAATCACAATCCTGAGATGCTATACTTGCCAAGAACGACAATCTTCAGCACGTTCTTGACCAGTTATTGGCTCTTGCAGCTGATAAAGGAAGCACGCGTATCAGTAGATCGGTTAAATAGATGTGCACACTAATCTTATATCTTGCGGCGATCGAAGGAACGATCTTGCCCACTCAAAAGTTGTTGATGTTATGAATGATCTTCGTCAAGTCGGGAGTTTA
Organism: Proctacanthus coquilletti; assembly: GCA_001932985.1. Lineage (NCBI taxonomy): Eukaryota > Metazoa > Arthropoda > Insecta > Diptera > Asilidae > Proctacanthus > Proctacanthus coquilletti. Next base: position 50,119 of record MNCL01000129.1, read on the forward strand.
AATCTTCCGAGGAGTCACCAAGAATCTCCGCACGATCGCAGTTGGCTGTTCGCTCGCTCTCAGGGAGCACCGTCGATCGGTTCATGTATACCTGTGCATGGGTGACGCGTATGTGTGTTGCAAACCGCGAATACATAACGGCATGAGGTATACCTACATACAGGTATAAATCTTCGTAAATACGCGGATCGTCTACGTGATGATCACCAGTTGGATCATCTCTCTGGCGATCATGTGCCTCTTTCTCTCTCTCGCTCGGCTCATAGGTGCATTTTTGCGGCGATGCTTCCGCTCTCTCATTTCTGAACGACAACGCTCCCAAACTTACCGTCGTCGTATTTCAGGTTTCGCTGAAATTGGTGCATCTAGGCCTTAGGGGGGTTGAGACAGGTAGCACCTTAGAACATAAGATTACTTCCTCAGGGATGATTCGTCCTGCTGGTTGGACGACTCGTCCTAGCTGCCGCGGATAGGTGAATTCGTCCAGCTGTTCTACATTCCCTTTGCGAAGAACCAATAAGGGATTTCTTCTCTTCACCGACAGATTCGACTTTTATTTTATTGGCGCATACACTGGCAGCAACTGAACCTCTCAATATATTTGGGACAGTAATTGCTGTCCTAAAAGATATGGTTCTAGTCTTTGATCATAAATAAGATATTTCATAATGTGTTCTTTTTAATTTTGACTTTGATAGCTATCGAATTTACGTGAGCGTATCCGACAGAGAACATTAATAACGTTTATTGCATCGACGAAATATTTTATGAAACTATTTATTAAACGGTAATAAAAATTTTGTTCTCGTATTATTTATGTATTTCTGGAACTTATTAAAATATTATTTTTGAGCAAAAAAATTGCAGTAAAGAAACAAAAAATACGCAAAGGCCTGATCAGATACATATGCATAATATAATGTGTGTATTTTTTAAGTAAATTTATCTTAAGTTATAACAACAGCAAATAAGTTCTTACCGAAGTAAGTGTACAGAGAAAATTACAGAAATATTAGAATTAGCATTATTATTACGTTATAGTACAAATACATATAATGGACAACAATAACTTTTGAACTACAAAATGCATCTTAACCTTAAACATTTTCCTGTTTCTAGAGCCAGAATTAAAATCCTCATCTAAAATGGGTCAAAACTCCTATTGTAACCTATTCCCACAAGGTTTTGTTATATTTTCTATAGACATATATTCCAGCTGATTATATCTGCTTAAAAATTAATGTGAAACATCTCTTGTAAACATTATATTATGTTTTATTATTATAAATTACAATCTATTGTAATGTGTGCAAGAAATAAAAATATAAGAACAATACATACGACAAAATATATTGCAAAAATTTAATGACAAAAAATTTGTTTGTCTTCCACTCCTTGGTTTGGATAGTTTCAACAACTTTTACTTCAAGTTTTTATATAAAACTTTAGTAGATGTTTCTTAATTTGATGCTAATTTTTCTTATGATCACATACTTTTTATATTTCTAATAAATCAATAGAATACCAAGAACAGAACCACATTTTTTCCAATAAATTAATGACAAATAAAAATATAATGGCAATAACAACCTCTTTTAATTTCACAACACTTTGAAAAACTACTCTCCCTTTCCATTAATCAAAAATAATAATGTTTTTAAAAACTTCGTTGAAAATATTCAAACTTTACTAGTAATAACATTACTATTGTAAAAAGAAGAGATAAATTGCTTAAAAATGATTAATATAATTTTAATAACAATCCACAGCACCGTAATATAATAAACCACGTTCACAATAGTTCTACCTTGCTTAAAAACATTTGAAAAATATCTAATAAAAAATATTAGTATAATATTATAAACATATGTACGTATACATAACTTGTAACCCCACCTGATTTTGAAATGATTACATATTTTCTGACCAGGTAGAACGAACTCTCCGCGTACCTTTAAAAAGCATTTGCAAACCTTTGGAAACATGCACGATTCTTTTCTATGAAGGTCTCAGAGTGTGTTACATAACCTGAAGGGACATGCGCCGGATTATTTTCCATATAATTAAAGTCAATGTTGCTTCAGAGGCGCCTGGTGGTGGTTCATCTCGAACAGAATTCGAACTCGGACACCCAGAGTTATCGACATTGCCCTGAGATTTTCGATATACCCTTTGTATAATGAATGCCATTTACGGTCCAGCCAGAACCGCTTAGATGGGCCACATGCTCATAATTTATGAGAACTATCGCATGCATATCAGATCATACCTATACCTCCTGGATTAGGTCACTGTTTCCACATAATAAAGTCATAGGCAAGTGGACAGAAAGCTCGTACGCCAAATCTATGAAGACACTTTACATTAAATGTTTCAATTCAGGAGTAAAATGATAATAAAATCAAAAATAGGATTTTGATTTTAAAGAATACTTAAATACAAATAAAAACTATATTAATTAGAGTTCTAGAGTAATTGCAATAGTTGCAGTAGTTTGGAGTTGTCTTTCATTAGGTAGAATAACAACTAAACCGAAATTTAAAAGAATAACACTAAAATTTATAATATTAAATTTCTTAATGCTACTCCTATAAGGTGCTTAGATTAAAACAAACTCATCGGCTACTATTTACAAAATTGGGGGAGTGAAGATTTTCGACTGGCGGTTTCTGATGATTTTATTAAAGTTTTTTTTGGAAGAAAAATTCTACTTTTTTAACAGACTTTGTAAAATTATATAGGATTCACAGGTTAACAATTTAAAGTATAGTTTTATTATTCATATTTATGTTCTTTAAGAATCAACCCTTTTACAATGCCTCGATATTTTTTTTAAAACTTAACGAACCTTTCAAAAAACCGTAAGGACTTGCTTGTCATCTAATTTGTTTCCTCTGTCACAGATGACACCAAGGCTTCCATAAATAATCCGATCCCTTGATACCACCCTTTTATTTGTTATATTTAGATGCATAATTAGATTCATAGAAAGTCCACGTGCCACTCGCCCTGTTCCCTTTATTATCCCTACATACTTACTAAGAAAAACTTTATCGACCTTTTAAGTTTTTATACCTATGAATGAATTTTTTGTATATTACACTATTTGTTATCGAATCAATACGAGCCACACAAACTGGGGAACTTAAATTCCTCCAAATGAATGCCATCTGTATTTGTTTAATTCAAAACAGAAGGAAAAATAAGGTAGCGGCCCGCCGTTACTTTAAGATCTAGACAGGAAAAGAAGGACCTAGACGTCCTCTGCCCGGAAGTGTAAGACCCGTCAGACGGACACAACTGCGTCTGTTTACTTAAATCTTCAAAGTCCGTTGACTGTCGCATTTGTGAGTAGTCTAAATTATGTTAAAGAAATTTTTAAGGTACCAATGCGTAATACTATGTCAGTTTTACGAAAAACTACATATAAATAAATATTTCTTCACTGAACTTAACTTCAAAATTTATGAACACATTTATACATTTAAGGAAAAAATTGCAAACATTAGAAAATTAAAACCATTTTTAAAATGACACTAATATAATGAATATAGTTCAAACAGACCAGACTATATAAAATTTGCCATCAGGGCGCAAAGTGTATGTTGGGTATAATTATTTGGATTACACATTAAAGTGATCTGAAGGTCCCGATGTATTGAAGAACCATAGAAAGTTAAAGCATTTTAAAATTGTGTATTTAAAAAGTACATTTTTTCAAGTTTTTAAAGGTAAATTCATAGTTACAACACCTTCATTTAAAATTTTGTGGTGGTGTAAATAATAACGAAATATAATTCATAGTATAAATAATTTTCCATCATTATGACTACATAAAATCCTAAACCAAATAAGTAAGTATAGTGTTTCCACTCAATTTTACAATGCAGTCGCATAGTCTATTTGAAAACCAATTAACTAATTAATAACCCAGTCAGTTTTGGTTTATAAATGTCTGCAAAAATATATAAATATAGATCTGCATTTTTGAAAGATTCTAGAATATAACTGAATGACTAGAAAAACCTAAAATATGGTTACAATAAACTTGAATCGCAGACTATATTAAAAAATATATAAAATGCAACGATCTTACTGATGTAATATCGGGCTTTCAAATTTTTTTTAAAATGACTCCCTATTCCTTTATTTTTATATTTTTCATTAATTTGAGATTTGAAGAGAAAAATAAAAAGTTTCAAACTCAGTTAAAAAGCTACAAATCATCATAAAAACGTAATATAGATATTGATCAAATGAAACTCTATTAAAATTTAAACCCTAAAGTAGCAATATAAAAGTTCTCATACATTTAATACAATATTTTATAAAAAGGACATTTTCATGAACGTAGGTTGATTAAATCTCTACTTTTGTCAGATAAAATGTTAGTTTATTGTGAGGTTCGAAATCTACTGAGAAAATCTATTCATAAATCGGTCAACAGTTATAATACAAATATGTATGATATTCAAAAAATAGCAACTATAAGCAGCGGTCTTTGCCTTATTCAATTGTCTCACACTGTCGACCAATCGAAACGCTAACTCATTGCGTAATAAATATACATACAAGAAGTACATATGAATAGAATGCGTTCGGATCCGTCTTTGCCGATCTCTCAGCCCCTTGTTCAAACTCTAGGCAAAAAAATTCAAAACTCGAACGACTATATCGGATGCATTTTTTCCCAACAGGAATAATGGTTGCAGTTCTTCAACAATCCGTAAAACCAAATACACCCCGACTTTCTATGGTTGACTCGAAAGTAAATTTACGTTGTGCGCTACAATCAAAAAGGAAATTCGCGAAACGCGCGGTGTCCGGGGCACGGGTGTAAGGTACCACAGTTTTCCTGCATATCAAACATTTTCAACGGAATGCCTCTGCATTATTTCCTCTTTTGGCTGGGCGACGCGGTGCTCGCATGTGAGCATCGAGAAATTTCTTCTGCTTATTCACGGTGTTTCTCACTAATAGTGGTTAGTCTTAGTTAGTAAGAAAATTGCGAAAACTTTCTCTCCGACACGTTGATTTGCGCTTGGTCAGTCCCGCGGACCGTGCCAGTACTCCATCGATAGGTTGTTGTTTGCGGATTGAAGGAGTTCATTGAATTTTGTTGCCTAACTTCCGCTTTAGAGGCACTATAAAATTTCAACGGTTCACAAACTGTGTCAACCCGGTTGAAGAAATGGAATTCATAGCGGATTTTCAATTAAAAATCTATCTAAAATACTATTACTGAAACTAGTACTCATCAATCCTAACTGGATTACTGTTGTGTCTTTTTCGAATATGGAAAGGTGCTTGACTAAGATATAAAATTGCCGTTATAAACATAACCAAACTCCCGGTCCTCGACTTAAACCACTATTAATAAACCCGAGTAGGCCGACTTCTATCACTGGAGTGCTCTAACTAAATAAAACGGTCGAACCTGGGCTATGACTACCATTAACCTATTCGAGTAGGTAGATTATTACCACCAAGAGTATCAAACTTTTATATAAAGTCAACATGAATGTTCTAATGCAAATCCAGTTTAAACTAACCAAATTTACCATCCGAACCCCTTTACTTTTATAGAAATTAGCCGCTACAAATTCCAAAGGGTTTTCCATCAATGACATTCCTTCAGGAACATCATCAAGCTAGAAGATTTTTAAATGATTCTCACCTTAATCCCCGAATTTTTATTCTAATTGTCATCAAGCGATTCCAGTTGAATTACCATCGCTGGCGTTCGCCCAGAAACAGCGATGTACTCATAGGGTACCAACCAACTTTGACCTAAGTTCAAAGCTGCCAAAGTTTAATGAAATCCGCCGCCCTGAACGATTTATCCAGATATATAACGGTCCACTCACGGCTAAAGTTGATAGGTATTGTTCCCCGAGGATCCCGTTAAGACGTTTCTTTCTTAAGACAACCTAGCAGCGAAAGAACAACGAGCGCAAATATTACTTGTCATTCTTGCTCGCCTTCTTATGCTTCGGACAGTGTATACTATCTAGAATTTGTGATGAATCTTTTTCTGATTGGAATCTGTAGTTAGGTAATTTTAAGACCACACCAGCTAACGGTCAACCTACTTTCGAGTTACAGACCTCTCGACGCACGCATGCGCCCGCGGTTTATTTACCTGAGGTACCTGGGGCACCCATGTGACTCCCATCGTCGGCATGTGCTCTTGTGCTATTTGTTGCGATTTAACGCCATGGGAGCCGCCGTCGAGAGGCCTTTCTCCGAAAGAACTTTTCTATGTAAGAAAAGGAGGTAAAACGTGCGACGGGCAGGGCCGCAACCCGCCAAAGTGGTGGTCGAGTTGTTACGACAAAAAACCTCCTTTATATCTTCTTCTCGAATACCCGTTCTCGTCAAGAATGTCACACTGACAGCTTTCGGAGTAACGGGTTCTTTCTACCGTCGTCGTCAATATATCGACACTGCGGCTTAAGACACGTAATGCAAATATCAGCAGGATGATAAAGCGTTCGAGTGACCCAAATTCAGGTCAATACCAGGAAGAAGACGGAGGGTTTGTGGTGGGCTTCTTTTCTTCGTCTTGCAGTTTTCTTGGACTGCACTTCCTCATATCGCTGAGCCAGTGCCAAGTGCACGCGGCCACCATTTGTTTATGTTAATGTCCAAGCGGCCAAGTGCTGGCGAGATGCCCGCTTAGCGCATTAAAAAGTAATTACCTACCTGTCCGAGAACCGTTATATTTCTTAAAAAAAGAACTGAAAAAAGACAATAAATTCCCCGAAAAGCAACAAACGAAATGGCAAATAAAACAGCAAGAAGCCAAATCCAAAGTAAATGGCACACGGTTCCAAGAACGGCCTCATCGACCGGAAGACACTGGTGACCCACATTGTACGGCCTACGAAAAAATATTAGCATTGTTCTCGTGGCTGACGAATATTTTCGACTAAGGTGTTAATTACTTATTGGGAACTTGTTTGCTTCGATTTTTATGCCTACGCAAACAGACAAGGCAAGAAGAAGCAGTTCTTACCTTTCAGCTATAGGGCATTCAATTAGCAGAGGAAATTTACGTGTGTAGAAAGTTCTTTGTTCTGATAATCGGGTCAGCTCTTAAAGATCATGTTCCTCTTGAATAAAATAAGGTCTAAATATGTTTGAACTGTTTATTGAATTATGCGTACATATCTACACAAGGGTAAGTACTAAGTTCACATTATAACTTCAACAAAGCCAACTGGACAAAGATGAAACATCACTTAAATGTATAACAACTTGGAATATGTAAAGTAATATAATGTTCTCTAATAAATCTTCAATGGAAATTCATAAAATTAATGAGTATGCAATGAACCATAAAAAATTAACATCTCTAACTTTACAATCAATTTAAATGAACCCTTTTGTAATTCCTGGTTACTTCTAATACGATTTCACCACATCGTTTTTTCTTGTTTTTTTTTTTTTGTTTTAAGTTACTTTTTTCATCAATAACAAAAAACGTTATATTTAAAAACACATTTTTAGTTTCTATCCTTGACTCAATTTGAAAAGTTCACAGTAGCAAAATGCCGGCCAAAATTGTGTTAATAATAGCACTGTGTCTTCTCGAATACGTTTCCCAAGTTAAATACCACGAAAGAGTCATGGCAAGATTACAGCAGTCTATAATTCTTCCACCAATTAAATAAGGCAATAGTACTATTGAATTACCTTTATCGCATCGTCAATTTTGTCTATTAACATTATTAACTAAATAAAAGTGTAAATCCAAAGCTCTTAACTGTAAAGATATTTTTTTTATAAACGCCTACTAATGGAAACTAACACTTTACACACAGGTCTACAAAATGCGAAATGTGATAGCATGAATTTAATATTCTAAATTTAAATTTTCAAACATTATTATTTATTATAGTTGGTTTCATATGAATACTGTTAGAATGTTGAGAGGTTGTGAGAGCATAGTAAATCATATTCAAGAAATCATTAGCATGAACCATCACACCTTACGAAAAAAAATGTTCGACAAAAACAAAGATAATACCTTTCTTGAGATATTTGAATTTCACAAATATAGCTCCAAACTTCTGTTCATTTGAATTATGTCTTGAATTTAATTTAACAATGTTATATTTGTTATTTTATCATGGTTCATAACATTTTCATAATTCTTCTGAAGCATTTAAAGGGAAAGCAATAGATTTGTTGTTGAGACGAGTATACTTTTGATATATTCTACTAGTCAATCGTAATAAAATTTATATATTTGTTGCAGAAATACTTAAAAAAAGAAAAAAAACACTGTACAATTTACAGGTTAATAGCTTTTCTAGCGTTTTATTAAAATTTCATGTCCTCACAGACCTCACAGAATACCAAACACAGAATCGAAATTTTAAAGAACAAATATTTAAAAAAAACTTAATAAATCGTATATAACAAAATAAATGTACAAGCAAATTTTGATTCATAAGAATATTTTTATTTTAATGCGTTCAGAAATATGTGCCAATTAAGTCAGGTAATAAAAGGGATCATGTAAATACTTAACATGTTTGACTGAATGTTTCTTCTTAGCCCGAACAGAGCTTTCACATTTTCCTAAGCTGTTTGATAACCAGCAACCAGAGGTATCATTAAAAATCCATAATGAGATAATGCCAAGCTCAAGAGGAGAGCTCTGAAAATCGTGGATTCACAGTACATTTACAAAAACGGTAGCCTAATAGCCACATTGTGGTTGAATGGTAATTAAATGGAAATCAATCGTCTCCCATTAAGAGTCATCGAATAAGTGCGGTAGCGCTGGTGATCTAAAATGAAAATAATGAACTTTATACACCGACTTGTTGAAGAGACCTATATTTAATTACTAAAGCTAAAGAAAATTACCCAGAAGAAAGTAGTACCAGCCAATTCCGAAAAGAGCAAATCTTCAACTAATAACAAAGGCTGTTTCATGAACAAAAGTCTAGTGTTTCATTTGTTTCAAAAATTGAACATGCATACAAAATCACATGCAATTTTAGAATAAAACACATTAAAGAGCACCACACAATTTAGCTATGTCAAATTAGGGGTTCTTCCGCGTCATGTGCCGTAGGCTTTATTTTAATTATCGTCCAAAACCAGAAGAAAAACACAAATAAAAGAAAAACAAAGAGGCATTTAAAACGCATTTCCGACTGTCGTCAATAAAAGGAAAGACATCTTTATTCCAGTCGTTCTTACAAGCTGGCTATCAGCTTGAATGGGGTCGCCACGTGAAGCGTAGCAAGGTCTTTCAACTGTACCTGCTGAGCTCGTGTAGCCTACGTGTACAAGTTAAGGTATGACAATGATTGCTTCAGTTTCACGCGGTCATTGGGCTCTAAATTGTTATTTGCCTCCTTTAGATTTTTAAAATAATCTGAGGGATTAAAACAAGCTGTGCAGCACAATTAAGAAATAAAACACTACCTTTTATGTCCATTATTATCAAACTTACAATTTAATATCTTAAAGAATCTTTCTATCTTGGTATATGAACTATAAAAGGACACGTTGATTTTTGAAAAAGATATTTTAAAGAATCTTTTATCATTACTCAATTTTTGAACAAATGTTTAAAAAGGTCATAACATCCATAAACCAATAATTACAAAAAATAAACCAATTTTTAAAAATGAAGCATCAAAAAGTATGTGTGGAAAATTGTTTAATAAAATGCTTCAAAAACTGAGCGAAACAAGAAATCAGTAAGCCAATCTAGGTTTTCTAAGCTATGTCTAAATCCATGCTAAATATTTTAATAAAAATCCAATTCAATTACTGCCCACGACTGACATCTGTAAAAATTTTTTGCATATTTCGGAAAGGTGTCCAGTACTACCCCATATCAATCAAAAATGAAAAAATCCATGCTTATCGTATTTATAATCCAATTTTAAGAAACCACTGGTCAAAGGTGTGCACCAAAAGGTGGTCAGTGAATTCAAGTGATTCTTCATCGACTGACTTAAAGATAATAGGAGGAAAGGGCTGGCGGTCACCTCAATGCTATGCACTTAAATGCGCATAGGTGAATTGAATGCAAATCACGTTATTAACCCAGCACCGAGATACAATGTCAGAAGGAAATCAATGAGCGGTCAATATGTAGGTAGACAAAACACAGTCCGATGGCCGGCCACTGCCTGACTATTATTAGAACCACTCAGGCATAGTACTTATCACAGGTATGCAAAGGTATAGGCAAAGGTAAGTAAAGTATATGCACCTATGTGCATTGTCTGGCTTTCAGTCAGTTGTCACCGGTGTTGATAAATCCGTCTCAGTAGGAACAAGGCTGGATGGACATCAGAGCGCATGCACACCGCACTAGGCCATGCACATTAAATGTTTTATGCTCTTTTACAGCTGGCTACCGTCCACATTTTCTGCAAGTATGAATATTCGAACTAGAAGTATTGGAACTTTCTTTTAGAATTAGCGCTAGCATATCTGTTTTTTCGATTCCGATATTAATAGAGAGATTATTTTTTTTATATACTCGATAGAGAGATTATTTTTTTTATATTTTCCTATTTTTCCGTTAGTTAGTTTTAAAGTTAAGGCTTATAATTAATTATTTTACGTTTCTTGCAGGTATTTATTAAAATTTTATATTTTTCCCTTCTCGACATTTTGATTAACGTTACGTTTTAAAAGTACTAATATAAGTTACTGCATTTTTTATAGGTGCATATTTAGAAGCAAACGTAAAAAAATACTAATAACACTTTGAAAACTATATCTTAGTATGTATTATTTACAACAGAATAACTAATTATTGTCGTTCGTTATATATGTATATAAAAAAAGAAAAGGTAATGTGAAAGCAATTTAAAAATACTCAGCTAAATTATGATAATTGCTGATATGAAGTTTTAGTAAAATAAAATAAGTTCAAGAAATCCTAGTAAGAAGACGCTATAATTTGGTTGTTTAATTTTAGTGCATGTTTTCAGATTGAATTTATAGTATTATTGTAGTATCATTATTTTTTAAAAATATTCAATTTACTTTCTTTGCTTCTAAACAATAAATTGCAACCCATGAATATGACATCGATTTTAAATATTCGAAAGTAAATCAAAGTTGATAATACTGAATAGTCTAAATTCAGCGCAACATTCAGACTTACATTCATATAAAGGCTCATAATAAACGCAATTACACTATAACGCAATCGTCCAATTTTTCAAATAGTAAATTAAAAATGTCAGGGAATTCAAAGTAATTAATAAATGATGCCTATACCCCGATAACAGTTTCATATTATTCAATAGGTGCAGAAATTAATTTCTCAGAGGAGCAAAATAACTCGAGACGACACTGCTGCTCTATTTGCTCCTAGTCCCAATAATATTTGCAGGAGGATGCATATGCCCTGAGGAAACGTTCGCCACCCTATGCTATGTAAATAATGTTTCTCTCAATAAATACTAAATAAGGAAACATTTTAAACATAGCAATATACATCGGCTAGGCCTTGCGCTACCCCGCATGTTTGTCGGTGGGTAAATCAGCAAAACTATCAATATTACCATATGAGTATATTAGGAAAGCAGGAAAGTTCAACCTAGAACAATCGCCGACATGAGAGCACCTATGCTCCCCTAAAACTAACCCCTCCCACAGAGAATGAACGACTGGTTAAATTGACAGGTAACCTAATCAATAGAATAGTTTTATGTTGTTCGCCCAAGACTTAAGGACTACCTGCGATGTTGTTGTATAAAAATTTCAATATTTTATTTTCTTGATTCTACCGGTCGCTTATTGAAATAAATTGGATACATTGCAGAACTTACCTGTGCAGAACAGGAACCCAGAAAATAGGAAGTACTTCACTAGTTCAGGTGAGAAATTTTGCTGTGCCACGGAGTACTCACCTAAAAGTAGAAATACCTTTCCGTGACCTAATTCTTCCAGGTGCAAAATCAGGTTGAGCCACCTCCAAATGGATTGGTTTGCCACACATTTCAGCAATACGTGCAGGGATATCATAAATGGTTAAAACAAGGAAAATGTAATGAACCTTTATGGCGCCACAATGGGTATTTGAACCTTGAACCTGGAGAAGAGAAAGAATCCTGGGGCTGGAAGGATTATTATTATTGTTAGAATCTTTGAAAGTACAGGGAAGTAAAATATTAGAAGTAGCCAGGATCTCATGAATACCAGAAGGCCACTGGATCGATATAGAAGAATATTTAGGCTTTAGATAGGCGTGGTTCTCAAAAAACTTCTACTGTCAGAATTAGAGACCATTAAAATGTTCTTATGAATTGGAAAAGAAATTAGCCTGCGAGAAATTCCAATGGAATTGCGTAAGCCGTATTTATTCCTTCAAAGGCTGTTAATATTTTGTGATTTTTAAAGCTCACTTTGCCGAAATTTTTAACGTATACAATTTTCCTTTTTACTCCTACAACTGCTTACACGATGCATTTATTCCTTACAACTTCTGCTCCCCTATTCTTAAGATTTGTCACAAAGGAAGGTAATATTTTTTGTAAGGTGGGGCAAGGAATTAATTTGCTTCGTCTTAAAGGAGACGGAATATTTTGTCCTCTAAAAGTTCATTTACTTGTCCACTAAAAAACAACAGTGCATCTCAAATGCAACCGACACTTCTTAGAATTTCACAGTTTAAAATGATTTAAATAAACACATGCTAGCTAGTAAAAATAGTCTTCTAAAAGACCTTGAAAATTATCAACTTATTAATAGAATTTAACGGAATATACTTTCTTTTTTGTTTTAACATTCAAACGCATCTTTCCGGTTTTATTTCCAATCAAAACATGTAATAGCTTACCTCTCAAATCCAAGTGATGAATAAATGAGCGAAAATGTTATCGGTTTGTGCAATGGTATGTCCTTGAATTTTAAATATCAACAAATAGCAAAAATGAACATATATAAATATTTAAGAATTGCAAATTCTTCGTCACCTAGTAAACAAGATAATATTAAATTATTAAAAATGTGTAAATGTTTTATTAAAAAAAGATTCATCTTCTAGCTTAATATCACTATGAGATGGTCATGTCCTTTATTTACAGTAAGAAAAGACACTAAAATAACAGTTTTTATGAAACTAAATAATTATAAGCCTGGGGAAGAGTTTGCCATCAAAGATATTATTCTTACGGTTTTCTATATAGCAACATTTAAATAGTAAATTATATAGTCTCATTTAAAGTCGTTTTTCTTTTTCATTCGGCGTAGTATCCGTGATGCAATTTTTGCCTATGACAATTTTTGAAAGTAGTAGAGATAAAAGCTTATTTTTTTTTTTAGCAGCAAAATAAAATTATTTTAATATTTCTTGGCACCACTTCCAGTTATTATTTGGTTATTAATTCTTTATGTTTTAAATGAGTCGATGAATAAAAAACCTGCTTATACTTTCCAAAACGAAATGAGTCATAAACTTTGATGGCATATCGAAATAATTGCGAATTGAGTAATTCCATATTTTAAAATGAATACAATAATTTTCATTAATAAAATCATATACGTATTCTAATATATACCACTTTCGACGAATAATTGAAAAACACAAACTGCTGAATCATTTTATTTGCTTTAAGATACACTCAAGGACTTATTTATTCCTTGCAAATACCACGTGCCATCCCTAAACACCAATAGCTGCTACACAACGAAGTAATCTTTTGGGACTAGTCCAGAATCTGCCTTCGCATCATGGGAGCCTGGTTTTTAAACATTTCTAGAGCTTTGAAGATACTAACTTGCTTATAAGCCGTTTGAAGTGCAATTTGAGTAAAATTACTTATAACACTCTGCTAGATAAAATATCCTGTTCCTTTGAAACCAAGGAATGTAAGTAAGCGACTTTAACTTCAAAAGAAACTTTCATCTTCTTCCATTTTGTCCATAACGTTTGAATCTGGAGGAGGAGTACGGTTAATAAATGAAAAGATTTTCATTACCATTATTATTAATGAAGCCACAAGGAAATAGAAAGGAAAATGGAAATTTAGTCAGACACCCATAGAGTTCTTGTTTGACCTCTCTCTTCACTTTAAAAACTTGCTTGCTCTTAAAGAGCCATTGAAACGCTTTAGTGGACCAGGAAAACAGGATGTCGAGGTAGATTTTAGTCCTTGGACAGAATACCTTGTACCCGTTCTAGTAAGACCCAAGAAAATTATTTAAAGTAGACTTCAAATTCTCTAGACTTTACCTCAATTACCACGTTCCAAAAGGAAACGGCACCAATTCGATTTTATTGTCATTTCTCACGTCATAAAAGTGTCAAGTCATCAATCTTGCTGCCTATTTGATCAGGGCATCATGAAAGCAGAAATAATTCCTGGAGCAGTCTTTTGTTGCATGAGCTACCCAAAATAGGGGTTTTGGTAATGTTGAAGTGGAGGGACGCACATGTTAGCATACGATGCTAGTGAGGGTAGTAGCAGGAGCATTTTGGGGATTAAACAACAACATATTGATATGGGTAGCAATATGTACACACTTCATTGGGGAGCCGGTGCAACAGTAGTCAACCTATATACTTGGATCCTTATCAGGACAGCAGAAAGAAGGCGCCTTTTGTGAATATGAATTCCATTTATTCTGGTCCTGTGTCTTGCGCACTCTTCAAACATTTCAACCTCCATGCATCCTTTCAGGTGAAGTTTTTCACTACAGTGTAGGTACTATATTGATTTTCCGTACCCAGCTCTACGGGGAGAAGAGCTACGTGGATGCGTGGAGAATTTTTGCTTGCTACAGACTTTGGAAGCCTAGTTACTTGAGAATGTAGATAAGAAATTGGAAAAAAGGCTTCTTTATCTAACCAAAACAAAAGGGACTCAATGGGGAGTTTTCTGTTGTCAGACTATGAGCCTGAATACATAAATTTCTGTATATGCATGCTTTGTTTGTTTTCTTATATGGAACGAGCTCGGAATCCTAGAAAACGTCCTTGTTTCTGAAATGTGCATGGATGATTTAGGATAACGACGGCTTTTCATCACATTTAGTCATTGCTCTAAGAAACAGACATTTTCTTAAAGTATAAAATTTTTGGGCAACCTCTTAGCTTACGCATAGTACGAAAAGTTAGAGTTGTTAGTGAATAAATTACTTTTGGAGCTTCGTGTTGCAACTTCAAAATAGTTCATTACTGATTTTTATTTCCAAAAGAGCAACATTAAACACATTCCCTCGTCAGTTGGTTTTCATGACATATAGGATATCAAATTACTTAATCAGTTTTAAAAATTACATCTAAAAATTATTTCGTAGTCTCGAATAAAAGCCTGTAACTATTGAAATGGATACAAGTTTCGATCATTCCATAAATATATATAATTTTTCCTATATTGAAATGTTTCTATAGTTCACAGTTTCATACCGAAGAATCAATTGAAAGCGTTTACTAATCAATGTAATTGTAAAAGAGCTCGTATCAACATATTTTAAATCAATCAAACATTTTTTAAATCAATCAAACGAATTTTACTAATGATAGATGCTTTTTTACCTGTTACTATAATATTATTAAACAATCCTACATAATTGCTGTGGTAATTTTTTTTCAAGAAGTCCCTTCTAAAAATATTAAATAATTATAAAATTGTTGATAATTTTTAAATAAATAATCTGCTTATTTTGCGAGAGGATTTTAAAATAATCGTAATTGAACATATATCGGGTTTAAAAGTGGATTAAAATTAGTTGCAAACTAAGCAGGCCATATATTCACATAATTATTCATTCAATTAACGCAGAGTGGTGATTTCTTACGTAATGTGTTATTGATACGGGATAAATTTATTATCTGCACTACCTAAAATTAAAATAAAAGTAGTAAAAATGTGTGCTATATTTTTCAAAATAGTATGAATTGAAAATATCGGATAGAATTTATAACAAATACACTACTACTGTAGTAATTGTATCTTAAAATTACATGAAAAATTATATGAATTAAATATTCATTTAAGAATGACTCTCATCAGATTTTTGAATAAATATTTAGCACTTAAGTTCGGATGTAAATACTCACGAAAAGTCTTTCTCTTTTCTAATTTTACACCTAAATGCCTTAGAATCTACTAAACGCTAAGCATGCACCTACAACGATTTTCTAAATGAGTGCATGAATTAACATAACATCTGAACAAAAGGAAAACTATCAAACGCAAAATAAAGAATAATACAGAATTTATAGGTTTTGCTAATATCGGCGACTTAAATTTAAAAAAATTAAATTTATAAAAATATTTTCCTGTCATATAAAAAGTGGTACAAGGTCCGCTTAATTACTGCAATTAACATTTTATCTTATTAATGTCTAATAATAATTGTCGTCTTATCTTATATAAATCGATTTATTCTATACCGTTATTCCAGACTCAACTATGGTTCAGCGTTCAAAATTTTTCAAATTTCATAAATGGTCTAGTATTTTTACGCAATAATCAGGCCCAGCCCGCACGTCTAATTGCAAGCAATTATTTTTCGAAATCAATTAATTAAGCTTGAACACATTCTCGATTAAGATAACAATGCTACTTCTAAATGGCTCTAATAGAAAAACTTGGCGCCTTCTGGAGCTTTACGTCCGGATACTATAAATAGAGTTACCTGAAAGTCAGGTGGGGTGTATAAGGAGCAAGTTCAATAACTAGCACAGGCACTTATTCAAAACAATGTTGAAGTGAGAAAAAACAATGGAAACGTGACATTTAATCTTTACAATCAGCGTAACTATTCTGAATAGAAATAGAGTTGCAATTGACAGGGATTAAATTCTTACGCTCTATGGATTGAGTGGAGTTTTTTAGTCATTTGCAACAGCAGTTTTTGTTTCATTCAATTGCAAACGCTTTTATAAATATTTTTCTTATTACGGCATGCAAAAGTACAATTGTTCTATGTTTTTTTTCTAATAACATTTCAATCTACTTCAATTAGAATCAGTAGAACGAGGTATTGCTTTTAGTTTGTCCAAAAATAGAGTGAACTATACCCGCACGGGGAACTCTTATATAGCTACATTAAATTGTTTGTTAAATAGCAGGATTTAAATGTGGAATATTTTTGGAGTTACCCAGCAGGAAATGAAACTGCATAAAAAGGTCATCATTGTTATCTTTGGAAGCTAGGAAAATTTACACTATGTATACTTACTTGTACATTTTGGAAAATATTTTTTTTCTTATTTTTAAGCAATCCTTTGGTGATCTAAAATGATAATATGCATTTGGATGACGCATATTTTCAAATCCAGCACAACCCATTGTTCTTAAATTGCAAATAAAATAGAAATTCATGTCATTTTGATTACTTTTTGTGACATTTTAATGTTTGTCGTGAATATCGATTAATCAAAATCTCCTTGAAAATTTTAAGATTATAATTTATAACAACAGTAGCGAGCATATACTGTCTTAACAGAATATGGAAGTGTTGTAACTCTGACTATATACTACATATATCTTAAGGTAGTGATTTACGGCCCACTTTTAACATAAAAATTGATCTTAATATAAGTACATACACAAAATGAAATCTTTTTGAAAATTTGAAAACTGTAGTATACTACTACTAATACTACTATTACTAAAAGATGGAGGTATCAAGTTCGTTTATAGGCTGCTTCTAAAATTCTAAAGTTTTATCCGACATAACTTGCTTACAATATTTACAATATTTAACTGATGATCTTTAACCCACTAGTGCAATTCTAATTATGAGTTTCAATTGGTCTGGCTGCCTTAGCAGCAGTTGGAGACGCAACAAATATTACTAACTCATTTTTGTACATTTTAAACCACTCCATTCTTTAGATACAAAACGCTGGCAAACCAGGCTCACTTTTATTGAAAAAGCCAATCAAGCGCTCCTGACTAACATGGGAAACAATAAATTCTAAGCCCATCGTTTTATTTTTATACTCAGCGTCTCTAGTTTTATCTATTTAGAGACTTAGGGATTTATTTTATATTCTCCTTCATTTTAAAAATAAAATAAAATAGCAAAAATATTCGAATCAGGCCTCCTTCCTCAATTGAATAAACTAACTAAACTTATTGACTTTGTTTTACTACGAATACACTATCGCGACTTGCTTATTATAAAATGAAAATAGCCATCTATGTGTAGACTTAATATGAAATAAATTTTTGAAATATGAGCAAATTAAACTTATTTTATTCAATTCCTTTAACTTCTTTTTAGAGCCCAACTTTAAATTGTACACTGAAATAAAATATGATATTTTATTACTTAGGAATTAGTCAGAATTTTCTATCATTGTATATATAATAATCGAGAAAATATGAGGTAGGAAAGATTTTCCCAACACCATTCCAAGAAGACGCCTCTAACTAACGTCTTTTACACTGAATCCATTCAGTATTAGTATTCAGTCCAGAAGGATGCAAACAAATCATTATTGACAATAACCTACCGTTATGTACACTATATTCTATTTGAAACAGAAAGCTATAACGGTACATTCGAGAGGGAAAGGTAAAAGATAAGATTAGCAAAAAAAATTCTTGCAGCATCCCGGTGATCCCGCATTCAAGAGGATCAACAAAACGAGGATATCCAATCTCAGGGTGGTCGTCGGACAATATTTCTACCTGGACGACCGACGATCTGCGGAAGGCATTCAAAGGTAAAAAAAAATGTGCGTGTAGGTCGCGGATTCCGAGGTGATCGCAAGTACCACAAGAACCATTGCTGTGGCGAGATCATTAGGGTAGCACTTCCAGGATGGTTTTTAATGGTATTAAAAAATATGCGGAAATGTCTACGGTTAGAATCTTTTATTAAAAGGCGGAAATGGCTTCAATTCCTCTAGTCGATGCGCTGATTTTCGGAATCGCACCCTCGGAGGCATGTGCTCACTATTTTTTTTCGACTACTAATTTTTTTCTAGCTGAAGAATCAACCCTGAAGGAACAATAATTATTGACGGTATAAAAAATCTTTTTTGCTCGAACCACATTTACTTTCGTTGATGGACTTCCTAAAAAACAGATCCTTCAAGGAAGCCCTGGAGCCAGTTGGAGGAAAAGTGAAAAACATGTGGTGGGTGTTTTTTCTTCATCACCAGCTTAAAAAACATGAATGAACAAAAAGACGGCTCGTGCCATCTTGAGCGGGCGGGCACATGCCGTAATGACACGCTTTCGTTTTTATTCCTCCTTCCATTCAGAAGATCCTCTTTTGAGATGAGCACATCTTTTGATGGCATCTGCAGCGCACGAGGCTATTTTTAATCGTATTAATCCAGGCCTTTATTCAGAAGATACGAAATTTAATGTTTGACAAATTTGCCTCTCTATTAATAGGCTAAGTATGGTTTACTAAAAGAAAATTGAAAATATGAGGATTTCTGGCGTAAGACGTTCTAAGTTCATTATCCCACATAATTTCTAAATGTAAAGCTAAAAAAGCGCTGAGCTCTTTACCATACGAATTTTCAAATGTAAATAAATAATAGACTATTTTCGATCGAATAAGAGCTTTAATTCAATTGACTTTCAGGTTAAATTTCTATTTTATTTTATTTTAATTAATTCACTGAATAATCAAAGTAAAATTTATTTTAGTATATTTAAACGGAAGTTTGTACTTTAAAATCATGTTGGGTTTTAAAAGTTTGCACATAACATCATAAACGCACATGGAACAATTTATGTAGCACAACGAGTGTGATAGACTGGCAGATAGACGCGAGAGTGATCTTATAAGGGTTTTGTTTTTCCTTTTGACGTACAGAACCTTAAAACTGGAAAATTGGTTAATTTTTGAAACTGCAAATAAACTTCTTCTTATACCTATGCAACAAGAGATGATATTTCTTCACTTTTTAAAAAGATTCATAGATTGCTTAGAAGTCTAAAAACAGATTTTTTTTAAAGAAAGCAATTAAAGCCATAAATATTGTCGATAAAAAAGTTTAATCAAAGCAGTAATCATAATTAAAGATCAGAATCAAAGCCGAAAAAAACAACAGCCACACCAACATGTGCATCAATTCAAGAAAATTCTTGAAAACGTGTCTTGAGCTCAGAGTTTTACCTACCTACCTGCCTACCTCGGAAATTCATATAAAAACCGCCAAAAAACTGGAAGAACTTTTCATGTAGAAAAACAAAAAACGTGAGTGCAACTTTGTATAAGGCGAGCAATTTCAGATGTCATCAAAGATTGCAGGTAATGGTCATATCATTCGAACACATTCGTTAAATACCACTTGCGTACCTTGCTCTTTTTGGGAGAACACGGCGGCAGCAGTGCAACAATGATTCTTCCCACGTGAGAAACGCGCTCTTCACACCGTGATCACGTCGTCCACTAGATCCTAAGACGAAGATCGCGAGCTGATCTCGCGCGATCATGGCTTGTTCGCTTTTCCAGTATCAAATTCTCATTTACCTATGTCTCTTTTCCATTAGCGCATATTTTTTCGTACATCGGTCGAGTGGAACATATCTACATAGCACACTGCAGCATATATTATGTATGGGGAGCTCTGTGGATCAATATATACACATATGTGTATAAAACTCCTTGGCTTATTTTAAATGCGGGAATTCAAGTCGTTTCTTTTGCCAGGGAATACCGTCGGGTCAATGCCCCGTGACGTCACCGGTTCAATGGCAAATTCTGACCCAGATTGTCTGCTCTTTGCAGCCGAACACATTCTTAAGACCCTCGACTTATGTACCAACCTAGAATATCACATTCGAAAGACGACAAACCTCCAGGGGTATGAGTTTGCTCTTATGCAGCATAAGATTCTACCTGAACTGCCAGTTCTTGTTGAATCCGGTGCTTGATCTTCAACGATCGCAAATCGAAGATCTTCATTAATCGTAAAACTGATTTTCAGTTCATATATATAACACAGATTGATCAAGTATCGATGTGCTACCTGAAATTTCTTCAACCACTTTTAAGACCTCCTTGATCTTTATTGTAGGCTGGGTGATCAACTCAAAATTGAGTTATTCAACACCTATGGCAATACCTGTGTCTTCAAAGCTTTCTCACAAGAATCGTTAAACTCCCAAGCCCGGTCAGGTATATCTGAGCCAGAGAAACCATCAGCTATACCTGAGCCCCTCAGCTGATTAAAACGCTCACCACGCGTCTCTGTGATATGCGCTCGCGGGCCGCGCTAAAGTGCACAGCTTTTTAAATTAATTGAAAACAGCTGATTGACTCATACATATCTGGCGGAAGAAGCATTCGCCACAAAGTATATGCACATAGACAGTCCAGCATACACAAGTGTGCCCTTTCTGTTTACCTTTCATTTGGATTATACCTGAGAAATTTCGTCGCTTTTTCTTCTCACATTTTTCTTACTATTAAGAAGATAATTTCGAACGAGGAAGTGTACTTTTACATCACAACAGGCCCCAACGCGACGGCTGACTATGTAGAAGATATTCATTCCCGCGCTCTCCCTCTTATATGTGTGATGCAATGTGGGTACACTTGGTACTCCTAAGGTACTCCATACATAATGTGCATATTTTTAAGGTAATATTTTTTCAGAACAAAGCTATTTATAGCGGCGGGGCGGCATGCATTAAATTAAATTTGCAAATTACGTTGGCAAATAGTCTATGAAATAAATCACGTAGACAAGATGGCCATGGCCGTGGAACTTGATAAAGCAAGGCCATTGCCACTGGTGCAAAAACAGAAAAAAAATATACATCGCTATGACCATACTTATGTGGAATTAATTTATTCGAAAAACTCCAGAATGACTGCAGAGTGCATAATTTTCGCGCATTAAGAGATCTTCCAAGTTTGCAAATTGTTTTATTAGACGAAACGCCAAGGTTCTGAACGAAAATGGTGTAGTCGGGGATTTGGCCACGGTCTTAAAATGGGTCTCACATGATGGAAGACACTAATTCAGAATACTATTAAATCATTATTGTTCTTCGCCTTTTGAGGCAATCAAGGGTTTTTAGAATATCTGGAATACGACAAGTTGCTAGATTTTCCTTTTATTCAGTACAAGTACTTAACACAACCTACAAATGATTTAATCGACTCTATTACTTCCTCGTAAAGAATATGGTGCACAAAACACAAAAGCGGAAGTTTAAACAAATTTAAATTCATCACGACGATGTCGACGATAAAAAAATTATGCTAATGATATTAACACGCGCTCTTGTATCTTTATTATATTAATTCTCTGTGAACATCTCTATGAAGACGTAGTTAAAACTGCCAAAAACTTCACATTTAATTTTGATTTGGTAACAGAGAGATAGTCACTTATGCCCGAATGAATAGCTTTTTGTTCTCTCCATAAAATGGGATGATTTCTTTATCTTATTTTCTACTTTGACTTCTATATTCGGCCGGAAAGAATGGGTTAAATACAGATACCTAGATTTCTTGAAAAAGGTCACTGACTGATTTACATCACACGCCCAGCAACAAAAAATCGTTTAAATATTAAATTTCTAAAATTAACGTGATATCCAACATTTCGATTTGATTTGTCTAATACTCTTGTTGTTGAAAAGCAATAACTTGTCCTAAAATCCTAAAATCTTACGTAACCCATATCACTTTTAGCGTTCTTTATGACATTTGCTAATTTCTTGAGTTTAAGATATCTCACATAAAGTAAACAAATTTTCTAATTTAAATCGTGAACATATGTAAAACATACAAACATACTTTTATTATGTACTTGTACGTTCTGTTAAAGAGGTTAATCTAAACTAATTCATAAAATTTGATTAAAAAATAAAAAAAAGACAAAACCTTAAATGCTTGTGTAATAAATATCTATGATTCTTTTTAAGTTAATTTAATCAGGAACTATAATTAGGAACTATAAGCCAACTTTAACTTTATACTTTTTGCCCTTGATGAATTTTAAAAAGTAATTTTTTATTTAAATTTACTCTTTACAATTACTACGTCATATTTTTCCTTCAAAAATGTCATACAAAATATAGAAAAATAAAAAAATTATGACAACAATTTGAATCAATTAATATCGCGTAAAATTTTCAACATTATTTTCGCCAGTAGTTAATGCTTAGCAACAGACAAACATTTTCTATTTAGAAGTGAAATTTAACCTTAAAACAATTCCAATTTTGCTACGTGAAGTGCGAGTTAATGTACGTATGTAAAATACGACGTTGTGCAATTCATCTTATGTCAATCTTAAAATGCTTTGCTGTCGAATTCGATCCAACCACGTATAAGTAAATACTACTTTCACTTTTAAAATTGTTACCATGTTTTCAAATTAATTTCGACCACTGCTCCAATAACTTAAACTTAAACTTCATTTTGCGACTTTGGAATCAGAATACATCTAGTCCACACACAGAAAAATATAAACCATTCTATTTGGACATCAACTTAATGTCAGGAACAGTCTGTACAAATAGCCTGAGATCTGCAAAATATTTAAAATACGCTGGAAAATCTGGGACTAATCTGTTGATAAAAGGAGCTTAAATTTAAAGTCAAAATTTATTTATTAATAATGGGGCACAGGGTATTAAAATTTATTAGAGTATTCATAAAGAAATACAAAAATTTTGAATAATCCAAAGTTCAAAAATTCACACTTAAAGATTTTCGAGAATGTTAACATATTTATGAAAATATGCTTCGATGGAAGTCACTAATATCTCATTTAAACAAGTGCTCTACAATGAGTCTTCAATTCTTTTCTTTCTTTCCTGTTTTTAAAAAATTGTTATTGTAACAAAAATATTAAACTGTAAGACATTAGTACTTAGAGAGATATACCTTTGGTTTCTTAAAACTTTTTATATAAAAAATGTAAGAACTCACTGAGTCAAAGTAAAAAAAACTTTATAACAACCTTACCACAAAGGTTAATACTATGAAGTAAATAAAAGCAATAAAAAATATATAAATGTTATATAAACTCTTTTTGCAATAATTAATAATATATTACTAAGATCTAAACTATCCTCACAAATCATTTAATTTATACATTGTAAAGACAAGTTCAATTCAGTGCTTACTTAATATTCGAAACTCATTCTTTTTGTTAATTTTTCTTAGTCAAAACGCTTATAAGAATGATCTAAACATTTTTTGTATATATCTGAAGAATTCTTAGTTCATTTTAAAAGGTATCTCTTTTAAATTGTTTACGAAGAATAAGATAGAAAATGAATTAGACAGAGTTGATATTTTGGTAATAATTATATATATACATATATTTTAAAACTAACAAAATATAGCAAGAGTCGCTTAAATTTTATGGATGGTCTTATTATCAAAAATATGGTAGCTTTTACTTCTTCTCCGAGAAATTTTTCATCTCTAAACTAAAATCTAAAATTCTGAAGAATTTACTCATTTTTTTTTTTTGTTATTTTGGATCTGGACCATTTTACTGGCTCAATATTTACAGGGAAACATCTATCAAACTTATTAAAATTTCATTATGCTTTGGTATAACCTATAAATTTATTTTCCGGTATGATAATTTCATTAATTCATTAATAAAATATTTAAAAATTAGGGAGAAAAAATTATTGAAAACGCATCAACGGCAGAAAATATGTTACATAAAGAATTCACTATGACGCAGAATTTATGGATTAACATTTCGACATAACTATTTTTAATAAATAATTGTTTTATATGTAATGTGATATATTTTTACTTTTAAACTATATTAAACTTGTCTTGTCTTAAGAAAAAATAATAAACATTATAAATTTCTAATTGTAATTTCTTCTTGTTATGAAAACTATTTAATTGCTAAATTAAATTCATAATTGAGAAGCTTCTTATATTTTTTGTTAATATAGAAATTTTAATAGTATGGTATTTTTCTAATAACACCTACTACGGCTAGCTTCGACGTCCCGGAAATTTTGCTTAACAAGTTATATAACCTCCTTATGCAGTAAATACTTGGCCTACGTAACGACTAGATAAGAGCAAAGACACCTTAAATAGAAATATAAAAAAAATCGTGCGAGCTTTGGAAGAGGTCTCTATCTTTATATGTATGTACGTCACGCAGGCGTGATCGCATTTTTACGACTTTCTTATGAAAAACGGCTTCTTGTGAGACTTACTAAAAAGTACGTAAGTAACATTTCCCAGTGCACTTTATTAGACGCAGTATAAGTAGGGTCTCCCTCCCTCCATTCGCCAATAGTAAGTATAAGTACAAAATAAACGCCCTGGGAAAAACTTATTTTGAGAAGCAGAAGTAGCAAAACAGCAATTATTTTTCATCCTCATCAGTTAGAAGAATCTTATTCTGAACAAGCAGTAAATGGAAGAAACTGTATTAAATGCTTATCGGGTTCGGGATTGAAGAAACGCATACACGTTTTGATAAGACGCGGCGGTCATTGCATAAAGCCAGCGCCAACAAATCCGGACAAGATCACTTCCTACAGCGGGAAAGTTCTTAACTCGTAAACAATTCCTGCATTGGAGCAAGTTTCATACCTGATGGTAACTTAAAGTTTTCTTCAGGTTCGCGACCATGTGCGCGTCCGCGTACGTGTGATTCTCTCCAACTTATGTATTACTTATAAAAATACATATACGTATGAGTTTTACCTGGACTCCAAAGTGTATTGTATTTACAAACGGCCAAAAGGTCAATGGCCGCACAAATAGTGACCCACTAACATCTGCGAGTACACTCACCTTGTGACGTATTACCCGCGGTTGCAAAAACCATTGA
This sequence comes from Proctacanthus coquilletti, assembly GCA_001932985.1. Lineage (NCBI taxonomy): Eukaryota > Metazoa > Arthropoda > Insecta > Diptera > Asilidae > Proctacanthus > Proctacanthus coquilletti. The sequence goes on from MNCL01000129.1 coordinate 75,878, forward strand.
TCTTTCCCACAACCACACAGGTACACTATTAACAAACTTACCTGTGTGAAGAAAGTTGAGAAATGTAGTCGCAGCAAGTTAAGAAGACGGTTGCGGCTCCTCCGGCTCCGGCTCCGGCTCCAGCTCGAGCTCCAGCTAAGAATAGCTGGAAGCTCTGAATCATCTCAGGAGAGAATTCTCACCTAATATTGAACGTTTCTTCGACCGTTCGCTTTATGTATTTCTCCATCTTCAGGTCTCCTCACTAAGGTTCCCCCACGACGGGCGACGGACGATATCTTAAACCATTTCCTCCTGCATATCTTACATGTATGTACGTAGGCATGTAACTTCTTTATGAAAGCGCTGCCCCCAAAAGACATTCTTGCCACGAAAGCACTCCCCCACGAGAGATCAACATCTTACCTATGAATCGCGGCTTCTTGGGCATGACCTCTTGGGACAACTTCCGCAATTCGGACCCGCAACTGAATGGAGCTGCAACCAGTCGCAATTCATCATTTCTGTGCAGTTGCTTTTAATCTTAATCTTTTTTTCAAATTAAATAAATCACCTGCATTAAAACTTTACACGGAAAACATGCTTCAAATTGCTTTGATTAATTCAAAAGCTAATAATTGGATTTTTTGATGATTTGAAACGAAAAACCTTTCCTTTTTTGAAATCAGTTCTCAAAGTACTTTTTATTATTCATTATTTTAAAAGAATGCCATAAAAATAAAATGGCTAGTCTATAATATTTAAATATACGTATTTTTAATGCTACATCAGTATAAGCGACGACAAGTTTCAGATCGCATGCTTTTTGGCTTGAAGTACGTTTATCACCATTTCTTGAAGTCTAATTACTTATTCTGAAAAAGTTTGGAAATCTACCGACATACAACTTAGTAAGGTGTAAGTGAGCGATGAAAGAATTTTCAAAATCGATAATAAATAGTCTAGATAATGTAAAGAATTTTTCATCTCCTCATCGAAATTTAAATCCCAAAAAATCAGACAATCAGGTAATTAGTTTCTTCTTATATACTAGTTTTAATATATAAGAAACCTACGCCATTGCTTTGTAATAAAAAAGAATTAAAAAACCCTATAACTTAATATGAAATGAAATTTGCATTGCATTGTACATTTAATAAAAACAAAAATAAGAACGTATTTAATTTTTTTTACAAATTGAGATTGATCTTTCTAGTTAAACCTTCTTATTACATATTTTTCTTTTTTGTTGCACGAACCAAACTGGTATTTGCTTACTAAAATATTTTTATACATTCCTAGGACTTTAAATGTTAGACCGTTTAAAACTAAAATAAAATAAAAAGCGCGAAACCTAAGTAAAATAAAATTATCTGATGTTTGTGCCAAATTCAATTACCTCTTTTAAATTTTTAATTACAGGCTGAAATATTTTCAAAATGTTAAAATTATTTTATATTTTTTAGGGACTCAATTCTTTTTTGTCGTCAAAATATTTTGATTTTTGTTTGTTCAGTATTTTCTATATGTAGATTTTTATTGTAAAAAGGAGCTCGGACAAAGAGCTAGTGTTGTAGAAATTTCCAAACAAACAAATAAAATCTTTATAACGTATTTAAATCTCTTTGATACTTTTCCCAAAATTAAAAAAAAAAAAAACTAGTAGCCCGATTTCCCAAACTTTTATGTGGGATCATCTGTGAAGTAATATTTTTTGAACAAAAAAAATAATCATCAAAATTGGGGACCTAGTAGAATTTAATGGTTAAAACAAGTATACAGACGGATTGATAACATTTTGTTTTCACACTTATTTTTTATATTATTATTCAAATCTCTCTTTATGTTATTATTCAAATCTCAAAGAATTTATACTTCTACATTTCTTAAATGATATTTTAATTAAGCTATGTAGACATGAAATAAAATATTCTGATTTGAAAAGTAATTTAAATTTCATTCATAGTTCATGTATCTATTCGCATCCTAATTCCCAAATCAGAAAAATTGTCTGGAGAAAAATTCAGAACAAGTTTAGGTGAAATATGACGAGCACTTGTAAGTTGGTAAATATACAATAAAACTTTAGTAAATCAAATAAGTACTCCCAGCTGCATATGTGAAAGGTTTCTGGTATAAGTGAAAATTAATATTATTTTATTACGTGTAATTCAAGATACTAGAGATCATAATAAAGTGTACCTGATGCAGCGACTATCCGTAAAATGCAAATACCATAAAATGCAAACGCCATAAAATTCCATTCATTTTAGAGCAATTACATAGAAGCAGACAATTTTCTAATTGGCATTCATCGCCTACATGATAACTCAGCAAGATCATCTTCCCAGACAAGCTGGCAATTGAAATGGGTGCCGCCAGCCAGGCCACAAAGCGCGACCATTAGAATGAGCACTTACCTTGAGTACGAAATGACCGTCACCTTAATAGTCATATGTTAGTGGCTGCATTACTCCTCGTTATTAACACTGTGCCCAATAACTGTAACTTACCTGTTTAGTGTCGCATAATACAGTCGTAGGCGATATATAAAAGAAACTAGGTCAATATTACTGATGTTTCTAAAAATTATTGAAAAGAATCCTTAGATGTCTAGCTTCATTTATTTGCTATAGTTTTTTAAAGCGCAGAACTATACACAAATTTAGCAAAATTGATTGATTGTAACTCTCCATTGTCTATTTACTCCTACTCCTTCGGCACAGAGAAGCATGGTATTTAAAATTTTATGGATTGCAAAAATATTGTGCAAGCATTTCTAGGTATTGCTTTCAATAAGCACGTGACCAAAATTTATACTATATTAATGCTTTTTCAATTGGTTTCGTTAGATGATGTTTTATCATTGCTATAATTAAGTTTATTTTATATTTCTTAGTTAAATTGCCATTCCAAAAATATTTTAGTATTCATCCTCTAAGAATGCGAACATTTTACCATACAAGTGTAAAAAATCTAATTCTCAGTTATCTTTCAATTTATTTTAATTACTATTTGTTTTCTCAAAACGATTACTTTGTACTTACACAATGGAACCCCACTATGAAATGGCCCAAAAAATTGAGAAAAATGTGTGCGAAAGTGAGAAGAAAATTAACAAGTTTCACTTTTGAAACTGGCGGAGCAATTTAAAATTTTCGTTAGAACTATTCAACGCTACTTCAAACAGTTTAAAGAAGAGTTAAGTGTCCAAAATATGCCCAAGTCAGGATGTTCGAAAGGTCCTGTGATAACCTAAAAACAATAGAAATGAAAAAACTTGCAAACAAAAATTATGATGGTACAAAGTAAAAGACGATGTTTATGTAGGAGTGTTTGAACAAAAGGCCTATGATTAAAAAGCGTCAAAATTCAGCTATATTTTGACACAGCTTGCTAAGAAGCCATTATGACACAACAGAGTGGAATTCGTAAAAAAGGAAGATAATAATCCTGCGAATATCCCAAAACTTCGCCCTATTGAAAAGTATTGAGCTATCGTAAAAGAAAAATTAACAAAAGGAGGAAGTGTAGCATCACTGCCAGAATTACAAAAAATGATGGGCTTCAAGGTAGCAAGATGACGACTAAATCTTTTTTTCTTATGTGAAATATGCGGTCTCAAATTCGAATATTTAATAGAAAAAGCATTAAAGCTATATAATTTTGAAAATTTAAATAAATTCTATTCCGAAGATTACTAATTTGCAAACTTTTTCCTTTATTTTCATAATTGATATAACAGTGATTTTTGGTAAAAACAATCATTTTTTAAATAATGTTTATTTCAAAAATATTCCAACACGTTCTCTTCATTCAGGGTAGTAATTTTCAAATTATAAAAGGTCTTTACTTCTTAAAAATTGGGCATGGTCCCATAATCAATTTGTAAAAAGTGTACAAGAACTTTGCATAAAATTTTAGAACTTTAAAATCCATTCAATCTGTGTAAGAAAAATGGAAGCGAAAAAATAAAAGCAACAAAATATACATTACGCAAAAATTATTCTATTTTGTTAAGATAATTAATTTTTCACTGGGATAAAGTTTTCGAAATTTGTTTTCCGTGATGCGTTTTTCCTAAGCAAAAACTACCCAGCAGAACAGAGAAACAGAGAAAGACTTGGACTTCTGTTAATACGAAATATAACAAACTTACAGTCAGGTAAATCTAGTTGAGCGGCCTAATTGTATGGGATCCACATAAAAGCGCTTAAAACACTGCTGAAATTAAAATCATCCCGATCAGACTTCAAATAATTACTTACCTTGTCGACAAAAACATGAGAATATGAAATTTAGAGAAGGTCCTTTTTTCTTATAGATTGTGCCTCCTACAAACTTTTTTATTTTGGAGTAGACAAACACGTTACCTTGAAAAAATAAAAATTTTCAACGAAAAGTAGAATGCGTTCAAAATCTGAAAAACAGGAGGAAGGCAAACATTTATATTCTGTGTTAATATGTTTATTTTCGAGTTATATTACGGCAAAAGTTCAAAATAGTAGTGTATACTTAAAAACTATTAGAATCGTCCCCAAGGAATGCAGAGTTTCATAAAAATCTAGTAGTTCCTAAGAAAATTCTGGAAGCACTAGATATTTCGAAAATAATATTCAGTTATTAATCAATCTACCGTCTACCGGTCCCGAGAACGGATCAAATTTATTATATAAGCAGAGTTCAGTTGTTTTTAATGTTTTAATTTTTTAGAGATCTTTCAATTCATGGGAAATCATCGAAAATGCCATACAAAGAAAACACTAATTAAGTTTTGATACCCTTTTATTCCCCGTATAAGTACTTCCGTCACAGTATTATAAATTTTGTAAAAAGTCATTCAATTGTAAGTAATTTAGTAATTATCCAAATGAGCTTTAGCCAAAGCTATAAGTGGAGAACCAGTAGGCATTTGTGGATATTGACCGGCACTGGCAGCTATATCGATGTGGGAGTATTTAATTGGCTTTTTCGATCGCAATCCGTTTTCATTTAAACCAGAGGCAACGATCATAAATGATACCGGAAACTTTTCCAAAATATAATATTAGAATAAACAATTTACAGGCTATATCATATTCACTTACCTGATGTCCTCGTGGTGTTCGACTTGAAGGAAGATTGTTACATTGAACTATATCCTCACCAATGACCTTTGCAGCATTAAAATCGAAATCCTCTTGTTGTAGGGTGGAAATTTCGAAAGGATCTCCAATTTCATCGCCAATCGTCTTCAACCTCTCGGCATGATGAATATTTCTAGCCACGCTATTATCCACCACAATGGAATATCCCGGTCCTACAGTAAGAGCTGCGTGTCCGGTAAGTGTTGCAATAGTAAATAAATGCGGGTTCGGAGCATCCAATGCTAATTCTTTCATTCTACATAAAGCATCAGTCAGAGCCATTCGACCTTCGGCATCCGTATTGCCAATACGAACTCGGTGTCCAGCACGGGATTTGATAATTTCATCGGAGACATAGCATTCCTCCCCGACTGAATTCCTTACCATGCACATAGCACCGACAACACGGATGTCTGAAGGCTGCTTCTGTTCAACAACCTGGAATATGGGCAAGGAACGTTGGATTAATCGTTTTAAAATCTCAAATCATATTGCTTAATTAAAAGTAATTAGCACTACATTTTATAGTATAATGTAAGAAGGATTAGTTTAGGGCGCATTAAATGTAATTGTTTTAAATAACTTTTATAAAAATTAGAGTTAGTAAATCATGTAATGATTGCACAAAGTATAATAAATTTTAGAGTGTAAGAAATCCTGTTAATTTAATAACGATTAAGAATTGGCCCTCTTTCCCATGCATTTGTTATAATGAAATATTTTAATACAAAAACCATGCTAGGTTTCAAGATATGTTCTTTATGTTATAAAGTGTACCTTCATAAATCCAGCAACAGCGGCTGCTCCAGACTTGTCCCTGGACATTCCTATCATAACACCACCAGCCTTGATATCAGCACCACCAGTGTCATAGGTGACACCCTTACCTACCAAAAATAAGGTTTTTTTTGCCGGCTGTGGCGGTGTATATTCTAAGAATATTATTCTTCCTAAAAAGATCAGTCTTAGTTTTTTTCTAGTATATTCCATAAAACTTGTGTAAATTACCTTGATGCCGAGGAACTGTTCCTGCCGCTCTATTCACAGCCTGGAAAAGAGGATAATCCTTTCCCAAGACTTTTGGATCAGAAATGACCTCTATTTTCAATTTAGAAAATGATTTTTTCACATACTCCTCAACTCTAGGCGCTGCCATTCGTTCAGGATCTCCAACGGCTAATCCAGTATTTACCAATTAATACCTACAAACTTTCATTAAATTAATATAAAAATTTACCAATATCCCTGGCAACAAAACGGCCGATTTCTAGAGTAAGGGCTTCATTGAAAATTTTTACAGCTTCGTAAGATTGTATAAGAATTGATAAGTACGGAATACGTTGCTTTTTATCGGGAAGATCTTCCCTCTGCTGTATGGGCTTTATAAAAACAAATTGAAATAGACATAAATACCAAAAATAGAAAATATATATAATCATTAAAACTTACCACATACAATTCCTGTAATGCGCCTAAAATACATGCTAATGCCACATTTTTAAAATTAGATTTGCCTGGTATCAAAAGCAAGGGATGTTTAGCTCCAGCCTGTTACAGAATGCATAACAATATCTACTTCTAATAAAGTTAAAGGAATAATACCTTAATAGCCCTATTCACAGCCTTGGCAGCGACATCTCGGTATTTTCTTACATCGTGATAATCAGATAAATTTCCTAGAGGCGAGTAAACTACAGGCAACTGTGATGAAGAAGGCTTAAAGCAAGTAACCTGCCAGAAATATAATTTAGTAGGTATGTTTATAAAATAAACAAATTTACCTCTGAATTAAATGCATTGTCACATTGACTGCAGCCTTTAGCAAACTCGGCTACCTCAGGAGGAACTATGCCCTCAGTATAATCGATAATGCATAAAATATCAGAGTTAGCCTCCTGAATATTTCTTACTAATTTTACTGTACATACTTCCAACCTGGAAAAATAATTATTAAAAATAAGTTTTAAAATATCAGGATATTTATAGTAAATATTTAAATTACACCATATTAGAGGAAACTTTAAACGAAATTATTTTGCCTTCTTCCAAATTGATGGCTAACATGACAACTTCCTTTTCAATAACCTTGTTCTTTCGTAATTAATTGTAGGCAGTTATCATACTAATTAATTATTGCAATTATTAAGTTTATCTTCCTCGTATGATATTAAATCACTTAGTAATTGTGTAATAATTTAATTTTTCACTAGTCAAATTAACTTTAACATAAAATACAATGATTTGCATCTGCACCTTGTCCCTTGAGCAGGTAAAGATGTTGGCAAGACAACCGTTCATATAATTCTCGCGATTTTCCCTTCATTAATAAACGAAGTGTAGTGATCTTTATTCAACAACATAAACGAAAATATCCTGGTACTTACTATTTAAATTAGTACTATAGATAATATTACTCTCAGATAAACCACCTTCCCTTTACTGAAAGACAAGCAACTGAATGGGACCTTTAATGGTTCAAACATTTTTTTGGACAGAATTCGTCGGAAACGACCATTAGGTTATAACGTTTCATATATTCACTTCTGGAAATTTTACCTCTTCAATATCAAACAATCATTGAAATGTTTTATTCCCATATCAGCCCTCTGTAAGCCCCATTTGATGTTCTAAAGCAAGAGATTATTCAATTTATGCATTTTTTGTAAGCAATTAAAGTCACAGACTTTACTAATTATAATGGACTTCATCTTATAAATTAGTTTTGAGTTTTGTTAGTTTCGGAAATATAAATTCTAAACGATTACCACAAGAAATCTTCGAAATTAAATCCATTGTGCCTGAAGCTAGTCAGTTTTAGACTCATTAAAATGCAGGTTTTACTAATGAAAAAAGAAAACAGCGAATTAAGTTGATTTAAATCCAGTTTCTTCGATAGATTGAGCTTTTTCTGATAACTCTAAGAATAGAGTTATATAAAAATAAAGGAGGCAGAATTAGCGAAAACAAGATAATACTTGGACCATTGGACCTTATGTGAAGCAGATATCACCACTCGCTATCGGGCACTTGCCTATGTACTTATTATTCTTTTAATTTGACACGCCCTGAAGATAACAAACAAAATCTAAGTTAATTTAATTATTATTAACTCTAATATGAAGTAGCAGAAATGCGTTAGGAAAGAAGTGCCATACCATTAGATTATAATAGATATTTTAGTTTCAATTTAAACCACAAAAGTAGGAAAACTTATGCAAGTGGAACTTAAAAGTGGACTACTATCTAAATTCAGTATCAGGTTCAATATCGTGACTGATACTGAAAAAAAAACCGGAAACTTCTGGGTACCTTCCCTAAGGGTTTAGACATTATAATATTAAATACACTATTATGACAATAAAAAAAATACAGGTTAAACAAGGTCTGGATTGTAGGATGACTTACTCTCTTTGTTCCATTGTTAGCTTATTGGTTCTTTTAGCTTGGGCTTTTGAATTTTGTTCGGTCCAAATTAAAACAAAAATTTCTGTTTTCCAGATGTACACTTCAATGATACAGTGACTCCTCCCCTGAAGTACTTCAATAAAACACGGGAACACAGAATTAAACCATCTGAGGGTGTAACGAAGCCAACTCCGATATCACCACAAGAAGCTTCAATTGTCACTCTACCTGAGTTACCCTCAAACGTCAACTGAGCTGCCCGATTTTGCCAATGGTTCCCATTCCACAAGCTCGAAATCAGTGGTTAGCTTCTGATAGCCGCTAATGTAGTGTAACGGACGGTAATAAACGCTCCTATTTATTTCTATAAGTAATTCGAAATAAAATCCCAGTTTTAATAATATAAACATATAATAAAACTGTATTTGGGGTTAATTCTGTGCATTGAAGATACCTAAGGAAAAATATATTTTGGGAGGCTACTTGACACCGATAAAGGCCAAAAACAACATTAAACACTTTTTTGTCTGTCTATATTGTTCTGCACGCATTACCCAAAAACTACTGAACGAATTTTAATGAAACTTGTCATAGGGATTCTTTAGGCTACGAGGTAGACCTTAGGATACATTTCAAGTCCATCCATCACAGAGTTTCCAAGATATAGAAAAATTCCTTGCAACGCAACAATTCTTTTTGTGGCTTTGTTTGCGTCTTATAAAAATCTACAATTTTTAACCGGTTTCGCATAGGCACTCTGAAGTATAATCTTACCATATCATCTTCACCGAATTTTAACCCCGCAAAATTTGCAAGATAGCAAAAGCTTAGAGTTCAAAAATATCGTAGAGCCCAGACACTGTTCCCTTCATTTACCGAAATTGTTCAGGGGCACGAGGTTGCATAAAAAAGCTCATGGCCCATGATATTGAAGCGACTATTCGACGCAAATTACTATAAACACTATGTACGAGGTTTAGTAATACTTCTGAGGGTTAATATGCTCATGACATTGAAAAACTTTCTCCAAAAAACAATGTCAAAACCTAAACAAAAAATTACAACAAACCATTCAAAACGGCTCACTCGGTTGGTGAATTAGTATGGGAGGTTGAAATATTTCTTTAAGAAAATTGTTCAGTTTCATCGGCACAACCATAACCAAGTGTACTACTACAACGTTCTGCTATACCCTATATATGTAAGTCTATCTACAACATTTCATTACCCAATGGAATAAAAACCATGCGAACGAAGCACAACCCAGCTGCATAAAAAGTTGTCTGATTCGCCCTCCACAAAATACTCAACAAAATCAAAATTGATCTTATACAAAATCTTCAAGTAACGTTCTCATATACAGCACATTAGAATTTTTATTTACGAAATATTTAATATAAGTAGAAGTTAACTTTAAGAAACCCTTGGCTTCTTATTGGAAAATTTTAGAATTTGGTTCCTTATTAGAAGAACGTAGAAACCGCAAGCTTCTTTTTTGAAATACAGGGAACCCTGAAATTTAAGTATATATCAAAATTAACATTTTTCAAAAACTTTTCGAGTGCATACGACAAAGAGATATTCAAAGATTTGCTTTAAACCCTTTAAGAAATCACAAAATCTAATCATTGAATATAAATATTTTATTAAACTATACGATTCTAGTTCACCAATAAAGGAAAATTAGTAGGTATTCTAAAAAAGAAGCAGGCACATTCATATTATTAATTAAATTTACTAAGTAATAAATACAACTGCGGAATTTAGGTTTTAACACAGATATGCGAATTATTTACAAGATAATATAATAAAAAACATAAAAAACATAGCTTCTTAAGAATATGTAATACATATGCAATTCTAGTTGCATATCCTAGCTAATGCTTTCAAAATTGTAAGCTATATTACATACGTAGAATAACACTTCGTTAAATACGCTGTAATTCTATAAATATATCAGAAATTTTTTACGTAGAGATGCCAAATAATTTTATATGAAAGTATTGATTTATTTAGCTTTTTCGATCAATTTGTTTCTTCATATTTCTGTTGCTATGCTTTGGCTCAATTTAATTTAATTTTTGTTATTAATGTCTCTATATATAGTATACTTTAATATATAATTCAACCAAAATTATTTTGAGGTTTTTCTAGAACTAGAAGATTCCTTGATAAATTATCTTCCTTACCTTTACATTTCCATGTCAAATTAGTTGACTAAGATACTCGGCGACGAAAATTGAATCATTAATTAAATATTTAAATATGTGTAAAGAAAAAGTAAAAAGGATTTCAAGACATGCCTATTATGAATACTAATGATTAAACAAGTTTCTAATATTACAAATGATTAATTAGTATTATAATTTTAATAGGCCTTAGAATAATTAATAATTCTAAAACCATATTTCGCGAATGTCAAATGTCGACATTACTTGGCTTATAGCATAATTTGTTGATTTAATTGAAAATTGGAACTCCGTCGCTGAATTATTGAATAAAAACAGAGAATATATGAAATTTATACTTTAATTGTTATCTTTAATAATTACAAAGTTAAATATTAAATAATGCAATCTTAATAACTTTCATTACTTTCGATAGGTACCCTTTCTGCATATGCAACTAATTAACAAATCAAAATATATCTTTTAGATAAAGTATCAGAAAATAATAAGACCCTCTTCAACTGAGAATCATATAAATAAATAACAGGTATTTGTTAATAAAACTTGCTTTAAAAATTTTATTTAGACATTTAATGTTAAGTTTCATAGGATTATTTATAATGAATTCGAAAATATCTTTTTAATAATCTGTTGTTGTTCTGACATAATTTTGGCCAGATGGCATAGAAACCCTATCAATAGTAGGGAACAACTTGTTGGCTTGCTCATCACTAACATCGGGAAGGATCATAACCTTAGTGCCAGGCTATAAATGGAGTTCAAGAAGCAAATTAATTATACATTTTAGTCACAGACACGACATGACTTACAGTCCAATTAGCAGGGGTCGCTACAACCTTGAGTCGTTCAGTCAGCTGAAGAGAATCGATGCAGCGAAGAATTTCACTATACAATTAAAATTAAACAAATAAATCTAGTTAATAACGAAAGTAAAATACACGTACTCAACATTTCTGCCAGTTGACATGGGATAGAACATGGAAAGCTTGACCTTTCTATCTGGTCCGATGATATATAGTGCCCGAATGGTTTTTGCTATTTCGGGATCACTCTTTTGGTCCTCATCGAGCATTCCGAACTTAACTGCCAGATCGCGAGAGGCATCGGCGATAATAGGATAGGGAAAGTCCCCGGGAATGTCCAGACAGTAGGATTTAATATCATTCACCCAGTCAACGTGGCTTTTCAAATCATCAACGGAATGTGCTATAATTTTTGTGTTCCTCTTGGCGAATTCATTTTGGTGGACAGCAATTCTTCCCAGCTCAGTGGTGCAGACGGGTGTAAAATCTGCTGGATGAGAAAACAAAACACACCACCTAGAAAAATGAAAAATTTATTTTATCAGGAATGTGCATGATAACATGCCAAGCTTATATTTGATCAATGTGTATCTGTCCTTATCGCAAAACCCTCTTATGCTCAAAATAGTAACAAAACAGAAATATCCCAGAAGAATGCACTTACTGCAGCGAATTTTAATGGACGAAGAAATATAAAACCACTATTGGTCATCTCGGTCGAATGTTATGTAACTAGTCTTTAATAATAAGAAGAACAAGTGTAAATATGATAAGCGGAACAAATACCATTAAGACCGACAATGCTTTTAATAAAAGTTTTAAAATGTAATCGTAAAGTACTATGAAAGTGTAACTGTAACTTATAAAGTAGAAAGTAAAAAATAAAAATAAAAGAGAACACCTTGAACTAAATTTTTACCAGCATGATTTCAAAATTCCAATCGTTGTTTTTATACAAATCATTGCAAACTTTATTATAGCACAAAATTTAAAGAATAGTACTTACGAATCTCCAAGCCAGTCGTAGAACTGGATTGGTCCCTTGGTGGTATTGGCCTTAAAATTCGGCACGGTCGCGCCTAGTCTCATTTTAAATTAACTAAATTTATTTGCAAAAAATTAACGCAAATTAAGTCTCAAATGCGAGCAATTAGAGCGCTTCTCGAAGACTAAGCCCAGATTAAAAACTTGATAACTTATATGAGTAGCAAGCTACGGCGGCATATTTAAATGCAAGAGAAAGGCGGACTAACACAGTCACATCATGTCTCTACGTATGTTACATGCTTAATTATAATTATTATACTTAATACCTTACCACCTCTCGGAAACGCCATGATAGCGCCCTAATAGCCGGCTTATTTTTCCTCTCAACAATTTAATTAAAAGATTTGTGTACGAAACCACTTCTTTGAAACTCTAAGATATAGCGCAGAGAAGCAGATTTTAACTCCGGAAATAGCCAAGTGATCGGAATTTTAATTGTCATCAACTAAGGCAATTGATGAGGCAATTTCTCCCATTATGCTGCAAACATGCGCACGCATCTTGATTTGCAGAGTTTGGGTCGGCCTTTCAAACCCTTGGCGTCATAATAAGGTCAGTATACTATAGCAGAACGTGTAGGAATTGCCTATTTAGAATTTTGTGTTCTCTTGATATCTAATTAACAGGATTAGGTCGTTCATAGAATAATTTTTTTGACTAGACAACATAAACGGATGATAAGTAGCATAAATGCTCATCTGGTGATTCTATCGCCTAAAAGCGGATGATTTGCTTTTATTTTCGCTATGGCAAAGGTTGACACGATAACAAGTTAATCCAAGAGCACTTTCTTCCACACTGCCCAAACAAGTCTCGAGAGTACAGTTCAAAAGTTTGCAAATGCGTAAAACGATACTTTGTTAAGCATTATGATAAATGCAGTAACTCTGTTGTTTCTTTTTTCTGTTTTCTTTTTTCTTCATGTACTTTTTAATAACTTTTCCAACTAGTTGCGAAGAAATGTTTTCGAACTCGTTTAGAGCTGCAAATTGGTAAATGTACTTACACTTCAAGTGCTATAATTTCAGTAATTAACGAATTTTAAAAACAAATACTGCACTATTACTTATATAAATAATAGAATTATTTGTGAAAATGCCCGTTTCTTATGTCTAAAAATTAGGATTAATTTAACAACATAAATTAATTAAGAAATTAACTTAAAACTTGAAGGAAATGTACTAGTAAGTTAGTAAATTAACATTAAACTCAGAATTTACACTACTGCCCAATAGATCCAATGTACAATCTTTTATAGTCACCTTCAACTCCACTGATCTGGCTTCTTCAAGACCAGCATTGATTAGTGCAAAAGGTACATTTCTCCCCGCAGGAGGAACTGATTTCTTCAAGTCTGGCTCCATCGACAACCAATCTGAACTCCCTAGCAAGTGGGATTTTCTTCATCAAAACACCCTGGCTATTAAATCTAGCTATCATATCTACTAGAAGCGGAATTCTGGCTTACTTGCATGGTAATTTCAGCACTTTCATGATATTGTTTTTTTCATATTAAGTCTTATGCTGGTATATAAATTATTTTCTCTTATTTGCAATATCGACAGTTGCAACTTTATCATGAAATTTATCCCTGAACAAAAATTGATGAACAGAAAGTGTGTAAATCTTCAAAGTAAGTCAATAATATATCGATTTATTTGAATTTCATTTCTTACTGCAATTTTGTGCAAGCGTAAAGAGACGTTACAATACCAATACATGAATTTTTGGGCCCTAACGATCTTAAGAAAAATGAGGTAAAGGGTAAATGAATTAGAACAAACAGGTAAAAATAGTGTTCATTTTATTTATATTTTATGTAAAATTAAAATAATAATCGAAGACGTTTGTCAAAAACAGTTGTCGAAACTTCTACATTTGACTTAGTTGAAAGTATTTATATTTCTTGAATTATGGAAATTTTAATAAACGAGTATTTTCGTATTGTCAAACAGACCACATTTTTTGAATTGCACTATTTCTCGCGCTCTTCTAAGTGTTCCTTATTTCAACGTTCCTATAGTCCTACGACAAGAAGAAATAAGATAATATTCTAAAATTGTAATCAAAATTCCGGGGATTTTAATATATTTATGCATTTTTATTTAGACTCAACTTACCTGTTGCATTGTATTTGTAGGAAAAGGTTTTACGCGCGTTCCAATTCTAGGTTAAACTATCCGTGGCACCAACCAAAAACCATTCCGCTCCTGTCGAGTCAGCACACATTGAGCGCTGTTCACGTGGTTCGACTTGAATTTAGTGCCACTTGGCAGTTGCGGTTCGCAGCCCTGCTACCAAAAGTACTTACGTCAATCACAAAGTACGGAAAAGACAGCCAGAGTGGTCGCCATTGTTTCTTGCTAATTGCGAGATATTTTACGAGTTTGGGATCAATTTTCGCAGGTCGTTTACGCCCGAATCGAGAAATTTGGAACAGTGGCTAGAGTATTATAGTATTGCAGCTAGTTCGATTGGTGTGCACGGTGATTTTGTGTGTGGTCGCGAAAAAATTTCCTAGAGGACAAAAACAGATAGAGGAGCAGTAACCAGAATGTCTGCAATGAGTCCTGAGTAGTAAGTTGTTTCCGTCGTCATTTCCTATGCCCTAAATACTTTCCCACAACCAGTCGATGTCCAGCTAAAGTTGTGCAAGACCAGCGGCCAGGTTGGGGCACGCGACACGGCGATTATTTCATCGGAGTATTTACAATAGAACTCTGAGCTGTGAGAACTATGAAGTCGATGACTCATTCATTTCGCTTTATCCACAATTGTCAAATTCTCTGTCTGCGATTTTGGGGCTTTTCCAACTTATGGGGCTAGCTTCGGGGCAACACAAAAGGTCCACCAAGTAATCGCAATCGCAGGGAGAAAGTACAGCCCAGCAATTCGGCGCTGACACGTTCTTTGCGTTTTTACCTCACTCTCCGCGGAACCGAATAAAATGGGCGTGAGGTGAAAGAAAAGTACTTAGAAATGGTCGAGTCCGATCGCTAGCGCTGCGCTGAATCTTCCAAAGGGGCTGGACAGATGCACGCCGAGAGATGTAATTTATAATTACCTCAAATAGCTTCTCCGATCAGGTGTTGACTTAGTGGAGCCATGCGTGATCCGCTTCAAGATCGCAAGCAATCTTATTCCGATCTTGCTAGATCGCTCACAGGGGCTCCTTATCACCTCCTCGCTGTCATCGACAGTCGCAATTACGCGAAGTATGAAGTGTAAGCGATGGCGAATGATTCACTCCATTCCTTTGTGATGTCGCAAGAAAGAAATCCTTTCAATCAGTCGGTCGATGATGTCGGGGTTTTTGTGCGTTAGCTATTTCCATTAAACGAGGAGATGAGAGGGAGGAAGCATGCCGTTGATAAAAATTCGATGAACTGGTATTTATCTAAACCGATTAGTTAGTTATCACATGCCCGCTTTAACAGAAAATGCTGTCGTTAGTAGATTACGATAAAAATCTCTCGATTAGAAAGGATGAACAGATTTTTCCCTTATCAGACCTAGATACCTGTAAGAAAAAAACCATTAGTAATTAATTAAAGCCTAAGGCCACATTTATATGGTTACCAAGTTTACAGTTTGCATTGTTTATTGACTCTATGAAGAACAAGTTGTTGTTTTTTTACAGTAGTGCTAAACATTAAATACATAGAATTTTACTTTAATAGTGCAGCAATATTGTATTTTTTTTTATATCCTGAAATGGTAGATTACAAGTTTATGATCCCACCAAAAATAAATACAAAGTGGTGTCGACGAATGCGGAAATTGGTAAATGCAAATTAAATAAATAATGATCAACGCACGTGATAACTGTACCAAGTTCATACAAATTAAATTATGCAAGGCATTGCACGCGTCATAAAAAATGCATAATCTAGAATCGTTGACTAGGTTTTAAGTTTAATTGATGAAAAGGCAATTCCAGGACATCTTATTTATAATATTTTTAGCGATAGCACAATCAAGGATTTCATTTAGAAAATAGAAAAAACAATCATTAATTAATAGAAATTGGAAAACATGAATAGGTTTTATTTAAAAAAAGATATTCTTATAGCCCGATTCGGTACAAATTTCTCTGGAAAAAATACAATATCGTGTTTCAAATATAAAAGTTCTAAATATTTCAAATCTGAATTTTTTCTCATTAAAACAAACCTTGCTAGAATTATCCTTATCCTGCAAAAAATAATCGTCACTATTCAAAAGAAATATTTTGACAGGAATTCTAAGGTCAGTAATCACCTTTTTTTAATTACATATTTTGTTGTATTCAAAATCGTTACATTAAAATGAGATTAAAAAAATAAAAGTATTCAAGTCGAGTTTTTAGAAAAATTCCAATACTAGGTAGGACTGTTTTATTTGAATAGAACCACTGGACACCCAACATACATTGACAAATTAAAAAAAAACTGTTTCCAAATGTTGTGCTTATTGAGAAAAAGAAACAACAAAGACCACAATTTACTGCACGGGTGCATATGTGGCACATCATGTGAAGACTTGCTCTACAGGGAGGTAATTCAAGCTGAATTTTGACCTTAAGGGAATAGTTGATTTGTTAGTCAGTCTTTAATGAGAAGAGTCAATAGATAAGTCCCAGAGCAAGTGCCACTCCAGTGCAAGCTTCTGACCATCTTAATATTTCTAATAATATTGTGAAAACAAAGAAAAACGGAACTAAAGACGCAGATATCGACTTAATGTAATGTTTAATTAAGCACAATAATTGCAGGTAAGACCACCTTCCTTAATATAAATTAAGAATGATACAATAATGAATTAAAAATCGTTCCCTTTCAGGAATTTCATAAAAATTAAAATGAATGAATAAAGCATACCAAATGGTTGTATTATTTTATTTTTCCTTCCAAAATATAGGACACTATTGAAAGAAAAAAACAAATGGCTATGCTGTTTATCTTTTTCACTTATTAAGACAATCTGAGGATATTTGGGATAAACAAGATTGTATCATCACTTTGTAATCCCTCCTGAGTACTACCTAATAAAGCAAAAATAATTTGCCAATTATCCAGCCTTGTTTATTTTAGAGAATATAAAAATTCTGTATGCTTCGCAGTGTCAACAGTTGCGGCAATTGGTTTTTAAAGTGCACGTCAATATCTCGTACCCACATATCAATTCGTAGGCCGAATGCTAAATGGGAACTCTTGAGCAGACCTTATTTATTTCGCCTTGTAAAACTGCGATGGATGCAAATCTGATAAAAGTTTTGCAAATATGGCCGTGACTCATAAATTGAGTTCACATTAATTCTAGGTTTAATCGGGACTTTGCAAGAAGTTTCAGACACAAGACACATGCGATAAAATTGTTGCTCTCTATGTTTAGAACAAATTTCTGAAGCAACATGTTTAGGTTGAGCACGTATTCCACATTAATTTCACTTCGTGACAATTTAGACGTTAATTTACTCTATATAGAATGAAATTCTGCATGCAAGTTCAAATTTGTTTAGAATATTGTTGCACAGTAAAGTCAATTATAAATAAAAAATTTTATTGCTAATCTTTCGACAGATTAGTGCACAGAAAGAATAATGGAGCTCTCTGCTTGGATATATTATCGACAAATTCTTCGGGTTCACACTTTAAAACCTGTTTAGGAAGAATTGTGTTAACGCTTGATAGAAAGTTGATTATGATCTGACTTCGGAGCAATTTCAGCAGGCAGCATGAATTACAGCGGGAATATTAATTTGATTACATTTGACTCCAAATAGAGTATGTACTTTTCCTAATGTTAGTCCTCTCTTCTTTTTCTAGCGATTATCTCTTCAAACTGCTATTGATTGGCGACTCAGGAGTGGGAAAATCTTGCCTTTTACTACGTTTTGCTGTGAGTAATTGATTCAAGTTTGTTCCACATAAATTACTAACGTAAACAATAATTTTAGGATGATACCTATACAGAAAGCTACATCAGCACTATTGGGGTAGACTTTGTAAGTAATCCATTCATCCACATACATTGCGTGTTCTTTAAGTATTTTCATGTTTTTTCCTTCCTTCTCAGAAAATTAGAACCATTGAACTAGACGGAAAGACGATTAAGCTTCAAATTGTAAGTAACACGCCTTAAGGGTTTGGCCACTGTCTAAGGAATGTATTTAATTTTTTAGTGGGATACAGCTGGACAGGAAAGGTTCCGTACAATAACTTCATCATATTATCGTGGAGCGCACGGTATCATAGTCGTATACGACTGCACAGATCAAGAATCGTTTAACAACGTCAAGCAGTGGCTGGAGGAAATCGAACGTTATGCTTGTGAAAACGTAAATAAATTACTTGTAGGAAACAAATGTGATTTAACGACGAAAAAAGTTGTCGAGCACACTACAGCTATGGTGAGTTAATTCATTTGCATTTTTTAATGTTTCAATTAATATACACATATTTAAAAGGAATACGCAAATCAGCTGGGCATTCCATTCCTTGAAACGTCCGCCAAAAACGCAACAAATGTGGAACAAGCATTCATGACAATGGCTGCAGAAATTAAGAATCGCGTAGGGCCGCCATCGAGTGCTACAGAGACTGCTAGTAAAGTTAAAATTGATCAAGGTCGTCCAGTCGAGAACACTAAGTCGGGTTGTTGCTGAATCTGATATCTAATTTTTACCTTTGCGCTTCAATTGAAGTAATGCAGAAAATACACATGAATCCAAAAAAAGAGTAAAAAAAAACAATACTTTCGAAAGATTAAGAGATATTTTACTTAAAAGAAAATTACACCACATGATAGATACACAACATAAGAAAAAATTTTTAAGGGACATAACAACTGCAAAGCTGCGAAACAAAAGGTCTGTTTCAATCTATTTGATTTCACTGAATCGTTTTTATTATTTCCGTTATATTCGTGAAAACGTAGGGAAACTCATTCACCTTCTCTAACTTTTAAAAAAAGAAAAAAAATTTGTTCTTGCGAACAAGGAAATTGCAATGAAACCAGATAAAGGCATTTTTATCAGTTTCCTGTAAAGAAGATAATTTATAAACACATAAATGGTAATAAAGTAAAATATATAAAGTATGGAAGCAAGACACTTATAATTTATGATAAATACAATAAATTTATTAAACAAATGGAATATAGAGAATTTAATCGTAAGATCACATGTATTATCGAGCAATCTCTTTTTATTTGCATCCAATTCCATTTACTTTAGATTTTAATACTTTATCGTTTTTTCTATAATATAGTGGAGGCTCTGATGTAGAAGGAAATAAATGTTTTTTTCTGTGATGTGCAAAGTAATTTCGTAATTCGAGGTACTCTTGGAATTTTTTTTTTCTAGAAAACTTCATAGAGTTAACCTTTTTCTCTTAAATAAATTTGTGCTCTATCCCATGTGCTTAGTAATACTGCATAAAACTACTGCTTGCTACCCGATGTTTGCCGCTTTCCACAATGCCGTTCGTACTAACCCTGAGTATCTACGGAACCGTAATAGATTTATATTAACTGTAGTAATTTTTATTCACAGGTTGTACAGTTAAGTAGTGCAATAAATTTATGTATGTTTTGGCATTTTTGAGAAGTCAGATTTTCTTTATTTTCAAACCACCAAAGAAGATTTTCTATTATGTGAAAACGATCTCATCCTTGAATTTATGGATGAAAGTTGAAATTGATATAACATTTGTTTACTCTGGGGAAGATTATTTGGAGTTTATGCAAAGAAAGATTCTAGATAAGCGCACTTTTTATCGATTTGATGAAGTTGATAAAAAAAACGTTTATGGGATATTTCAGAAATGAAACCTAAAAAACGATAAACTCGTTTTAAAAGAAAGTATGGAGGTTATTGACGTATTTCCCAAATTTAATTTTCCTACTTTGAGCAGAAATTGTAAGATCAAACTTTTAAATTTTCTGAGAGAAAATAATAACCCTCGTACATACTTCAGCAACTCGACAATTCTTACTATGAGTTTTTATATAAACAAAGAAAAAAGGCGTCAAAAATCGAACGAAGTTGTGGAAATGGTTTTCAATTAATTTATAGAATTTGTTGTGAAAAAAATTACTTTCAATTTTGCGCCGTCGATTCGCACGGATCAGTGGATCCCATAAAATGCTTCATATATAGAGCGGACGGATTTACTAACGAAATTACTATTAAACCATTACAAGTTCTATAAAGCTTAAATTGTGTTAAATGGATGGCTTAAATTAAACTCCGTACGTTATAAAAACATGTATATTTTTGAATTTTCACGATTATAAAGCAAGAAATAGGATATATTTTTAAATATATACCAACCACTTTATTACAACCTACATGTTATCGAAAAGGTCCGTTTCTTCTGACGAATCAAATTGGGTAGCTGCTTTGTGACTCCACCCTCTTTCGTCCTTTCTATCGGAAGAAGTCGACGGTTGTGGTTCAGTCTTGTCCGCTGTTATTGCTCTACGCTTTGGTAAGGGTTCCATTCGACTAGATTTCTCTGGAGTGAGGTGCTCGTCATCGTCGGTATTGTCGTTGTCACCAGTATCAACATTCTCTCTAGTCTTTTTACTTTGCGGGAATTTTAGATTTTTCTCCTTTATGAACTCTTGCAGTTCAGCGATTTTATCCTTCTTAGTGTTTAGAAGAGCACAAAATTTAGTCAGTAACGTTGTCTCGAGATCTTTTGTCCTTTCAACGTATTCATTGTAATGCTCAAAAGTGGTCTGCAGGTCAACAGTTTGCGCTTGGTACTCCATTTGCAATCGTTGATAATTATCCCTCAAGCGTTTTATCATATCAACAGAGTCGAGGATTAGCGCAGTCTTGAGATCACTTGTTGGCTCCAGGGGCACTTCGCCGTACACAACTCGGAACTTGCCCACCTTTCGCCAGAAGAATCTCTGATCCTCAATTGAATAAGCAAAGCTGTCGATTCCTCCGGAGGTGCAAAGTGCGTTCTTCGATTCCTGTAAGAATTCCTCTTCACGAATATCCAAATCTTTCGCTGTACTTTTTAAATCATCGATTGGAAGGTGGCCTGTCCACTCATTGTCTTTTTCCTTGGAGTAGTCAATTATTCTGAATTTAATATCATCGCCCCATTGTAGTTGGAGGATAATGAAATTGGACTCTTCACCTATTGGGAGTTTGGACAGAAACGAATTTTCAAGTCCTTCCATTTTCGATCTGAAATTATTATTAGTATATATTTAAAATAAAAACATGGAAAATAAGTTTTCAATCTTCAATTGTAATTAAAATATGCAAATGAAGTGTACTCGTAAATGGATTCCAAGACAAAAAGTTTAAAAATGTACACGTAAGAAATAAAATAAAAAACGAGGGATTTAATTTTTGAGGTTTTTAAATTTCTAAAATGATGATAATTCTATTAGATATTTAAAAATGCATGAATGCACTGAAATCTCTTCGCAATTTGAAATAAAATACTTGAAACAATGTCTTATATGCGAGAAATTCGATTACGTTGCATTTTAGAGTTAAGAATTAAAAGAAGCAACGATTGGAAGTTGGAGGAAGTAATTATTTTTAAAACTACATAAAATCTAGTTAAAGAAATATAGTGTAAAAAAACCAGTGATAATTTTGGTTTGTAATTTTTAAGCAACGAAATTATCCTTTACGATTGGAACTTTGTTCAAGATGGTGGTTCCAAGACTCTGATGGAGCTGGCTGGTTATTTGAAATAAACTAAAGGAATTAATTTTCATTAAATCGAAGTCAGCACCGCTGGCATTGGTGGGTGGTGGGATTGAAACAGGAAGTCCTAAATATTATCGAATACTAAAATATCGCTTAGTGCAGGGGACTTTAATTGAAAAAGCAATTATCACAATAGTTCTTTAACTAGTGCAAAGTGAGGCAAGAAAGTAAAATTCTTGGAAAACGATTGTTATAAATTGTGTATGTTTTATGTTTTTAGATAGTGTCCATGACGTCACAAGATAATGCTAATTTTAAAGATCTCCTTTCTTCCATTTCAACGTACCTTTCTAGGTCTATGCCCTTTTAAGTCTTTTTAGTCATTTGCATGTATTATTTCTCGATTTATTTCGTTTTACTTGCCAATAATTAATGTACAAAAAACCAAAATTCTAATTTAATTATACTATTACCGATGTTATTTTTGTAAGTAATTTAAGAGGATTACTTACTGCTCTGATAATTTTACAAAAACAGTTTACAATTGTTTAATTTTGAAGTAAAGTAACTTACTTAAATCTTAAATAAAATCTGATACTATCAGAAGAGTTTTACTATTTTTTCCCTGAGTGCATGAAACATTTTTAACCCTATTAATTCTGAGTGACCAGCGACCGCACGAGAACTGGCGTTACGGAGAAACCACCTGTGAAATTTAAGGTCAAGTGCAAACTCGATAAAAGGAGCCGTGTTGAAAGTGTTAAAGGAAGATGGAGACATTACTTCTGTAGAAGTGATTACTATGCTAATAATAATAGTTAATAGTTATTACCTATTGGCATTACTTTTAATTGGTGAAGGCGTTTTATTTTACAAGTAATAAAAATTGAATACGTAAAAAGTAGAAGTTTGTCACACGGACAGTAAATGAAATAGGTTTAAGGCCATGTGTGCATTCTGAGACGATGTCGTATTTGGTCAAAGCGTTTCAAATTCTACTCTTTGTTGTCATTTACTTTTTGTAGTATAAAATCTAGATCCGGTAAAACACAAATGTCAACAATCTGCTTCGACACCTTTTGGCGCTAATCTACACACTGTCAATTTCCAGGAAAGAATACGGTATAGTAACCGCCAAAAGTAAGTTTGAAAGATTGTCATTTAATTATCATATTAATATAAAATCTGATTTACACCTGAAGAAATGGTTAAGAATATCTTCTCAATAGCATAAGAGCTTTTTATGCCAATTTGCTCACTTTCATTATATTTCATAATTTGGTATAATTATACAAGTACTCGATCAAACGCAACACTACAATCCCTTTATAAACCGTTCTTTGGCCTTCAAAGTCGCGTGATTTCCAACGTAGAAGAAGCACTGTTGACTTTCTCTGATCAGCTGTAGAAATAAAATTCATTTTGCGTAGATTGCTTTGTTTTCAAGAAAGTCGGAACCGAGTTGTTCGTCTTCTGGAAATTGTCCTAGTACTGAAGTTAACCAGCTGTAATTTTGTGAATCTTGTAAGCGCTACTGCAAAATATGGGTCACTTCTCACGAAATCTTTAATTGCGAGTTTGTTTTGCTTTCGACGTTATTGCGTTTTGTTAATTAATTCAAACCGGCTACGATGTGCCATATAAACCAGAATTACTCCCCCGGGTAATCAATCGCTGTATAATTGCACATCCTACTCAAAACACCACCGTAGGGATTAATAGTAAAGATCGAGAAGTGTACCTTTTCCTGAAATTAATATTTACCTACTTAATGCGTACTTTTCCTGTTCCAAATTTGTTAATCTACGATGGTCCAGTTTGCAGAATGTGGGAACACATTTCCCCGATTCCCCCAAAATCCCAGATCTAAATAACCTACCGTATTTTGATAAAAGCTGAAAAAATAAAGAAGAAAAAAAATCACTGTCCCGAAATCACCAAAATATCGGCTCGCCTACGATTCCCGCATCTTTAATTCGACATTACCCCTGGTGCGATCGTGTCCGATCGCTTGTAGGCTTCAGAAGCAGCTTGTTATCATCTGCGTAAAGAACTGGGAAAAATGTAATCCTCATCATTTAGTCGAGAGTAAAACAAGTTTGTAATCTGTCGCCGATAAAGCCTCTTTCTATATTCCGGAAGGAAAAATTAAGGCGAAATCATTCATTTCAGTTTTACACTGGGCTGTGTAGAACATGGTTGTGCCTCCTTGTTACAAGCAATTAGCAAAATCTGCTGGTTTATCTGTGGTGTGATTGACCTAAGGAGGGATCATGGATAGCCAACAAAAAAGTGATGATCTTCGGGAGCTTCGCAGAATCTGGATGAACTTTGAAAATGAGGAAAGTGATGACGAAAAGGTGCGAACAACCAGCTCAAATAGGAGCTAAATTATGAATGGTTTCTCTACTTTTAGAAGCGCTGGATTTGCCTTTTCTTCTATACATATCAACATTTGGATGCTAACGTGCTAAAATCGGAAAGGTAAGTAATAGTATCACCTCTGACCGACGTGTGTCCACTGCTTCGGCTACTATCGCGTCGCATTAGAGGGGGAGCGCTGTTTAAACAAGTTTCACAATTAATTGGAAAGAGTGGAGATGACTTAATTTTGCCTCCTCTGACCCCCACAAGAGATTGTAAATAAGTCAGTGATAAACAAAAATACGCAAAATGATTCACTCGATTGATAAGTAGTATTTGCAGCAGCTCTCATATTCTAATTACATCGCCTCAGGGTTCCAATCGAATTTTTAATCATTTCGTTTTCAACAATTTGATAACAGTGACAGTCTAAAGAACTAAAGAAAGATTTCATATAGAAACGGAGAAGGTGTAAACATAAGATTATAGAACTACGATTGTGGTTCACTTGAGGCAACTAATTTTAGCGTAACATTTTATAATTTATAGAAAATACGACCATAGTTCCCTTAAACTATTATAATTACTTCTTTGGGCACGTTTTTAAAAGATTCTAGCAATATAATGTACACAAAGACCCTCCAGTAAAGACCCTTAAATTAAGACTAATAGGGTCCAGATTATAACAGCCTAGCACAGCTCATAAAAAGTTGATTTTTCAATGTTAACAAAATGTTCACACTAAGGAAAAAATATGCCTACTAATCTGCAAAAAACTGACCCCAGGAAATTCGTGTCTGCGTCAACAAATATAGGGCTTTAAATCCGTTTCGAATGATCGGATCATTAAATTAAACATAGAAAGTTATTTAGTTAGTAAAAATAGGCTGTACCTGTTAGAATTTAATTGAGAACTAAGGGATTAAATTGATACATTAAATTGAACATTTCTTAGCAATCTTAATCATTCTTCCTCTGCCGTCCATTTAAACAAAATGTTCGTGAAAGTATAAATTTCAATAGTTTTTGAGAAGTTTTGAACATCAGATAGATCGCCAAATAAATACTCACAAAGGAATCTACTTTTTGATGAAACTTTAAACATCTGCTTCAGTTTAAAGAGAAAGTATATTTAAAAGATTATGAAGACACATTTTGGACATTGCAAAAGTTGAAAAGATCCTTTCCTTCATAAATGAGAATACGTATTTTTAATTTTAATAGAATTCCAATAACACGAGAACGCTTTTTAATTTCTCATAGCTTTTTCAATGATGTAGCAACAAAAATATGCAGTTTTATGCTTGAACTTATTTTCGAAATCATAAAAGATGCTGTAAGAGGTGCACAACCAGAATGCGATCCAGGCGTTTTCACAACTAACGAACAGTCTAGTAAAAGTATCTTGTTTACTAAGATAGCGGATGAAAACTGCAAACTACCTGAGGACTCTAGCGAACTCTCTAAGGTTTGATGGCCATCTTTTAAATATTCTCTTTGCGAAATAATTTCAAGTGAAATTTAGTTAATTGTGGGTGCTCCTAGTGATATTACAGCAATACTTTCGTTGAGGAAATTATTAACAAATGGATTAGGTGGTCATTTTCTTGATTTTCTTCTAACTTGTGATGTCGAGGTAAGTGATTTTTGTTTTTTTTAAATAAAGCAAAGTGTATGTATTGTAACTTTAAGGAAATTTGTTTGATTTAAGAATGGCGCACTAGATTTTATATTTACTTTTTATTTTGATTTCCCTCTTTTCAGACTATAACATCGAAGAGGAATTTAGTAGTTTTGTTAATTAACCTATTTCCAAATTCACCATGGGAGAAAAAAGACAATGAACATGTTTTGAAAAAACCAATATCTCTTGATACTTTTAGCAATAGCGTTAATTTACTGGATCAATTTAATAATGATGTACTAGAAGAGGTTTTAACACCCACTCAATCATCAAGATTAAGCAAATATGCTTCGATTACTAATCTCAGTGAAGATTTCGAGCGTGCCAAGGATATACCAATAGTGCCCATCAATGAATCCGATTTTGAATTGTTCAAAAGCAAGCAGAAAACAAGTGATGAAATCGCCGAGATTATTTTAGATCTACTAGCTAAATTCGTTGAGAAGGAACAGAATCTTATACTAATTGAAACTTCCACAACAATTGAGATTTTAAGATTTGCTGTTGAAATATTTTCAAGCATTGAACGAACAAATGCATTTGAAGAGGGGGAAAAAATCGTCCTTAGACTAAAGCTGCTATCTTTGTTGGTTCTATGTATTAATAATTTATTCTCTCGTCCAGTTAATGTACGAGTGGGTGATTTGAAGCGCGTTCTACAAAAACTTTTTACTTATTTAGAAAATTGTGATAAAATTGGTGACTGGAATCGAAACCAAATGGAAACGGCCTATAGGTGTTTATTTGTAGTACTTGCAATTTTCTACAATATTTTAATTGCGCGCTCCAAAAAACCTGAGATAATTGAAGATTTTGTAAAAATGTTTAACGAAGATAAGGTTCGTATTGTTGTTAATTTATTTGTTAAAACATCAGAGGATTTTCAAACTGAAAATGGAAACTATTTCGAGAAGTTGTTCCGCCTTATTTTTATTCTTGTTAACAAATCTAGCGAAAAGAAGAGCAGTGGTCTGAAAAAAAGACAAAAGAGGCGCAAGGATTACCCAATTGAAGATGAAGTACATTGTAGGGGAAGGATATTGGCCTGCTTCCTTGAGGAAATTTTACTTAAATGTCTCACATGCACCACGTTACATCTTCAAACAATCCTAATAAATTATTTTCATAAAAAGAGACCTTGTTGCTGTCTGAGCACTTTAAATAACATGACGTTACTGCTAGCGTCTCATTACAGTAAACAAATCGAAAAGTCTGTATACAAATTCATCTCTTTACCATTTTTAAGAAGTTTTTTCTGGAAAAGTGCCTGCAAATATTGTACTAGTAAAGCTGCATCCCCTGATCTGCACGAGCATTTATTTCAATTGTACAAGCAAAAATATGAAAGCATATCAAATCCGGCAAATATTCGAATTTATTTAAAGCATTTAATAAGAACGCAACGCTTGCTGCCGACTGAAATAACTTCAAAGATTTTAGAGGAAATTATTCTTCCAATATTTCGTAATGAAAAACTAAAGAAAAGAGCGATGCAGCAAAGGAGGATCCTTGTAGACAGCATGAATGTAGTTATTATTTATTTAAAGGATCCAAGACTGATTAAGACTGTCTACAATGA
Source organism: Proctacanthus coquilletti (assembly GCA_001932985.1). NCBI lineage: Eukaryota > Metazoa > Arthropoda > Insecta > Diptera > Asilidae > Proctacanthus > Proctacanthus coquilletti. The sequence goes on from MNCL01000129.1 coordinate 103,718, forward strand.
AGAGAATTTAAAACACTTTGAAGAGATTTTGTACATGCCTGATTTGTGTAAGGCTGCTTCTGATCTTATAAGGATCGGAATAGAAAGTCTATCGAGTCATAAAGAGGAAGACTCTAGTTTTAGTTTACAACTGTGTGACCATTTAACCGCACTACTGTTAGGTGCAACGGAGGAAATATCTATAGAGCTGAATAATCTTCTCGGGACTCTTGAAATTGAAGCGCAGATTAAAACGAGTGATAATAGTAAAAAGGAAAAATGTACTGGGGCATCAAAACAATCTTACCTCCACAGAAACCCATTATCGATTAGTGAAATATTAAATTTAGCAAAGATATTTTGGGGTGCAACATTTGAACTGTATGTATCGAATGATCGTTTTCGAATGTACTTCCATTCGAAATCTTTAATAGAAGCCCATAATCAGACTTCTTCAGAAAATGCTGTCGATTGGAATCTTTTCTGCCTGATCTGTAACATCTTAACCACTTTTCTACACCAACATCGGCAAGAGAATTTATTATCGTGCCCCATATCGATGTCGCACGTCGCAAGCACTTCTAGTGATTCATTGCTCGCGGTTCGAGCTGTGAGCGGGAAATCTGTTCCAGACACCTCAGGTGAACTGAAGAATGAGGAGTTTGTCCATAGCAGCACAGGGGAGTACCACCACGTAAATTCCGAATGCGGTGAATGGACTGAAGAAAACTACGCAGATATACCGTACTCGTTGTCGTCTTACGAAAGACGAGATAAGATTTTCAGTAGCGATACTTCTTTGCATACGAGTTTCGTGGAAATTATCTTGAAATCTTATTCCGCCGACGCCGGCGATTGTAGTGTACATAGTGGTGAATTTCTGGAAAAACTAAAATTAAATAATAATAGTAATATTATATTCGATATAAGAAACCAAAATACGAGCTTATCGTACTATAAATCCGATTGTGAGGGTGGTGCTCAAAAGAGTGGCCTATTAACTGGTGGTTTGCAAAAAATTAATTCAATCCTATCCTCGAGCTTTACGTACCTTTTCGGTACAACAAACATGAAGCCCCAGTGCAATGATGAAAATGACACCGTGCAAAGTGATATACTCGAATCGTTGCGGTCGAATGAATGCAGAAAATCACTAATTGAGATTTTCAAGTTTACCTTGTGCATATTCATCATGGACAATTGGGAGAAGAGCGGTAAGTGAAAAGCTTTTTATTATTATTTTCTAAGAAAATAAATCACTATACAGTGCGATAAAGTACGGTTTTATTTTGCATTAATTGAAGAAGAAAACTGAGATTTGTTTTTGTAGCGATCTTAGTTAATTTCAAAGTAATCAAATATTGTTCCAATGAAAGTAACAGGAGAACTAGGCATGCGGTTTTAGTAATATAAAACGTGCATGGTCTTTTGCGCTACACTAATCAATTTGGTACATTACCTTCATTTTAGGCATTAAAGGGTTTTAGAATTTTTTATGGAAATCTCGTGCTCAGTTCGCAATTAATAATTCGTTTGTTGATTACTGCTAGCTTTGATAAAGCTATAGTGTTAACTTAATTTTGGCCAATATTTACTATAAAAATAGTTTCTCTGAAATCGCAATCGAAGAATCCATATTAAAAATCTTATTTTTAATTAAAAAGTGAAACCTCATTAGTACAAAAGTTTTGTACTTTCATTTTACATTCGGGCGAATTTCAGTGTAAACACATAAAATGAAGAAATAAGTGCCCAAACCCCGCTCTAAATGCAGTGATTTATTTAAAATATCACATTAAAAATTTATGTTAAAGTAAGTAATATCAAAATAGGTAATTATATTAAGTTGTATTTAAATGATGTAATGGATGCTTATACTTGTAACAATTTGTCTATTTCGAATTTTTTAACCGTTGGGTGCAAGATTTTTAAAGCATGGAATTTTTTCCTGTAGAATTTGAGCGCGAAAATCAAAAGACTTCTTTCTTACACTGATATCAATTGTTCTGTGAATAATTTTTTAATTGATAAAAATAACTGAAATGTGCATTTTCCTCACCTTCATTACTTAGACTTCATTGTCGTATTTTTAAACTATTTTCAGATACCCATAACATATTTTATTTAAATAAATTAAAAGAAGTTATACTCTGCTACTCTCAGAAAGAAAAACCAGACAATGCAAATGCCATACTTCAAACATTACAATCTCTATTAAAAGTTGCCGAACTAGCAAACCGTCCAAAAATTCTTAATAACAAAAATGGAAAAGACTCATTAGACCAAAATGTAGGAAATATATCTTTAGACAGTGATGCTGACTACTATTCTTCAAAAATGAGCTTTAGTCACGTCGACAGTGAAACAGAAATAAGTGAAAACGACACAGAAGAATGCTACATTACTGCTGACGAAGGATATCAGGCTGATAGTGAACTCGCTGATGTATCAGAATTAGATGAAGAGTTCAAGAACGTCTGGCAGAACTACGTGCCATCTTCTCAATACAGGGCTGTAGTTGTGCACGAGGGAATATGCAAGGTTGTTATTGAAATACTGATGGATTTGTCGGTTAGGTGCATTCAAGATCCTTTGCAATGGGCAAGCAGCTTAAGTCAGTTAACTAATGGATTGTATGTAATCAGGGAATTTTTGGGTGGACCTTTATTCTTACTAAAAGGATTTGCGCCGGTCTTGAAAACTAAAGACCTTAGGCTGAAAGGTTCGCATTCTATTGTGAGATAATGAAACTACTAACGATTTTATTCACAGATTTCCAGCAGTCAATTGTTGATTTAATAACTGATTTTAATTGCCCTGAAACACTTTTGGCCTACTACGAAATTTTAACTTCTGATAATTGTCCTGTTGATATTCTAATCGAACATTTCTACTACGCTTGCATTGGGAACTTGCGATTCCAACCAAGCGCTGAACTTGTTTTCCCAGGACAAAGTGGTTAGTAATATATTTGAAAATATATTAGTATAAATATTTATTGACTTAAATCCGTTACAGAGGATTATGTCTCTGCAACTGATAACAATTTTGTATGCGAACAAATAAAACAAGTTCGGAACTATCACAAAAAGCATAATTTAAAGACCGCTTTTACCAAAGCGTCTAGCATTATCCCTCTTGCTGCTAGCAAACTGTGGCATGATGGGGGATTCACTGCTTCATTGTGGATGCAAATTAAGGATTGCATATTCACAAAACCATTTAGTGCTCCTAATAGGCCCAGCCAAAGATCTAACAAACTAGTAAATACTTTTGTATATTCCAACATTTTGAGCAATTAGTAATTATTTTATTTTTAGATCCATTTAATATCCTTTGGATCAAGTCAAGTAGTTCTCAGCGTTTACATAACAGAGGAATTATTTTTAACATTTGAGATCAGTGCTCCAGGCAAAGAAGGTAAGAGTTTGAAAGAACCTGTGAAAACTTTTGAGCCAAAAGGGCCGAAGGAAATACCATCACAACAGAAATCGTTCTCCATGTTGAGGAGGAGGAAGAGGATTACCAAAAAGTTAAATAAGATACCTCAAATAGACGAAGAAGAATCGTACAACGAAGAAAACCCTCCTTATCGTGAAAGAGGATTTCCTACGACAGCTGAGAGAATAGCCAGTGCTATGCAAAATACAAAAGAAGCAATTATTAATAGTCTGAATAATTTCCATATCTTCCCTACGACCTCATACGCGAGCGAAGAAGATTGCGAAGAATCTAGCACACTAATGAAGCATCTTCGTCTCTGTAAGAAAAAGTGGACGCACTTGTGCTTCGCTGTTAGTACTAGTAGTAAAGCATTGGACATAACCGTCACTGTTAATGGGGTAGAGCAGAATGTAATTAGTCTTCCGTGCAACATTAGCCAAATGGCGAAATCTGATAAATTCCAAGTTATTTGCTTAGGACACGCTCGAACTCCGACTGAGGAAAGATTCTTAGAGTACAGCTTATCGAATTTGATGTTTTTCCACAAAAGCATTAGTAATAAAAATGTGTTGGCAAATCTCACGGCTCTCGGACCTGATTGCACAAATCTCACACATTGCCAGGTAGCTCCTTTATTTCGAATTTAAGCCTTTGTTAAGTTAAAAAGAATCCTTACAGGTCGGAAATAATTATCCAAACTACGGATTGTTCAATTTTGGCAAGACTTTTGATTTAAAAATAAACGATTTCGGAGAATCTATGCGGCAGCTGAAAGAAGGCCTCATCCTTAGCTATTCGGCGTATGAACCGTGGCATGTAACAGTGTTTGAAAAGGACACGAATGGTTCTACTATAGGTTTGCTCTAAATTGTAATGTACGCTTAGGGTGTTAATTAATTTTTTCAGGTTTTATTAGCGGACTTGTGGTTTTCGATTCAAAACTTACAGTGAATCGTGTACCTTCAGTTCAAACTGCAGTTTTTCTGAGCGGCGGACTATCTTCTGTATTATATCTTTTTGCCAGAGTAAGTTATTTTGAATGTTTTTAATTATATTTTAGTTATACTTACTTAATTCGTTTACTGAATTGACCAAGCGTCCCTTTCTTTTTATCTGTAAAGGTTATTGAACTAAGTTCGAATCCTACGATTCAGGCAACTGCATTAGATGCCCTTCTTTGTATTGCCCGTTACGACTGCGGCTTATATACAGAATTTGTAAAACAGAATTATCTAGATATGATAGGATACGTAATAAGAACTGAACAATGCTCAAAAGATATCACATTATTAAAGAGCATCGTAAATAATGCATGCACTCAACCATTAATTTCAAAAAGAAATGATTTTCTACAAGTCATAGAGAACACAACTGCTTGTGTTATTTATCCAAATTTCATAGTTAGTGTTATACGACGATACTCGGATTGGTGCCGTCCAGTTTCTAAGGAATCGAAAGTGTTGGACATGTTATTGCAAAGTATACGAGCACTGATACGCGATAGACATCCTCACCAACATTTTAATATAAATCAACTTTCACAAGCTGGTTTAATACGAGAAATGCTCAATCTCTGTAAAGTATATGTTATAGAATCCCCAAGCCCTGTTCATATATCAGAAGAAGCAGCTAAGTCATATGTAAGCATCCTTAATACTCTTGCGGGTTCACCACCTCCACCGTCACTTCTTGATGAAATTATGAAGTTATTGCTTTTGTTGCAAAAGCCAAGCGAATGTTATATAACACATGATCGTTCAAAATTTTATTTTCTTGTTAATCCAGATCCTCCTATTAAGCATAAAAAGATTAGTCTGTCTTTACCCTCTAAGCATATGAAGCAAGTTTTACGAGAAAGGAAACGAACAGCATCGACATTTGAGTCGTCTGTAGAAAGCAAGAGTATTTCTATCGAAACTGCTAAACCCGAAAAAGGTTCTAAATCAGGTATAGGCGGTTTAAAAAGTGCTCGTAACCAGCGGAGGTCGTCAGACATTAAAGCAAACAATTTGTTGCAATTAGATAATATTGAAAACTTGAAAAGCATTGCAAATTGCTCAAGACTGGATGAGAAAAGCATGAATTTGTTGAAAGTTGGAAAGGCGGTCAATTATAAAAGTGTGTGCACAAGAAAATCTAAAGTTAAGATAAAGGGGTTCCAATGTAACAGGGATAGCAAAATTGGAATGATCAGCAGGAAACGAATTCGCAGCGCATCACTAACTCACAGCAATAGCGACATCGAGAAGAAACGTGAGTTGTTGTTTTACTCATTAACTTTATCTAGGTTTATTTTTCTCCTGTGATGTTTACAGGAAAAGTTCTCTTGGATGACGATGAAAGTAATGATTATTTTATCTCTGGTGAGTACGATATTGTGAACTCAGATGAGTTGTCCGATTTAGTCGATTCTAAAAGTGGACGAACGAAAAAATTCATATTTATGTCGAAACGAGATTTTTATGAACTCCCAGGAATAGTTAAAATGCAGGAAGGTCTGTTTACCTTACTCAAGGACTCTTTGCTCATTTTACCCGATGGCTCAGTCGATGAGGTTACACTTGAGTTTTTTCTATAGTGGGGCAATGCAAAAATTATATTTTTCTTAGGTGCTAACTCACTACATTAAATTAGAAATGCTGATGGTTTTATCAAATCACAAGAACTGTGCTATCAGAGCTTCGATTGTAAAATTAATTTCGGCATTGTGTGAACGTTTGCCAACGAATGATTTGCATAATTATACGAAAAAATTTTATTGGCATCATTTAGCGAATCAGTTAGCCTTAAATCAAGTTGACACCAGTTTGGTTGAAGCTTGTGTTCAGTGGATAACAGGGACTTATCATAATTTAGAAGGATTACTACGTTGCAGCAATTTGCAAGCGGCGAAAAAATATGGTCTTAATTCACTTATAGCCTTCTTACCACAAACATTACGCAGTAGTATTCTGTGTGCCAATACGTTCCAAATTGTAGAGAAATTGTATACAGATGATGTATCCAGTTGTGCTTATTTCCACGACAATGGATTGATTCAGTCTTCTGTGAAAACGCTCTACCGCCTATTTATTAAGCAGAAACCCGCCAATTGTACCGTCGAGGCCGCTATAACTAATGTATTGATTGCAATCGCTAAGAAATCAATTAAATCATCTGGTCAAATAAATGTGAGTAAACTCGTTATTGCGAAGTGGTCCGATTAAAATACCTTTTTCTGTTCTAGATTTTATGGGAGGTTTTAAACTTGTTGTCTTTTAGTCAAAAGAGCGATATATCCAGCGTAGTATCAGGTTTTCGATCGGTAGAGGCTAATATCCTACTCAGATCGCTTGAGTTGTTTATATCTAGAGGGACTATACCGTCGACAATTAATAGATTTCAAAGTAAAAGTAAAATATTCTACATGGATGATTGAAATTCTAGAATTGTTTTTTCTTTGCATTTAGATTTACGTCTTCCTGATTCAATTCTATCTTCAACAGAGTTGAAAACGCGTTTCGAACTAATTGCAGATAGAAGTTTTCAGTTACTGATCAATACAAAACCATCTTACCAGCCAACTGTAAATGAAGAAGCCTTGTTTGAGTTCTTAGTGTCAATCGGATTTTCAGGATATCCCAAATGCTCGAATTTGCTAATCTGGGGACTTTTGCCTATGCGGCATGCTTCGTATAAAAATATTGCTATAAAGACTTTTTGGAGAGCATGCAGAGACGAAACAATCCCGGCAACTTTGAACGATTTGAAGATGATCAAGTCATTGCTTAGCCTCCATTTAATAGAAAGTTCCCAGGGAGAATCTAACGATGTCGAGTTATCACCTTTGGTTAATTTGTGCGAAAAGTTGCACATTTCGAAAACCAATGTACCTAGCGTCAACATTAATTCAGATAAAATAGACTTAAACTGTGAACATCACCTGAGCAAGCAAAAGGGTGCTATTGAAAAGGCACTCTATAAGTACGAAGCGCTAGCGCAGTCTTGCATTGAGTCGTCTATGGTAATAACAAGAGTCGTTACTGAATTACAGGTTTGTGTTTTCTCGAATTAAAAATTAAGTCTACATGCTTAATTTTAAGAACTCGGAGCGAAAAGCACTCATCAACCAAATGAAAGAATACGATGAAAATTATATCTACGAGAAATGGACCTCTATTGTTCAACGAATGACTCATGAAGGTGCTCCTTGGTTCAATGAGAAAATCTATCCAAAGTAAGTTGTACTATTTATCAATCCTACCGAAAAATTACCTAAAAAACCACTTCTTAGATCCTGGGAGCTTGATGACACTGAGGGACCTTTTCGAATAAGGGTGCGATTACGACGATGTCATTTGAATGTCGAACGAAGGTTCCTAATGACTGAACCAGAATATTCCGATGGACATAATAAACTTCCGCTTGCCTACTTGTTAGCCGGGCACGAACATCATTTGAGTTTCTCAAAGAATGCTCAAGTCCTTTTTAATTTTCCAGCTGTATACCTTCCGGTTGATGGAGAAATAGATGGGGAACTTTTGATAACCGATGAGAAAATGTATTTTGTAGCCACTTACCGGTACCGCTTTTACTGCATATCATACGAAATCGACAGCATCACTGAAGTATGGCTTAGACGGTACCAGCACCAGGATAATGCTTTTGAAATATTTTTGGACACCAATCAGTCGAAATTTTTTGTTCTAAAGAGTCGAGTGGATTTTAAAACAATTAAAGAGATATTTGCGGATAAGATTATTCAATTTCCCGAACAGAGCAAATTGTACTTGATAACGCAGCTATGGCGTGATGGTCAGTTGACCAACTGGGAATATCTTATGACTCTGAATCAACTAGCTGGCCGAACATATAACGATCTAATGCAATATCCAGTCTTTCCTTGGGTCTTATCAAATTTTGAGATGGACATTCTAGACTTAAAGGACCCTGCAAATTTCAGGAAATTAGAAAAACCAATTGCAGTCCAACATGAAGAAAACGAATCCCATTACATCAACAATTATGAGGTAACTTTTGAGCCATTACATAAATGAAAGTGTTTCGAAAATGGGTTTCTTTAGTATATCAACAACATCATGACAAACATGGGCGCATTACAAATGAAGCCATATCACTACAGTTCGCATTATTCCAATTCAGGCACTGTTTTACATTTTTTAGTTCGTGTACCTCCTTTTACTGGGTTTTTCCTTCGTTATCAAGGTACACATTTTTTTAAAAAAATTTAAGTTTACTTACGAACCATTTTACATTTCTAGACAATAATTTTGATTTGCCGGATAGAACTTTTCACTCCATTAACACCACATGGCGTCTAGCAAGCCGAGATAGTCCGACCGATGTAAAAGAACTAATACCAGAATTTTATTGTTTTCCCGAAATGTTTGAAAATTTCGAAGGATTTAATTTTGGGACACGACAATCGGGAGAAGTTGTTGATGATGTTATTCTGCCTCCTTGGTGCTCTCATAATGCGAGATTTTTCGTTCTTATCCATCGGCAAGCACTCGAATCGGAGTTTGTTAGGAATAATATAAATAACTGGATTGATTTGATCTTTGGATGCAAACAGTCTGGCCCACAAGCTGTTGAAGCCATTAACGTTTTTCATCCAGCGACTTATGCTGAGTTTCACATGTACAACATATCGGATCCTATTGAAAGAAAAGCAGTGGAGACCATGGTTCGAACTTATGGACAAATGCCACGACAATTATTTAAATTACTCCATCCGACGTCCAAACAAACTTGGAACAATTTTAGTAGTTTGAAAGTTCTTCCAACAGTAGACGGTCTAAGATGGGGTGCCTTTACTGGGTCCCCAGAACTACCAGAACCAGAATTAAATAGTCGTCACACATTAACTGGCGCGATATTTACTACGCTTGTATCGTTTACACGAACAAATGTTATTTATGGTGTACCTGAAAAGTGCTGTGTTATGCAAGGTGAGTATTTAAGGAGTTTTCTTATCTTATATATTTTAAAATAACCTGACACACTTGATGTAGGCCCAGAAAATGATGTATACCTTCTGGTGTCGTGGAACCACGAAGACAGGATTGTACGGATGCAATCTCTCAGTGGCTCCAGCATCCTTTCAAAGCCTTTATGTTACAATAGTCCCCTGGATGAAATTACATGTTGTGGATCATGTGTTAACACAAATTCTCTTTGGTTTGGACATAAATCCGGAAGAATTAGTGTCTATCGATGCTATAAAGTGCACAAGAGCAGCAAGAGTAGGCAGAATCACGGCGGTATCAAACTATCGTACAATTCTGCATTTCGTATAATTCCAAATAAATTCACACAAAAATCTGAAGATAGTCATAGTGGTGATAAAAATGTTGGGGGATTTAATGAGAGCAGCTACAGGTGGATGGCTCCAGTGATACTGACACGGCACACAGATGAGGTTACATCATTTGCGTTGTCCTCGGAGTTTAAAATTGCCGTCTCCGTTGGCAAGGATGGTCTTGCGGTAATATGGGACATTAATAGGTACTTCAAAGCACAGTACTTCTTTTTTCTTTTATAAAAGCGTACTTCTTTTTATTATAGCTTCTCCTATGTAAGAACAATTCAAAAACCTTCTGAGATACAAAATTTACCCATCAACTTGGTGACTATTAGTCCAACTCTGGGAGACATCGTTACTGTCCACACAATGGGGAAACTAGAGAGAAGTGGTAATAATGATGATGAATGCTTCGAAGTAACCGAAGATAGCTTTGATGGTTTTGTCAACGTATCTATGAGCCTAACTGGAAGATCAATGATGAGATTGCACTCAATCAACGCCAAGTACATCGAGCGTGTTGTTACGATGGAGAAAATAATTTGTTTATGCTACTCATATGTAAGGGAAGGAGTTGGTGTTAATGTCGTAGCTACTGGTATGGAAAATGGAGCAATTAAACTGTGGTCCAGTTGGAATTTGGCCTTCGTTAGAGAAATAGTCTTGAATTCCCAAATTGTCAGGTAAAAAAAGATTTATTCATTTCGTCCTAGAAAAGGTATAATTTTCTTTTTTAATTTACAGTCTGTCATATTCGGCGTACCAGCACCTAGTAGTGTTAACCAAGGACAATATAATCGAAGTGTGGCTATCAGAAGGACTGTCTGGTAAGCCTCCGCTCTTTCCTCAAATATCTTTTAGTAAGTTAAATATGAATTAGAGATAAAAATGAACAAGTTTTTAAAAGTCATTACTGTTTATTTTAACTTATTTGTGATTTGTCGTTCTTCGTACTTATTTCTTGATATCCATAAGAATTCTCTTAAATTTTGTCATACCTACTAAGATTGTATTAAAAATATTTTTGCCTGAAATGGAATTATTTTTTCCTCCCAAACCAAATTGAATCGCATCATAGCAAATTACAGAATTGATTAAGGTTCAAATGTAATAAGTAATCATAAAACATATGAGAATTTTTATTCAATAAAAATATACAAAAATTAAAACATGTTTCGAAATCATTATGTTCAATTTTTTCTACAATTTCGCTAATATAAACATTGACCTTCACCACCCTGCCGGGTTCATCTTCAAAATCTATTTACAGCTTAACTACATTTTGTTTTTCTACACTGTCATATCGCAAGTAGTTCAGACTATTTCTTAAATTTCTAATTCAAATATATTTAAAAGGACGAAAGGCAGGAAACTAGGAAATCATATGTGTAATCTTAGAAACACTATCTGTTTGTAATTTGACTCTAAGTCCAATAATTGCACTACTATAATATAAAGTAGAAAAAGGCTGCATTGAAAGATTGTGTCATGGGATAAATTGTTATTGCTGTGCCAAAATTCGGGCCAGAGCTTGAATATTTTTCTCATTTAGTACACTAAAAATTGCATCTTGAATGTCATTTTTTTATAGGTTCTTGTTTTACAATGAAACACCTAACATATAGATTAAGTGCAAAATTTCAAAGACTACCTCTAGTAAAAATTTTACACCGGTGTGAGCAGCACACATAATTTCGACCTTAAATAGATCACATATTTTTTGACTTTTATTATTTCGGCAAATATTATCTCTACACAGTTCTACCGGCTCGATAAGTCGCCCTAGTTGAGCGGGAAAATATCTATTCAGTATTATATTTAAGGAGAACGTCTATTTTGAGCTCATTGAACATTATAAAATACCAGCATACATTTTTGTATTTACAGTAAAACGTGCAAATAAAATTTATAGGTTTTTGTTGCTTTGAATTGAAAAAACATTTTTAATATGGTGCAGTTGATTTTTGATTACTCATGCAGTAAAAGAAAGAGCATTAAAGTTTTAAATTGAATGGTGTACTAATTAAGACAATTGTTTTAGTAAATAATGTCACGGTATTTAACTGTTTTATTTTGGATTGAATGTGTAAAGAACATGATGTCTCAAAAAACTTACTATTGCCTTTTCCATATATTTCTTGTTTATCAAATCACAGAGTACACGCTTAGGAGTTTTTATGTCAATAATTGATGAAAGGATAAATGACAAGATTTCGAAATGCTACATCAAGCGATCGGCATTGCCATTCCATAGTCGTCTATATCGATCGTATGATCTATTCCCAAAAAATAAAACTCCCAAAGGTGCAGTTCATGATAACAATAACAAAAGACGTAGACAACGTAGACTACAATTCTTCTTTTCATTATTAAAATCTAAAAGGTTTTTTTGTGAGACACAGTTCAATGGGAGAACCAGCAAGGAAATGTTTTGCCTAACAAGAAAGGAAAGGAACACCATAAGAAGAGGTCATTTTCGCCTATTCAGAATTTGGCAAATTAAAACAGAGAATTTTCGAAAAATCTTATCAGACTGAAATATATTTTCAAGACCGTACTAAAGGTAAAAGAGGAAAATGTTTTAATTAGATTACTTAAAGAATACCCTTTTCTTACTTTATCACTAAGATCGTTTTGATAATGATATTTTTTATAGAAGAAGTAATCATCTACAAGAGAATTTTTGAAAATTCCTCTTAACATTTGTCTTAAGAGAAAGAAATGTTTTTTTTCCTGAATAATTTTCGATATACTTTCTCCTGCCAAAATCAATGTAAAATCCTGAATTGTCTTATTTTATTTGATCCAAAAACTTTATTTGAAATCATCGAGCATTTATACCCTACATATTTCGTTTGATTAAGATCATATATCTACAGTCTACTATAAAGGAAAGTTGGATATTTGTTGCATTTATTTATTGCTTGTTTTTTTATTTAAGTAAGTTTAAGCTTCTAATAAAGAACACAGGTCAAATAAGATACTGGATCCCGAGTATTGAAAAGAAACAGATAAATGAACATACAGACTCACTTCTTTTTACAGGTATAGGTCTAAAGTTGACTGCTGGAGTCAAATTAGTGATATAATTTACCTAGGCAAGTTGGCAATTCCAATGAAATCAAATAGTTTGAAATTTGTTGATAATTTTACAAAGCACAAAATAAACAGAAAAAAATAATACTTTACAATCATGCCTTTCACTTATACATACAAATTTCCATAATCTTTAGGAACATTTCTCAAAATGTAAAAATACTAATTCATTCCCTTATTGTTTTATATAAAAGCAATACCTTTTTTGTTAATTTTAAACGGACCTTTTACACAACCAATTCATTTGTATATTTTTCTATCTACCTTTCGCTACCTGAAGTATCTTCTAGCCTTGAAGACAAACTAAGGAAGCTGTTTTTATTAAAATAAATAAGTCTGGAATAAGCAAATGCACTACTTTAACTTATGGTAGTACATTTGAGATATGTACAGAATTATAACAGGGATTAGTAACCTAGTTAAACTATTGCAGAACTTGCTTAAGCAATTAGCCAGTTAATTAGATTTCGTTCAATGAGATTGTGCTATTATATTGTACTCTTTATAAAGTGTAGAACGGACTAGATGGTAAATTGTTTGTTAATATGCAAAATCTAAAGCAACCTAGCTATCAGAAATATTCTTCAGAGATATTATTAATAGTATACATCAAAGAAAAAGACTAGATGAAACAAAAGAGAACAGTTGTTGCATAAACAGAAAAAGATATACAATAAAACATAGAATGCAATTAGAAATAATTCCTTCATATGTTATATAGTCTTTTTTACTAACCCGAAAGACAACTGTTAAAAAATCTCTATACAATTTTGCAAAAATAAAATTACTTTTAATAATAGGACTGTAGTCACAACAGTGAACACAATTTTGAACGTTTCTTCGATTTGTCTGACTTTCCTTGTGCGTCTTTGTTTTGTTGATTCTGACCATCTTCTTCGACGTCGATATTTTTGTCCTTCATCGACTTACCGTCCATGTTTCCATATAAGGATTTAGATAATCTGGACCGAACTGCTTTCGCGAGAACTCCAGTCTTTCGAACACTGCTGTACTTATACCGATGTTCAGGACTGGGTTCAATATTGTCGCTGTGCTGGCAATTGAGTGTCGTCACCGTGAATTCAATATCCGCAATTTCTTCTTTGCAAGCTGCAGTTTGCAACTATTATCATCCAATAACCACATTTTGTGAATTACATTCTTACCAGAGAATTCCTCAACAGGTTTGTCAATAGTATCGTGATCTATCCATGTTAGACCCATTTCCACCTTTTCCGCAAGATCTTGCCAATGCTTGCGATTTTCTAGCGTCCCATCGTACAACGGTTGTATCCAAGGGAAAGTATCACATAAAACTCGATAAAGAGGCAGACATATTACGTCTATAAAGCCTACTTGCATTTTTGGAAGTTCATCTTTTCTCTCTCTGTGTATAATAATGGTTTAATAAAATCTAAAGTTAGCAAATTAATTTTTACCTGTCCATCATGGCTACAGGCTGTGTATTCAGTTGTAATTTTTCTAAATCTCCCTGATCGAAAAACTCATCTGCGACTAATTTGGCGACACGATGTTGCACTTCCCACGGCTTGGCGATAGCACTTACATCGCAGGCCGTCATCATCATGCCGCATAAAACTAAGCAGAAATAGTTAAATATTGATTAAAAAAATAACGATTATTTGCGACAAAATCTACTCACGTTCTTTCTTTTCCTCGCTCTGCCAATCAAATTCTCCATTCTCTACCAATTCGAGGAAGGCATTCCTTTTCTTGAAATACATGGCCAAGTCTGTTGATAAGATTGCATTTTCGACTGTCTTCATTACTTTCCTGTAGTCCTCTGGTGATAACGCCTTGAGGTTGATAGAAAAAGCAACTCGGTTAAAAGTGCAATTATATTCTTTATATAAAACTATTTCCTTTATCCAAAAAGCAGAGTATCACTACCACTAAATAAAATTACAGCTATTTGTTCTCATAATGTCTAAATGGATTTAAAGAAATGTGTATCCTCTAGTTTGATCAGATTATCAAAAAGTGTCTGATAAATGTCTTGTGACATTTATTTATATTGTTATAGAAAAAAATAACCATAAACTTAATTAAGAGATTAATTATTCAATGCTAATATTAATTTTAATAATTTATTATTTAATAAAGGGTTATTATTTAATAAGTCCGCTTTTGTTGTCATGTAATCAGTTAACTACTTATTCAACCTCAGTTCAACACGAAATAAATATATTTTATTATATTAACTTCAATTTTCATTTGTTAAAAGAGTGAAAATATTGAAACTTGGAAAAACATATTTAAAAAAATAATAGTAGTTTATATTATATTGATATGTATGATCAATATTTCTAATAATAATATTTAAAAATTCAAAGATTAATTAATTAATTTTTAAGACAAAACTTTAAATTGTTTCTCTCCAAGATAATGCGAAATTAAATTATAAAGCTATAATAAAATTTATTATTTTAACCTCTGTTGTGTAAAATTCGTATATGTAACGTTTAATATAGAAAAGAACAGATTTTTATGCATCTAATTCTACTCCAGCAACAAAGAAATATAAGGCCCAATATTGACCCAAGAATTAGAATTGAATAGTCAACCCAACATAGTTTTCTCTTATTTTATTTACATCTGCGATCACTATCTTAAGAAATCAAAAGCAAAATACCCATAAGAGAAATTACCTGAAATATATTATTCCCCTCCGAGTTTAGTATCATGACGCATTGATCGAAGTGATGGTGCTCCATTGTGCTGGTTGTATACAAAATAGCCAAAGGGCTCTCAGTTTTGGTTTGAAAAGCGTTATTAGTTCCTCTATGGTCGAGGTCATGGCAGAAGCACGCCACCAGGAGGCCCAAAATTTCCAAATCAGTCATAAAGCGTTCCATTTTGCCGGTCTTTAGCATGGCAAACATTGTCTGGGCCACGTTTAGTGCATGTCTCCAATTATGATACTTAACAGGGCGATAATTCTTGCGAACACTCAGCACCCAGCGACACAAGACCTGTGCAAAAGAAACCACCCGACAACAGTTTAGCGTCTAGTTAATTCCTCATAAAGGTGCCCACAAGGGCTCTAGCTTCTACAATACTTTAGTATGGCTGGTGTTCGCAGTGGCGAACAATTTGCACCATGCCCAGCATGGCGTTCATTGCATGTGGTGCCATTAATCGATTTTAATGTGCACTCGTGCCAGCTAGCAAAAATCCCCTTAATTGGTGCTTACTTACGTCGTAAGGTATGTGGAATTGTTGAACTAAATTGCATTGCAGGAACATGCGAACCGCCGCCCTGCACGTATCGTCATCCGAGAGATCAAAGTCTATATAGAGTCCCGTTTATGAAATAATAGTAATAAAATGGGGTTATAAGAGCATTCGATCCACCTTTGACCTTTTCGTTCGACATACCAATGAACTTAAAGCTGTATAGACTGTACGCCTCCGCGGAGGGTATGGTATCCTGGACCAGCTTCACTGTCTGATCCTGACTTGCAGTCGCATGATATGACAAACATTCTAGCGCAACTTTTTGCTTGGCCATGAGCTTGCAAGCGTTCTCGTACATCTGAGTGTTATGGATCCCCAGGCCGCAAAATATTGCAAATGCTTCGAATATAGAAACGTCGGAGTCCGTGAATGGCAATCCATTTCCCTGATACAATGAAAATTGTATGTTATTACGAGTAAAATATAAGCAATGTATACAAATGTACACCGCATGAACGGGAATATCCAGAAAATCAATCTACTCGTGAATCATTCATAAGCATATTAAGTTTATAGAGCTCCAAATTTAAATTCTAAATTAAAAGAAGTTCAACTTTTTGAAAATGTGATATGTGAATATTGGAAATTGCCCATATTTATGCGCCTTTTATTGTTATTGGTTATTGAAATGATTTTCAAACTTAGAAAAAAAGCCAACTTGTGATAATTAAATATAGAGAAATGATTAAAAGCGTCTTATTAATAACAAAAACAAAAGAATTTTGTCGGTCGTTTTAAGTTTTGGTTTGAAATTATATTTATTTTTCAAATTCAAATTTGTATGTAAGAAAACACGGCTCACATTTATTTCATTTGTTCGTATTTGCTTTTTACAGTAATTTTAAAAGTTTAAAATGAAAAATAACAAAATAGTTTTTATTTCATGAAAAATTTAACTGAAGTAACGAGTACCATGAAAAGAAGAATTTTATTTTAAATTCCTTTTCTTATATATATGCAAATTTTAAATAAATCCATTCTTGTAGCAATTGGCCCAAAGATTATACAGCAATGAAAATTCTCTCGAAGCACATGTGGCAGTGTTTGTTTTAAACTCTAGTAAACAAATTAATGAACACATAAAGTGTATGCAAAAGTTTACGGGTCATATTTCACGTTGACAAAAGGAAAATAGAAGTTCTAATTATCAGGAATTGTAGAAACCGGCAGACAAACAGACAAAAGTTGATAAAGTTATTGTTTTGGTTTCTACATGCTACACACACTACCTAGAAATTGCTTTTATTCAAATAATACATGAAGTACGAGTTAGACTCGCATGAGAAATGTTCCGTACTATAATTCTGTCTTTATGCTTATGCGAAAAACCCCCACGTATATTACATAAATTAAAAGAAAAATAAAAGTAAAGTACAAGACTATTTTTAATAAATTAAATTATATTTATTAATTTAGGGAATAATCAGAAAAGAAATCAATCATAAGGGTTCTAGCCAAAGTAGTTCTAGTATTAAAGTATAGAAGCAGTCTACCTAGAGTCTTATTTCCAGTGTAAACAAGTTAATTTTACAAGTCAGTGGAGAATGCTATTTCAAAAATCTTTATTGGCGAACCATTTAATATTCTTGTGAATCATTCAAAAGCAGTCACATTGTTCTACTATGTACGTCCCAGTGGTATTACCTTGTTTATAAGTTGAGCGACTCCGACGACGTTCTTTTGAGCATTAACAATCGGCATACACAGGATGGTTTTTGTGCTATCAATTTCGCCATCGCTTTGGATCTGATTGTGTTTACGCACCCATTCGCTAACGTCGGCTATGTTCAGTGTTCTCCCAGTCGACGCCACACATTGCGCTATTTGAGCTAGAGTTGAACTGTTCAAATCATCGGTGGAAGGTCGAGAAACGTTCGCCGATTGATTGGCCGCACCGAGCTCAAACAGTATCGTGAAGCGAGTGCTTTTCTAACCAATTTTTGGGGATGAAAATATCACAGGTAAACACGCGTATGTTTCCATGTATTATATATGAGGAAAATACCTGGCGCTCCAAAATATCCTCGACTTTTACGTTGTTACTTCGTCTCCGTAATAGAATCGAACCACCTGTACTGGGCTTCTCGATGATTTTTTCCAGATGACTCTGAAAACATGACAAAGGATTTCCTCACTATTTACATTATTAAATAGCGTAAAACGAATAAAACTAAATAAGCCTTCGTTAAATACCCGCAGATCATTGTATTTACATTTGAGGTGCTATTTCAGCAAAAAAAAAAAAAACTTTTAATCGTTCTGATTGTGGCTTCTAAAACACTATTTGTATGTAAAATAGAAGCGTAATGTTTTAACATTTTAATTTAAATTTAATTTGTTAAGAAACTAGAAAATATTTTTTTTTTAATTTGTGTAGTTTTAATTAATATGCGACGAGATACTGAATAATTGAGAAGTGCAGCTTCAAAAGCAACTGAATTCATTTTTTCGAAAAAATTGAATTAAAATTTTTTCCAGTTTTTCTTAGCAACCATATTTATGATTCGAAAAGCAATATATTTCATAATAATTTCAAATTTGTAGTCTTCTTTCCATGATTGATTTGTGGTCTATTACGACATATCCCAAACTGAAATTACAGAGGCATAGCAAGAGGTTTCAACTATAATATTGCTGTAACCTCAGGTAAGTTGAACGTTGTGGGATCCATTCCTACCTAGGATAAGATTCAACACTTCTTGACCTACATCTTGCTTTCTTTCTTGTTCTCTTCATTAAAAGACAGCGCCGCGCTGTTTGCAAATTAACCTTTTAAGAAGTAATTTAGTGTTCTAGAAGCTCTAATAGTTATACTAAAAAGACATAATTTTAAGCCGGAGGTTGCAAATATTACGAAAATTTACAAAACGGTTTATGTTTGATCGATTAAATAATTTTACTTATTTAATTTAGTCTTCTACTTAAGGAACATATTACTTTTAGTTCATTTCTAATTTATATTGTTTTTGAATCCATGTGCTGAAAAAAGAAATAAATAAAAAGAGTAACAAATATACATAATTAAAATAAATTCCGAAAATGGATTTCATCCTTCCAAAATTGCCTCATTATCTACTATTTTTCATGGATAAGCAACTTTTTAAATAAATAAAATTTATATTTGTATATTTTTTAAATCAATTTAAGAGAATGGTTTTTTAATAATGCATTTGTACTTTTTAAACAAATATTTTTTCTTCAATAATGAAATAAAAAATAAAAAATTGAAGTTAAGATTTCTTCTAACTTTTCGAAAGAAACCCAAGCAAAAAAAAAAAAAGAATACATAAAAACAGATAATGAGCTGAAAAAACATAAGATATAGAACTTAAGATTATAGAACTTAAGATTATAGAACTAAATTTCTATTAAAAAGATAGACTAAGCGAACAAAAAGTAGGGAAAATATCGAAAAATTTAAACATTCAGCATTTAAACTAATCCAAGTTATTTGAATTTTAGTCTAGCTGTAAATATTTTTGATCTTTCAATAGATGACATAGATGACAATATGACAATAGACTACAGAAAGGGTCCTGGTAACATCCACCTATCAGTTCTCTTGTAATGAAACTTTCGGTCGATTTTAATTTATGATCGAATTAAAGAGACAAGTATTCTCTGTGGGTATTATTTTCGACTTTTCTGATTTTTAGCCCGTAAATTGTTACATCCAAAATTTTATCTGTAGAGAGTGAAAAATATTTAAATCGTTTAACTGCAAAATATAATTAATGCCAAAATACGAGTATTACAATTACTAGTCTTTTAAATAATCTTTCTATTTATAAAAATTAAATAATACTACGTCTTGATTTCAAAAGTGATTTATTTGAATATTATCAAAATATTTAGTAATTTTTAATAGAAACTTTCAGGTGCATCTTTGGAAAGTTTCATTTCCCAACTTTTATATAAATTAAGCGCCTCCCCGAGAGCAGTCCCATCCATGACATGGTAATATCGCATCGCAGTAATTTTCGTATACACACAGCAATAATGCATCTCGAGGACAGCTAAGCACCAGCGGAATTATTGCTTTTAGTTTCTGCAAAAGTTTTTAATGGAAAACCATTTCAAGGTAAAAAAGAAATTGTTTTAACGAAATGAATAAAGTTTTTACTAAAGAGATACTCCTGCAGTATTTTATAATAGACAATTAAAATTAGAGTAGATTAGTTTGACGAGTGTAGTAAGCTTAAAGTTTAGCTATTTCGTGTTATTCTGTCTTAGGAAGTTAATTATACGAAAGATCCAAGAGTGTTAAGGGAACCCTCATAAACAATTCCAATTGAAAGATGAACGATTGCAAATGATCTGCATTTTGAATTGGGTCCCATAGGGTAAATACTGTGAACACTTTAGAAGGATTTAATAGTAGTAATCGTGGCGTAATAATTACCAGGCAGAATAGCAAAGGTGCTTGATGTAACTTGTTCTCCCCTGAGGTATATGTTGTATGTTTTGTGTGATATATCCACAAAAATGAAAAGGACGTTTTAATAGCGCTTTTTTCAAGCTCTTTTATGAAAGTCTCCCCAAACGACTATACATTCATTTCCCTTTGTCAAGCTGACTGAGTGCAGGTCGTTTTTAAACTTATGTCCTGTTCGAGACAGCATTTATTCCCATAAATTCAGAGCCAACAACATGTTCGTGTCCTATAAATATTTCACGCTGCGTGACATGTGAGTTATGTGTAGTCGAGGTACCTGCCCTATAACATTCGTGACTTTGCCAAGTTGCAATATTATTATCATTATTATTGAAGCACTACATGGTGGCAATTGGTGCCCTTTTCACAATTGTGCTCTGAATTAATTTGCTTTCTGTATTATTTTTACCTTTTTAATCGTACTAGCGTATGTCTCGTACATTTCATCAAGCTAATAAAAAGGTAATCGATGAACAAAAGCGGTTCCATAAAACAGGAATTTAAATAAATCTAACAATAAGGGGCTATATACTTACTGCCTCGCAACAATCCAAGTCGACTAGGAACACGGCGCATCGTTCACACTTTAAGAGCTCCCTTGCCTCCGTCATGATTTTCGTTACCAAGCACTCCAAATTATTTTGCTCCTCGAATATACTTCGGGCCAGATTTAGTAATATCTGATTCCTTTGGTACTCCTGTACTGACATTTCAAAAAGTTGAGCGTTTTGTATGCCAATACCACAAAAGGTTAGGTATCGACGAAATATTTCCACATCGTGATCGGTAAATTCACCGGCACCTGGAATTGATGAAGGCATTAATCACATTAATGACACTATGAATTTTCAAAAGAATTTAGTCGAGAACGCCTTTTCAAGATTACATCTCGAAACACATCATATAAATGAGAAATAGCTAAAAGTTCACGGTATATTTTAATCTTAAAATTCATTCTATTTTAAATTAATTCATACTGTCTAGCAAGCGGAGACGAGTTTAGGAAATTTTAACTACAACAAAGTTGTGATATTTCACAACTTTATCCTCTATACTTCAATAATTTTGCGAAATCCTGGAATGGAGCTCGGGGATAAATGAAAATTTGCAATCACATCCAGCCCACATGCCGGAATTCTACGCCTTCTGATAATGTAGGAAGATAGAGACTTTATGATGCTTTATGCATTGCAAAGTTAATTTTGCTTCGGGGGGAAATACATTACGAGATCTTTTCAGTGCGCAAAAAAGCTCGGAGGATGAAACCATAAACATCATTGATTTAAGGAGAAGGCAAATTCTTTAGAAAAACGAAATTGAAAGAAACAAAAACCGTCGGATTGAGGAACAGAATGGCGATAAAGGAGACAAATTTTGAGAGATGCTACGATACGGTCTAGAAACTTTAACCGACTTCTTTAAGCACTGCCATTGTCTCTCGCGGCAATGGTTTTGTATTGTAGGTGTGTATTTTTCGGAAAAGTTATCTAAAAGCATGAAATTAATTAAAGCAACAATAAAAAGTCATTCGGAGATTTTCAATCAATCTTAACAGGATTTTAAAAAAGTTGGATGGTTACACAAAAATGTACAATCATTGTTTAAAGGAAGGTGATGGTTAGATATATTATTTGAAAATTGTTTTATTCTTCGGCATAACTTTAACTTTTAGGGAATAACTAGAAAGGTGGAAAATCAGGTGTTTTTAGAAAAATTCTAAAAAGTGGTAGTGAAAGTGATACATATTTTTATACGATCGTTATACTCATATATTTAGGAGTTAAGATTATAACCTTTATAAAGACTGCGATTTTCCGTGGTAGATTTAATTATTATTATTGTTAAAATGCCAAACGAAAAGTGATAAACAAAAATCTGTCTTATTTCGTTTTCAAGAGATTTGCTAATATTATCAATATCACGTTTAACTATCCATAGCAAGTAAGAATGGAAATTTGTTTACTATTTTGCTAAGATTCTCGGAATTGCAATTCATTTGAAACAATAACACCACAGAAGTCTTAGAATCCCTAAAAGCACATTTTTCGGAATCGATAGAAAACAATTTTCGCCACATCTAAAAATACAATTTTAAGAAAAATAGGTGTGTTTAATAAGTCATCTAGAAATAGGTAGCTAATGACCAATACATCACTGAACGTTTATTTTTAGTGTTGGACAATATTGATTTTTTAGTTCGAGTTCTCTTCTCACTATAAGACTTTTTATTTGGTTTAATCTTTCCAGTCAATATTTAAAATGGCATTACATCGATTAGTTTTTATTTGCAAAAACTTATTTCAACCAAACAAATTAAATCTTCGTATTAAAATTTCCAACATTATTAAAAATTGTGTTTAGCGATTTCAATATTATAAAAAAGATTAAATTTCTAAAATGGTATAAAAAACAATTTCTTCAAAATATAATAGAAATATTATTTCTTGTTAGAGCAAATATATCTTGTGAAAAATCATCTTAATGTGAAATGAAATAAAAGTTCTTTTGTAATTTTGTTTTCATATGCAAATTTTGTAGAAGAGGTAAATGATTAAATTATTTAAGGTATCTTATTCAAATAATTTAACATTATCTATCTTTGAAGAATGTTTTTGTTTCTTAATAAACCAAACTTATAAATAGACTTCATTTAAAAAGAAATAATGATCAACTATTCAGATTAGTACCAGGAACGTTAATTAAAATTGAAGAAAAGAAAATTTGCAGAGTTTTCCATAAAAAATAAAATCATACAGATCTAAAATCAGAAGTAAAAGTTCGTTTGGATTAACGAGACCCTGCTGCAATTCACTTCAGTAATTTTTGATTTTCTAACGCGGTATTTATTTTGAGATTTTTTATTTGACTCTTAGAGGGGGGGGGGAGAAAGAGAAGCAATTTTATTGGCTGTTTCTGAATGCCAAGAGAAATAAAGTCACATTTTTATCATCCCAGAATGGGATGCTTGATGTAAGGAACTTGAACCTTCTGTACCAGCTTTTTATTTTTAAGTCAATCAAATCAAAGTCAATTAAATTAACCTTCGTAGACGTGCTATATGCAGGCAAAAATGGCATTCACCTTTAACTTTCAATCATTAAAAAAAGAAAATTAAAATTTTCAGGATTTTTTCTTTCAGTATTTAATATCTGTTTATTTTCATCCTGTACGGCACTTACCAGATGTTTTATTGATAATCTGAGCAACTCCAATAACATCCCCTTCATAGTTGCATATAGGCATACATAGGATGGCATTCGTTTTATATCCAGTCTTAACATCGATTTCACAATTAAATCGCGAATCTTTATAGGCCTCTTTAATATTAATCATCTCCTTTGTTTGGGCAACTGTTCCTGCTATGCCTACACCAAATGGTATAATGATTTCTTCCGAACTCGCTTTCTTCACCGCTTCACTTAATTCTGTAATGAGAAAAAAGTAGATAACATTAATACTCTTTTTTATAATTAAGGCGGATCTTAAAAATTCTAAAAGAGTGCTTTTATGACTTCGTTTTAAATAAAAATATCAAGGCTAACGTCTCCGAGACGAATATACAAAAACAGTTATGTAGATTTGTTGTTTCGGTTGTAGGTTTTACACTGAATCTTAAAACTGTTTGGGATACTCTCAACCGATTTAATATTTCTTTTATATATCGCAAAAATCTAAGATGCATGAATACGACATAAGAAGTGTATAAATATTAAATACGAAATGAGGATTTGAAGATCACAGAAGACTCAACCGAAAATTTCCCCCGAATGACCCAGATGGCAAACAAAGTGTTAATATAGTTATTTACTAAGAAATCGTATCCTCTAACTGGGTCTAGTTTTTCGTAACGAATAAAATAATAGGCAAATTTTTAATTTGTATACAAATTCCCTCTAGTGAGCGTAAGAAAGTCACATATTTCTATGCAACTAACTTTGGTTTTTAATCATAAATTTATTAAAGAATTTTTTACGCTATAAGTAGATCCTCTTTTGAAAAGGCAACAACATAGAATAGGAAGAAATTAAGTTCCATAAAATATGTAAATAACATCACAGAAGTTTATCAAATGCAGAGGTATCAAAATTTGCATCTTTATTAAGACATCGTAAACTACTTTTATGTTTCTACTGCAGGGGTACATTTTCTGTAATACTGAAAATGTTACGAGCATGTTGAAATTAAAATTTTTTTTTATGTTGCCATAAATCGAAAGACATGCATAAGCAAATCAGCGCACCAGCGTTCTATTGATACCTCCTCCTAACAGATCGAAGCTCAGCATTTTATAAATATAGAAATGTAGGCGAAGATGCAGTGTCGCCAAAACACAAAAGCTATTCACACGTAATTCACTCTTATCAACAACAATAGGTAGTTTTTAACGATGTATAACAAAAGATTTTTGATGCCCATAAGCAATTCTGTAACGATAAATTCCTTTGTATAAAATCGATAGGGAGGCTAGAAAAAAAGATACGTGGTACATAGACACATAATTTGTGTACATAAAACAAAATTCAAGCTTAGCAACAAAACAACAAAATTCAAGCTTAGTGATGAATATTATCCGAGTGTCAGAGCAGCGATTTGATTTTTTAGTCGACTTCATAAAGATTTCGAAAGGTATTCATATAACAAAAGGATAAGTGACCTAGAAAGGTAACTTATTCTATTGATTGAGCTCATAGGAGCGAACAGTACTATCTGGAAAGGCAGAGGATCATCCCAGAAATTTAGTTGGATCGAGAATAAGAGCCTTTTTAGGGACACCCTATGAGTTCTAAATTGATGGGTGAAACAAGAACGAATGGTTAATTTAAAGCTACATTGACTTTAACCCGAAAATGTTGATAGCCTTAAAGGCAAATTTAAGTGGAATTTGAGCAGAAATGGGATTACCAGGGGAAACCAATAATCTCATGCTTTATAAAGGTTACACACTTAAATTTCAGTTGTGCCGCAATTTATTAAAACCTCTTTATCGTATCGTCCCTTTTTGCCTCAAGGCAACGCATTTGTTTTATTTTCAGCTTATTGCATTAATGGTGTTGTATTTTTTTATATAAAGGTAGATTTTCTTTTCCCAAGCGGATAAAATCTGAGAATTTTTCTCTCGACTGTATGCAACGCTCTGATCAAGGATACGAGCTCACCATCAAGCCTATTTGAATAAATTGAACGAAGAAATATTCGACGACGAGATTTGAGAGGCTTTCTTTACCATGTCTTAAATTTGCAAGCAATTTACATCTTTTTGTCTCCTTATACGTACGATGACGTCAAATTCTGAAACTTTTGTACTTTCCCTTATCTGGTCGTGTATGTATTGCGACACAGTACAGTATCAAACCCCGGCCGCTCCAACAACTTTAAATTCCAGACAGGCAGGAAAACAAAATTAGGCATTCGTTTAACAAACAGAAACTGTTCAAATAACTGCCGAAAAAAATTTTATGTCCTTCCGTGGTCTTGTTCCACGTCTCCGCAATCAAATGATAATTCGGTTTTAAACCGAACTTTCGTTCTCCGTGCTGGAAACCAAAAGTTATAGCATTTGTTTTTGATTTATGTAAACACTTTAAAGTTTAATGGGGAGCAGATTAGTATGTAATAAAGTTTGGAAATCTTCCTCACCTGTAGATTGTGTTACGTCAAACAGCTTTGCCACCAAATAGCGATTATTTGGGAGACCCTTCGCCAGGAAAAGGGAGCCTCTATCGGCATTGGTTAATAAGCCGACGTTAACGAGAATCTTATGGCAGAGCACATTAATATCCAATTCGTTGGCCACATCTCGGATTAATTCCATGAATAGCTCGCCTTCGTCCAATCCCTGAAGATATCGACGGCAGCCATCTGCAGCTCGTGACGTCGGCGAGCGGCATTTCTGTAATATATTAATTTCGTAGGATTAATAATGCCATTGATGCTATAATAGTGTCGGAGAGTGCCATTGAAAGTATTATTTCTTCTTCAATTAATAATTGAAAAGCTTTGAACAGATCACCTGTTTCCAGGTAAAGTGTTCTTGCACAATATTATCTCAAAAAATGGTATGTCAATTTTAAATATCCTACATAGTCTATAATATTACACATTTTGAAAAAGGGAATTAGCAATGACAAAAATAAACCAAATCGAGAAGACACTCGTGCTAAAGTGCTTCGTTCCTAATGTTAATTAAATTAATAATAAAAATAAATCAAACTAATCTTTAGAAATATTTCAGTTCACAAAAATTTATACGGAAAAGTCCGCAGTATTACTTGCTACATATTAAAGACTAGCATACATCAACAGGCAACTGTTCGCCCACTTTATAATTTATAAGTCCATACAATAAGTTTAAAAAGATTACAAATGTGTTATCTAAGAATTAATGTATGCAGTAAATCGACTGTCACCGGTTCCCAAAATGAATATAAAAATTAATTATATTTCTTTGGTATAGACTGAAAATTTTAGTCTTCACTAATTACTGAAAAACAAAATGGTCCAAATAAATTTTCATAATTCAAGTCGTGTTAACGTTAACAAGCCTAACTGGAATCGTTAACTAACTAAACTTTCCAAGTTTCGCGAACGACCTGCCTTGTTCAACTGCCGAAAAAAAATGAAAGCAAACTATACCTGGATGTACTATATAAGTTATACTTCGATATTGCTTAGGGAACCGCAAATCGCTTCAGGGTAACGCAACACTCTTCCACTGAATTAACTTGCTAGCAGCAGTAGATCTAATCGGAAGTAAATACTTATCGTCTAGTTATGTACTCGCTCGCATGTCTTCTGAGCTAGTATGAAAACTGCAAGCGGTCCAGTCCTAGCATTCAGTTCTAACCCTCCACTAGTACTATCCGACACTTGTTCTATAGTATTATTCTTAGCACTTTTATTTTTAAAATATAATTCAATGTTTGTTTTCTCTACTTTATCCTGTACGAAAATTAGAGAGTACATTTCCAATTGGTATATGTATTTAATGTATTGACAATTTTGTCAATAGAAAAATTAAATTATATTAACATAAAAAATATATTTAAGTATATTTTTTAGGCCTATTACTTAAACGAAAGGATATTCTAAAGTCAGTCAGATTTAATTCAGTTCATTAAAAGGGGCTCAATTCCTTAGGTTCTCCCGTAATGGGAATAGGTGCCAAAATATGGTTTTATCCAAAATCTAGTATATCTAGCATATTAAAGTAAATACGTATATCTTTGCTGCTGGACACATTTTTTTTCAGAATTATAGACATCCAAGATTCAAATAAACTTCAAAATTTTTGTTCTGGAATAAATAAATAATTCCATGCGTTTAAAACAACAAAATAAAATCTATTTTTCGATAGTTTTAAATCTAATGTGTTTTTAAAGGTGATTATTTAATAATAAATTATTTTCATAATTGTAATTACTAAATTTTCATGTATAGCTAATAAAACATGTAACGAATGCAAAATGAGATTATATACACTGTTGTTGGTACTTTGAGTGTATTAAGAACAGTTTATAGTGCTATAAATAAACAAATTTTCCTGGCTTTTATTGTTATGCAGCGAGAATGTAATAGCTCATATAATCTCACCGGGTGGTAATAATTAAAAGTAATTTTGTGTTATCATTAGCAAGTAAATGTGCAAAAAATCGCTTTAATAATAATCCTCTGGAATAGAATCGATTTAAAATTATAAACATAGATGATTTAAATATGGATATAGTTATTTAAGTAAAAATTACGACCGTGATACGAATAAATGGGCAATTTTCTATAATTCTATCGCGAAAACAATTTACATGATAAAAACGAAAGTAATAAATAATCGAGTGATTTCCTATTTACTTTAGATAATAAACCAGAATACCCGTGCGACAATTTCAGAAATGAAGGGCAATTCAAAGTAAAGTAAGAAATAATAAAAGAAAATACACATCATCTAAAACTATGTTATTTTAACTATGAAATGGGCTACCCCTGTACAAACGATATTTGAGGAAAGAATGCAATCATCTTTTATGTATATTTTGTTTTTCATTTTCTGTAATAGATACAAAAATATTGTTGTACTTTGTAACTCTAGAAAATGCCACATGTGGTTGTGTAGTTGTTGATTAGGTAAACATAACCCTGCCCTTTGAAGCGTTGGCAAAGGCAATTCTAAGTGGTAGCTGGTCATTTGAAAAGGTATTGCAGGGTCAGATGGCGTTAGGTTAATGCGTGGTATGACAACCGTTTCTCCGGAATCAATTGACTGGGCAGTAATAGTGCATTCATTGAAGTGCATTACGACCATCCATGCCCTGCTTAGCATTGAGATTTCTTATTAAGATTACTACAGTATTGTTCTTTAATGTTAATTGGTGTGACGGGTTTAACCTATTTAAGAATTCTACAGGATATAATTGGTCGTCAGTCCCCTCGTCGCAATCGCTTGAAGAGTTTTCCTCCTCGGCATGATTGAAGATGTGATGTTTATGACAAAAAAAAAGAAAAATAACTTTTAACTTAAATTTTAAAGAAACTATGTGCTTTAACGAAATTTAAGTACGTAATGCACTAGCACTTGTAAACGAAATCTATGCAATGATACCTTGTTTTTTGTGTTGCGTTCTGTATGAGTTGAGCAAAAAGGGATGTTGACTTGAGAACTAATATGATTTTGGAAAATTTTAGTGACTAGGAATTGAAGCAACTGATGATATACGCTATTCCTTGCTTTATATGCGATTCCAAATTATAACGGGTAAATTAAATCCCACATTGATCTTTAAAAAGCGATAAACATAAATTCTGTCGGATAATTCTATTTCAACGCATGAAACTCCAGCACCCAAAGGCCCCATCCACAAGGCAATAAAAACTCAGTCCATAGCGGCCCATACCATAGCTCACCATTTCAGACACGATGAAATTTAATTTTTTAACTGGGAACATTTCTGTTTAGCCAAGTTGAAAGGCAATAAAATTCTTGTATATGCATAAAAATTGGAAAAGTAACAGCATATTAACGAGATTCCATTCCCAGCAGGGCATGAATGAAAAAGTGAACACATAAAGGGGTCTCATCAAGTGATAATAATTTACGAAACAATGGCCAGTGACTGGTTTTAACATGAATTAAATGTCTCCAGAATTGTGGTACATTAAATATTAAATTAAATGGGTGTACCATTTTGTAATGAAATTATTATAGAACGTCGCCTATGAGACTGTGTAGGTAAATTTTTTCCTATAAGAAGTGACTCTATGCGGCAGTGTTGAAAAGCGACAATGCCTGAGCAAGGATGGGAACAGCACAAGTGGGTCAGAAATAATGAACCCAATTCGATGGCCTCTATTGCTAAGCCATCTGAGGAAGTTTTCAAAACAATTCGCGTACAAATAGAAGACGACTTGATTGTTTGGCTGTATCGGCAAAAACGCGGTTGTTTGTCGATTAATCTAATCGTGAGCCTTCTAGAATTCCCTGTTTATTCAGCAAGCTCATCCTGGCCGACTATCCGGAGCGTCTTGGTACTTTATCTTTCGCAGACTGCGGCACTCCGTGTCAGTCTCGAGTGCACACTTATTAAGACGTGCAAATGAGCGCCTTTCACGCCAATTATCCCGCCGAACAAACGGCCTGAAATCTTCGCGCGATATCAAATATTTGCCGGCGTTACAATAACGCCTCCGACCAAAGAATAAGATAATTTTAATGTCTTGAACACAAATGGGCAAACGGCGAAAGAAGCTCGCGAATAAATTAACACCTTCAACGCCATACCGTTGAGCTGGGTCGAATGAATAGACCAAACACAAGAAAGACAAGAAGCCTGTCTAAGGCTAAGGGGTCTAGAATTAGCAGTAGTAGCAACAGACAGAGCACATTCCGAGTGTCACAAACTTGAAAAACCCTCTTGTCTGTAAAAATAAGTGTGCGAAGGACTATTAAAACTCTTAATGTGTTTCGAGAAGTAAAATCCTTCGCTGCCTTAGGAAGCGCTGTGCTTTTTCTTATTTTTGTTTCTATTTTTTTTGCATCTTCAAGTATTTCATGTTTACACAGTGTGAAGAGAAGAAGTTCTTCCTCGAGATAATTCAATTTAAAGAATCTTCACGTTTTTATTTAAGCAGAAAAGAACACTCAGCCCTGTCTTTTCCTGTTGACTCCTTTACGAAGGATTACTTTATTATTTTCAAGACGAACCTGGAGGCAATTAAGAAATCAGAGTCTTTGTTTTGATATACAAATATCATTTTCTGCTATTACGACGTAGCTTGCGATCTCATACAAAAGGCTAAGATTAACAATGAAGAGGTAAATTAGTGTTTGGGATGTGTCAATCCTAATTAGGAAAAGAGCAGATTCCGCAAAAAACAAAAAAAACGTATACTTTTTTATTTATTCAGAAGGCGAGAATTGTGTCACGCTTTCATATAAAATGTCTTAAGAATACGCTGCGTTGAATGAGAAGTATAAAGTATTTTTCTAAAAGGACAACGACAACGTGCTGGCATACGGCGGGGAGATATAGAATTCCATCGAGTTGAATGACTTTGGCTAACGCGTGAGATAATGTCGCTTTCTGAAGCGAGAGTTTCTTTGAAGATCTTTGGAGAATATGTGCAAAAAACAAAGGAAAATCTTATCAAAATAATAAAGTCAAATAAGCTTAGAAAGTACATGGAGGGCAGAACTTGTTATTCTTTATGTTTTAGGATATATCTTGAAATTGGTTACAGGCAAATCAGTTTCCGGCTATTTTTTTCCACATCCATATCCTAAACTTACGTGTATTTTCAGAGCTTTCTAACAATTATTGGTATACAAATTATAGATAAATTTGCCATATGTAAACTTTAATATATATTTTTTTATAAATCGAATATGAGCATTTGAAGAAAATAACAAAAAAAATTAGCAAGATGATCTACCAAAATTTAGGTAGAAATAGAAAGTGGTTTATAGGTATAAATAATCTTATACGATTTTACCATGCATTTAGAAATTTATTACAAAAATAGTATCAGGCAATTTATTTCTAAAAATATAGAGGGATGTTTTATTTCTAAAAAATGTTAAACGGCATACCTGCTAGAAGTAATATGAAAAATGTTTAAAAAATGGAATGGATGTAGCGTAAATTTTGAAGAACCAATATTTTCAAAAGATTTATTCCTGCGTATATAAATATATCCATTTTATGTTGCCGGTAAATTCTGCATTTAAACAATTAATTCAGAATTTTTATACTGCCTTTACATAAAATGACGAATATCAATTTATTTAAATCGGATCCTAAAATGAATACTGTTCTAACCTAAGCCACTTTCACCACATTTGGTCATTTCTATACCCATTTCTGTTATAAAAAAAATGTTAATTTTGATTTTTTCACTTTAATATTTGAAAAATTATAAAAACTTTCATTTATGACGCTCAATTCTAATTCTATTCTTCGGATTTTTCAAATTTTTATGCAATTAAACAATTCATACGACTTTTCAAACGTTGGGTATCTTTTTACGATAATATTATGAAATATAAAACTGCGTATAACTATTGAATGGTAACTAAATTAAATTCTGACTTGATACTTTAGATTCAACCACACCACCATTAAAATAAGAATCTAAACAACTATGTAAATGCATTTACTCGATTGGTGTTGAAAATCAGAAAGTTATACTGCGATCCACGAGTGTATTACAGTCTTACGACTGTTTAAATGAAAAACTAGAAGTTCTGAAATTTCTTTAGTGATTTTAAACAAAAGCTGCAAAAAGGAATTAAAGCAGATTGTTCAGAATATGTTCCCGTATGTAGTACGAGTTAAAAGGATTAAAGTAGAAACACTGTAGCACACAATGTCATTCAAATTATTTTATCATTCATATTTTACTTTTAACAATTGCCTTTCGTTTCGAGACAGTCCGGCAATTACATCATTAAACTAGAAAACATTCGTGCAGAATATCAATGGGAACAATGGGGGAATCGATGCCAGTGTCATTTTCATTTGCTTACTATCTCCGAAAGTAGCTCACGAAATCACCTCTAGTGTGTCCGCTTGAAGGCGGTTAGGTAAATTTCAGACATTCCAGTCATAACTAGGCTGATTGTGGTCACCAATTCAAATTGGTATGGTATATATTTTTTCACAAAAGGCCTCTCAATGAGGGAACAATTTAGCTGTGGTCCCCCGCACTGTCCCGCATTTAATTGCTATTGTGTTTTGCGTGCCGCAAAACGTTTCTATGTAAATTTTTATGCAGCAACCAGTAACAATAATGGGCCCATTAACCTTCACAACCACCGGCGATCACACGTAAATTGTCACAAATTAATTAGATTTAGTACCCCTACGTGGTCTAAGCGATTTAGGTACAGAGTGCCGAAAGTGTATAATTGTTCCAAAGTGTAATTATATTAAGATGAATTATGCATTATTCGCTTTAATCAAGTTATCTTGAGGAGTATTTTGTGTCATCAATTTTTGTAGTTTCATTTTGTGTAGATGAAGTTTCCAAGATGGCCATCGCATTATCGTTTTTTCGTCCCAGGGGCGAACGTAAATTTCAATAGAAATCAATTTTCCTCAAGACATGTCATACACGAAAATTTACGATCATCCTTTGTCATAAATAATGCGACTTCCTTGAATTATCCTGGTTAATGTGAAATATATTCACTGTAGACGACATTTATGGCCATCGGCTTTTCGCTATGAATTGAAAAGTTACAAAATTTTTCATCGAGGATGTATAAGAGCATGAAGTAGGAAATTACCAGCAATCGAAAGGCTCTCAAAACTATTATATTTGGTCTTTGCTATTCCCAAAAAGCGGGCTTAAAATTACGGGTAAACATCTTTTGAAATTACCTTTATAGTAAAACTAGCATTGAAAATGAAGTCGTCGAAACGCCGCAAACCCCTCATAAAACCTTTAAGTGCCACCCAAAGCGTAAAGGTAAAAAAAGGAATTCATTTGAAAACTTCACCGTCCTGGATAAATATATTATCAAAAAAGAAAAGAGTTCTGCAGAACAACAACAATTCCCGCAAGATTTTTATCATAACAAGGACCTCCTGGAACATTGATAAAAAAATCCTCCCCAATCCTCTGTTGAACTTAACTTTGGCATACAATTTTTTTCATTAAACTTAAAGACTTAATTCGTGGGTGAAATAGATCTATCCTTCGTTTGACTGGGAAAAGTTTTTCCATTTTAAAATTTTCTCCATTGCCACCAGGTAAATCATCTATAGGTATATTTTGTTTAGTAAATATCTGGTGCACAGGATTGCTTGAACAAATGGAAAATATTTTAAATTACTTTTCTTCTGAAATTCGTTTGTACGAAAAAACAAGTAGTAGTTAGTTATCTGTGAGATTTCAAGGCTAAGAGGAAGAATAAAATTATACTTAAAACTTATACGTACAAAGATTCAGAATAACTTAAATGTAAACTGTATTTTTTTATTTCAAACATTATAAGGCAATTTTCTGACACATTTTCGAGACAAATACTTAGCTGTGAGTTACAAGTTCGAGTTCGTTGGGTTGTTTCTTTTAAAACTATCGATTCTTTCCTTATATACACGTGTAACTTCTTTAAAAGTTAGCCACGGACGC
This sequence comes from Proctacanthus coquilletti, assembly GCA_001932985.1. NCBI lineage: Eukaryota > Metazoa > Arthropoda > Insecta > Diptera > Asilidae > Proctacanthus > Proctacanthus coquilletti. The sequence goes on from MNCL01000129.1 coordinate 137,857, forward strand.
TAATTCACGTTTTTCCTTCAATAAATCGAGCATTTTCGGTGGGAGGGTCAGATTTCCTTATCTATTTTCTAGTGGTAACTTTAGGCACTACTAAGGTCACTTTTTTACGGCATTATCCTGTCCTTATAGTGAAAACATTGCTACGTGTTTAACTCGAGAAAAAAAAACAAATTATTTTTGGCGCGCTTTTCTTTTTTAGCCTCATGTGGTGTTACGTTAAGAGGTCTTTACGTCTTTGGCTGAAAGAAATCTTATTGCCGTATCGTTCATCTGGGGCTATATAAGTACGAGCAGGACGGTAGAACAGTTGCGTGTTCGAGCGAAAAATCAATTACGGCCACATATCGCAGTAACGAGTCGCAAAAATCGAATTATAGCTTTCCTCCAGTTCTGTATGGGAAAAATTTGTTCAAACTAAATAAACACTGATTTTTAGGTAGATACTAAAGCGGATTTCGTAAGCAGATTTCAGCAAAATTTCGCTATTTGCTTTTGCTTTTGAAGGGGTCAAACAACCCGAAAAAAAATTCTAAAAATACCCAAGGCTTTGAAGTGTCATAAAATCGCTTTTTTTCCTCGATGGAATTTGCAAATAAATTTAACCTTTTTTTTAACGTTTTGCAGTTGGTTATGCAATGAAACTTTGAAATTATTTATTATTACATTGACCTTAAAGTGCGTAATATTTTCTAAAAGCAGAATACATTTGCAGTTCAAAGACAATAAATAGATAATTATAAATGGTACGCTTTTTATGATTTTTAGTGCCATTTTTGCAAATATATTATACGTTACTTTTTCATAGTACTACCTACTCGACAAACATGAATTATGAGCAATTAAAACGAAGTGTGACTTAATCGCAAAAGTATTTGTTCTTCTATCCTGGTTATAACAAAGCCAGAAATAGCTGCAAAAGTAACAACAGTCAAGTGAAATTGTGTTTTCAAGAAGGGAAGTGAAGTAACCATTTTAAGAGGATCAAACTTTTAAAAGTGTAATGATTTTTTTCTTTAGATTATATAAAAGACTATAACCAACAAAAATTTTAAAGATCTTATATCATAAAATTTTAATACAATATCCACGTACGTTTCTTGCTCTGGGCTATATCCTTGTTTTCGTGTCCAGAAGGCAGCAAACCTATGCTTTATTGTTTTTGAAATAATTTTGCTGAATTTTAACAAATAACTTGTAAAACTTCTGGTGTTATGAGCTCTTTACCTATTCTAGGGCTAGTTTTACATAGCGCTTTTGCTTATATAAAGAAAAATCAGAACAAACCGATTGATTACTTGACCAACTGACAGATAAACTTCGATCAAATTTCACAAATATAAAACCGACAGCATCTATGAAAAAATCTGAATTTGTTAACGCTTAAACGTTCCAGAGAAACGAATGTTTTATATTTAAGAATATTTAGAACTTTTCCAATTTTCAATATGCATAAAGAAAACTCATCAGACTATATATTTATGGATTTTTTATAATATCAACAAATTCCCCGCTTATAAATTATTTAAGTTTTTCAATTTAAGGTAAAGAATTTCGAATTGAGAAAATTTATAACATGTTAATGTTAAGCAGTCCACGTGTGTTCCAAATTTATAATAAAAGTTCCACAAAATTCCAAACGTGTCAGCGGACGAAATCTTAGAAGCAAAGGTTATCAAGTCATTATAAACCTTTCGAGCTTGTCATGTGTTCATCCACGACGCTTCATCCCTTTAATTAAAACCGATGCATGGACCAGACAACACAATTACACACCTATTGTCGAGTACCAGTACTCTGCAGCTTCATTATGTGCATAATAAAGGATCTCTCGACAGTTCCTTGTCCGAGATGATAATAGGAAGAAGAATATCCTAATTTTTAATCAATAAGAAGTAAATCGAGTTGAAGTCCCTTTCGAAGTTGGGCTGCCCGTCCTTATTGAATTATCAAGTCATTCGCGAACTTTCCTCATAAATTTCTTAGAATAAGTGCTGCCCCCCAGAGTCGTGAGAGAACTTGGAATAGTGAACTGAACTCTGAACCCTGAACCCTGCAGAATGATTCCTTCCCAGAGTGCGTACCCAGCCACAAGTATGGGAATTATTGTGGTAAAGATGATTTCGATTGATCGGATAATAACCGCGTGCTGGAATGAAAGATGAAATCCGAAAATATGACTTCGGGAAAGAATGCCTGGCAACTTAATCGATAAGACGAGGGAACAAATGTTGAAAGGAATCCCGGAAATTAATTAGCAGAATAAGGATTTTATCGCAAACCGAAATCGCACAGAATGCGAATATCTCATGTATGGTAAACTAATTAAAAGCTTTCTCAATATAGTTAAGTATGCGGGCGGTGTATGCTCCCTACGATGGAATACCTCGGAGGGTTTGCGCCAATAGTAATAGGGTGTTCTCATTATTTTTAATGATCACGTCGAAATTTGGAAGCGCTAATTGACGCCCTTAACGTTACAATAAAGGGTTGAGGTTGCACTCTTTAGCAAGGGAGAGCTTCTTTAAGACTTTTATGTAGGTTCAAAGGGATCTTATAGAAGGGAGTGTATGGAAACCTCCACCACACATAATCAAGCACAGCAGGGTGGATCTTAAGATGCTGTGTCAGATTCAAAGGAATTCAGTTGTTCGCGGAGAAATTGTACTTTGGGATCAAACGTTGGGGAGTAACTAACTTGCAAAGCCATGAATATATAATGGTATTGAGGAGAGTGCTCCACAAAGCTATTTAAAACATAAGAAATACTAATCGGATCACTGTTATAAATAATTCAGAGATGCCTGATGAACTAGAATGGTGTGGCTGATGGTATAAAAGGCAGCTTCTTTAGTAGGAAATCTTTCTACCTTGCACAAAACCTTATCTCGAAATATTTGCCTGTTTTAAATTAATGAGACTTTTGTAAAGTGACGGACGTAAAGTCTGCTGTTTTGTGTAAAATGTTGAATTTCAATTTGTGAAGGCGCTCTGACTACCGCTTCAAATAAAATGCCAAGCAATTTATACTGAAATGGAGTCAGCGAGTCAAGAAATTCTTAATTTACCTAAAAACTAAGGTAACGACATTTCAAAGAAGGAAAAGAATTTCCTATTTTTCTTTAGTCTAAAAATAGAACTTACCTTCGGTGATGATGACGCCAACCATTGCTGAAACAAATCAGAAGTGACGGAAGCTCTCTTTGGACTTTTTGGCGGTTTTTTGCCCTCAATGAAATCTTGCAACCGAGATATGACTTCGGGGGGCGCCCTTTCTGTTAACCATTTCTCAAAAGCGCCTGGTTTCTCCTCGAACAATTTGGCAACTTCATCGACATCACTCGTGGTGGAGCCTATAACATCGTTATTTGGAAAAAAATACGATGATCCTTGTGTACCTTGTGTACCTGCATCCTGCGGCGAAAGATAATTTGTGTTCTGAGTAGATGATGACGGCGACAGATCATTTACTTGATTCGACTGAATTGATTCCAATTTCGGAATTTCTATCCTGTGCACACTTTTGTCAGAGGATTCCTGACCAGGGCCCGTAACACACGTGGGTGATGCCACCGGTGAAATTTTTTTAAGGACACCATTATGTTGACCCTCGGTCCTGTCCGCGCTAAAATTCGTCGTAGTAGTGGTTGTTGGCGAGTGGGCTTCTTGACTCGACAGCTTATCTAGGGTTTTTCTATTTTCGGCTCCACCTGATGTGGTCACCGAAGTGTTTTCTGTCATTTTGGCACCCCCACATTCTATGGACTAGAGTGGCTGGCGAATAAAACCACCTTTACATTGTTATCCGCTGGGATTTCAAAATTTCGTCCTACTGTCCTTTTTATTGTTATTTGATTTTTTTTTCCTACCACTCTCTATATACGCTTATATACCGATGACACTCAACAAGCCGTGCTATAGACACTTGTACATATGTAGACGAATCTCAATTCCCTCCGGCCAGATTTACTACCTATGAGTATATCAAGCTGCCCATCCTGAAAAATTTAATGAATATGATATTGTGTTGAAATCGATTGTTTTATAATCATAATAATAATAGTACAGCATTTTTTATGTAATTGCAATTAAAATTGGTTATGAAAATAACATTTAACAGTTACTGCTACCAAAGTATTATTTTACATGAAAACGGATATTCTGCTAACAAGGACTCTTGTCTAATCAATATCCTAGTTTATGGAGCTCATTTAAATAATGTCTCGTTCATTTCCTAAATGACCCCCCATTCCAGGAATATCAAGTGGTATCAACGAGCGCAAGTCACATCGCTACTCGAAACAGTATATTACCATGTAAGGATTAAGGCATTATACCTAAAGAGTTATTATTGGTTTGGGTTTATTATTCAATTTGAATTTATGCCTTTCCTTTAAGGGAAACGTTATACTTTTTGAGTTGGCTTCTACGCGAGTCAAGTACGTAGATATAAGGGTGAATTAACAGGGTTTAAACACTCCCGCTTGTCGTTCTTATACCATTAAAAGAAGTAGTTATTTTTTATGGAGTTATCAATTTTGTACATAAAATGGCAAATCCCTTAAAAACTAATAAAATCCTGTAGATTCCGGCATAAATAAATTAAGATAATTTTACACAATTTAATAAGATTATTACACGTTGTCTTTGCACACTTAGTACTCAACTGTTCTAATCTGTCGAATTCTTCTACTTTAACAATTTCGAAAAATTGTAAAATAAAGGAGATTACTCTAAGAAACTGTACTCCCTAAATTTAGTTTTGGCTTCGGTCTAGGTGTGGGTCTAAGAAAGAACAAACTGGGGCTTTGTATCAAAACAAAATTAAATGTTGTATTTCACTAAAAATTTTAAAATTACGAAAATCTTCCATTCTGAAAAATTTTCGAATAGTTTGTTTAGAAATGTTAAATATTATAAAACATGTGTTTAATTATATAAATAATAATTATATGAATTAAAGTATAGACTACATTTTTGAAAGAAATTACTTTATAAGTAAAAAAAGAATTCAAATATCTAGAAAACTTATTTCTTCTAGTTTAAAGATTACTTTAGGAAATGAAGCAAACAAATATAATTTTTATTATCATTGTTTTGTTTAAACGTTGAAATTCCTTTAATAAAAATAGTTCAGGGGTAATGACATGTTTTTCTAATACTTTCATAAAAAAGAATGTCGAAAAAACAAGACACAAGAAAATGTAACAAAAGTCCATACAAAAGTTGCCACATTAAAACAAATCTTCTAGAAAAGTTTATATTTAGAACGAGTTGTTATTAATTCATTTCTTAAATAAATACATATCTTGGTGAAAGCTTAAGCTCTTAATAAGCATTATATAAAAGTTATTTGCACGGATTTGAAAACAAGAAAGCAATAAATAATCCACAAAGTTTAGCATAACATTTAATTTACAGAAGCAGACTGAAACAAGGTTTTCAAAGACATTACCTGAGGCATAATCCGCAAAGGAGAAGTATCTAAATCGATATTGTATGTAGCAGTAATGGGTATTGATTTACTGACGCTAACAAGACGACCTAATAAACTGAAATCATTGTTTAGGCAAACAGCATCTTCAAGGAACCGAAAAGGTTTTCCAAGAATATTTTTCGCTCCATCGAGATACTGTCTGAGTCTTAGTCCTTTTTTAAATTGGATTCCTCAAAGATCTATTACAGCTAACTCCAAAATATATTAGAGTTTGTGTAAAAAATCAGCAGCCGTATTTAAATATTGTACACAGTCTTTACACAATATACGAAAGAATTGAGTTTTCGTCCAAAATTCGATGTGGAGTTTCTAATGTCGACAAAATACAGCAGCTGTCTAAAATAAGCAATCCTATCATATCTTCATATAATGACAGAAAATCGGTCGAAGTCGTTTTGTATTAGTGAAAAAAGGTCTTATTGTCATAACAGCTTGGTATTAACGTCGTGCATTTCATTACTAGTGAAATGAATACCCCAAATGTGGTAGATAATTCACCAATTCCACAATCTGCGCTAACACGAACACTCCTATATAAATCTGGAAGCTCAATCGACAGCCATCATTTAAAGGAATAACCCATGGAGCGTACTCATGAATTTCTTAAACTTTACCTTGACTCTCTTTTTGTTGGTGTTTTGCTTTTCCGTACCGGGCTCAGGTGACGCGACCAGTCCAAGGGATTTTGGAAAGAAACTTGTAAGTATTCAACGTGCACAAAACATTCCCAAAGAATAAAATTGCTTAACCTTGATCCTCTGGTTATTGCAAAAGAAGACGAGAAGACGCAGATGTCCGAACTATGGCCAACCCCTAAAGTACGGAAAATGCCGTAGGTCGTAACAGAGACCAAGGGTGGATGGCTTCCTCTTTATAGGAGTTAAATGGGATTCACTTTGTAAAGGGAATATTTATGCAGGCACTTTAAGCTATCTCCGCCATTCAATAAATATTAATTTTCTAATCAAAGCGTTCTTGCTCTAATTACGCAGGATTATGGTCATTAGCTTTGATTTTGTGCGATGGTCTAGCACCAGATTGCCCTCTAAAATGGTTGGTGAACCTTTCAAAGCGTGTTGACTAACAATAAATCATGAGGTGCTTTTATGGGATGTTTACCGTGGATGAACCTGTGAACCAAAGCTGCGTGAAAATGCTATGATGTGCCCAAGAGGGATGTTGCGCTCATTGCATTCACGGATCTCAGGGCCATGAAGCCCTCAGTGCGCAGCAGATGCGCTTATTCCCTTGGATTATTAATTGTGGATTCCCACTCTTTGCTCTTTGTTTGTTAATAACGAGAATATTTCCCCTAAGAAGTTTTAATTTATTTCATGTGCAGACACCGTAATAACTCTCGTTGTTCTATTTCTGTAAGGATTTCCTACCTTTCTCTTACTGAATTCTATAAGGTCTTCATTAGTGCGACCTAGATTTTTTGTTTGGCCAGCCGAACCAAGACAAGCTGCTTTCGAAAGCTCCATCGTCGCTGTTTAAATTTGGTTTAGTGCACTTCTTCAGGGTAAAGAGGAAATATTAAGACGAAATTCATTTCTCATTTAAACTTGTGAATCAAATTTTTTAAATATTGACCCAAGATCATTCTCTAGCCATTTCCGTATGGGAAGGAAATTTGATTAAAGTGAAATTATTCGACCAAACAGGGCGGAATAAAACAAATTAATTTGTCTTTTCTGTACTTTGTCAGTCAAGACATAAACGAAGATATAGCGACTAGTATAAAACTAAATTAGTTCTGTCGAAACCTCTGCACAACTCCTTAAAAGTTTTTCTTACCAAAGTAACTTTTAAGTAAACACAATTTCTAGAAATTTACTCCTGGACCCCATCAGTAAATTGAAGCAAGAAGAAAAATTTCATTCTCTTGAAAATATTACGATTTTATTTTCTAAATGAATTATATAAAAAGAGTTTTGTGGCTTTCTAAATAATTGATTGCTTGTGGCAGGACCTCACCGACCTTTCGTTGTTACCAGCACATTGGCCCCTCGCTGGTCGATGGCAATCGTTTTAATAGCCGCATTGCGCACATTCTTCCCGACCTTCTTCTCCTGTTGATATTTATGAGAATGAAAAATTATTAACAAAAGAGCTTCCCCATAAATTTCATGTCTTACCAATTTTTTCTCTCCATATTTTTTTCTTCCATATCAACTTCAGCCATGGCCGACAAAATATCAAACGAAAATGAATAAGAAATACAGAAATGTATACGGTTTTCTTTACTCCGTAAAATTCAACTTATGAAGCTCTTGAATGAGCTGTGGTTTCAATGAAGTTGAGGCGAGCTTCATTTCTTTATTATAGCATTTCCTGGACACGCAGGCAGAAAGAAAAAATGCGGGACTTCACCTTAATGATACAGAAGAGACTTTTTGTTTGAGGAACCCAGAGGAAATTAATGTGAGGGTAATTTGAGAAACGTTTGTTTCGACGGCCAGGATATATTACAAAAGTTTTCAAGATTTAAATTATCTAATTACTGAATAGGACACAAGGTGTAAATTGGATAGCAGGTTAGAGGTGTTATTGTGCGGCTAACAATTTCAATTTAATTAATGGCTAAGCCGGTCTTAACACCCTCAAAGTTTGTGGAACGTTTCGTCTGTCAAAACCAAAATTTCAGACTATTTCGGATATAGTCTTATATATACGTACAAATTAGAGACCATTATGGTTTATTTGCGGTTAAGGAGTAGGTGTATACTGCTATAAACCGAAGGACTTTTCTTTAAATGGTGTGCATTACGAAGGACCCAGCCTTACCAGTATTTGAGAACGGCTATTAACAACAGCACCAACTGAAGGATTTTCTTACCATTTTGGTAATATATGAGTGGTTTCCATTTAAAACAATAGGTCACTAAGTACCATTGATTCTAAAAGAGCCAAACTTATTAAGGACAAAATATTCTCAAAATTTCGTTATTAAAATGCTTTTTATTTTATCACAGATAAAAATTTAGAAAAATTATATCTTAATAAAAACTAGGATATAATAATTTTACTAAAAAAGTTAGTATGTACTGTGGACAAAAAGTGGGGATTTCTAAACTTGTCGAGCTATTTTTAAGAGTTTCTTCTCTGTGCTGTTCTACACCCACTAGAATATATTTGAACAAGGATCTGTGAATTTTCTAACAAAATACACAAAGGAGACTTTAATGCAAATTAATTTTCATTCCCGTTCTTGAAAACGTTAGCTGGGTTGAAAACTGCCTATGAACTAAGTATTCTTAATATACTACTACCATGAGTCTCTAGTAATTCTATAAAAAAGCTATAGTATTGTCAACAGTATCTTGATCATTCTCCATTGTACTGCGCAATGGATTTTTCAAGAGAATATATTTAAATAAACAGAAGGTATACATCAAGAAATTTCCTTGAAGAAAAATAGGATAGAATTAAAAATGTTAGAAAGGAGAACAACTCCTTTAGACGTCTGGTTACCTTCGCCAAGGCTCTTACAATTAAAACTTTTTATATAATAAAGGAACTTGATAATTGCCGTAATTTCTTACAATGATTTAGTACCCCAGTTTCAGTTCTAAGAATTTTAAAGTACATACAGACGTTTTAGAATAAATCTAAAGCAAATCTCTTAAACTCCTCAGAAAACGAGCATAAATTCAAATTATCAGTCCTCTCATTAACCTACTAAATTTCATTAATTCCATTTAAACCACATCATTTCTTAAAATGCTGTCCTACTTTTATAATATTTATAAATTAATCCTTTTTGACATGATATAATCGAAAATTAATGAAATTTAAATAAATATTAGTACATATATAAACATTTTAATTTCAAGACCCTCAGGTGGCAAGTGGAGTTGTTGAAGATTGTAAAAAAAAATGATAAAAATAAATAAAATATAGGCAGAGTAAGATACGTACATGTATTTCGAAAATTTTCTGTCGCTCAACATTGTTATTACACTAATGCTACCGTGACGAATGTACAGAAGTTACAAAGGCTAGCGTACTAATGGTGCGGCTAAAGCCACATGTTATTTATGTCCCAGTCCAAGAGAAATGGACCTGTTGGCATCCCATATCCTTGAGACACTTCCAATCAATATCCTTCCTCGTCTCTTTTGTCCTGTTCACTTTCGTAATAAAGGAAAATAAAAATTATTCGATTTCTGCTCGAAAACGAAAAGCTTGTTAGTTCATAATTAAATTATATCACACATTAAGCCGCATCGTATTCTGCCAGACATTGAATTCATTTTTTATATCCAGCACTAAACCGTCCCCCATTGCTAGATCGGAATCAGAGCATACATAAATCAATAGAAAGTGCGTAAATATTTCACGTAACCGTCAGTGGGATTTAATCCTAACTAGCGTAGGCCAAATGGCAATAAACTTTCCCAAAAGCTCGGAAGAATACGAACCGCGCTCTTAAAGATCCCGGCACCATTAATCATGCATGAAAAAGGTTTATCCGTAGAAGCAAAGAAGCGGAGTATTACACGTAATTCGCAAGAATTTCATCTTAATAAGTTCTCTTCCGACTTTCGTCCGAGTTGAATCACGCGGGGGACCCCTAAAACCACGTTTCAGGTCTTCAAGTCGGAAAACCACCTCAGCGATTCGGGCTGAAGATGTGTCCCAGTGTAATTAAGAAACGTGCCTCAAGAAAAACTTTGTTTGCCGCTTTTGGCCCGCCTCCGGCTTAAGTAAAGAAAACGAAATGCTGGGATTCTGTCACAGTAATATTTTTATCTCTCGGTTCGCTTTCAACTTGAAAGATTTACCGCGGAATCTCCTGCTCGCTGAGTGAGGGTATTAGCTCTCAGTGCAAGCCAACTGAAGCTTAAGAAATCCATTCCAGACGTACAGGCACACTTACCAGCATATGTGGATTTATCCACTTCCTACGGTCTTTTCAATTTCGATTTAAATTGAAAGCGATTTAAAGGCTTGCAAGAGAAGCACTTAGATAATTTTGTGCAATGCTTTTATAACTAATTTAATTTTGCCGGAAATTTATTTAACTCGACAAGGATAATATTTTAAAAAATTACATCAAAAGTTGTTGAATAATTAGAGTAGCATACGACCATACTGAAGATTATGTGTTATTTAATTTTCGCAACAAATATTCCCTCGTAAATATAAAACTTAATCAGGTTAATTTAAAATTTAGCTCGCGTCAGCTGAGAAAATGTTTATTAGGTTTGTTTGAGAATATCACAACAAAATATTATAACAGGTTTTTTAAATAAGGTTGTCTACAAATTTTATGGATTGGAATGCTGACTATCAAAAATAAACAGCAGATATTTTTATTATAATCTACAATTATCTTTATAGAATCGCTTCAGAGTTCAAACATTTTCTTCAGAACTTTGGCAAATATTCAAAACAAGCCTACAAAACAATGTTCAATAAAAATATTATATTATATATGGCAAGGTATTGTTCAAAAGTTATATTAGCTTAAAATGTAATTTAAAAAGGTGTACATTTTTATTCACAACCCTAATTTTACCGGCAGGCTGCACGACAAAATACCTAAATTCCCAGTTCCCAGGAATCCGTCAGCTTTAACTATTTTTTGAAGCCATTAGCTTAAAAATAATACTTTTAAGTGATGCAATTAAATTAGAACTTAGGCTTGAAATTATAGTCTTCACTAAAGGAGAGTTTCTTCTATAGACCTTAAGATAAAAATTAACGCATATCATTTTGAATATGTACCATGCCAAATTTTATCCCGAATTATGCAAAATTCAACTTGATCACTCTCGATCCCATCAAAAGCGTAACCTCGACGTAAGAATTAATTATCAACCAAAAAACTTCTACATTTTGTTGATTACATCATACCTTAAAAATATTGAATAGGTCACAAACATAAGAAATCTCTTCCGTGAAATTAAAAGTATGTCGAGATTTTTTTCACGTATGTGTTTCAAAGTAACTCTTATTCTTCGGGAAAAGAAATGTTTGAAAAGCAAGTAAGATTTGAATGCAATTATAAATGTTTTTTTAAAATAACAATAAATGGAACAATAATTGTCTAATGGCGTCTATATTAATAAAGCAATAATTGTTTCGTATAAAATACAACTAATATTTAAAAATTAACATATGAGTGTGAAATAACTTAAACGTGTTCTCAGCAAATTGATATGTAACAGAATTGACAAGTTTTTAATAATCTAAGACATTTAAATTGAATATTAAATATGGAAAATATTTCACGCATTAAAAAATTTTCATTTATGAAAAAAATGTATTAAGAAAACGATTAAGACCCTTCAAAAGCGCTAGATAATTAAAGATCTTTGTCAGTTAATAAATAAATGAATTGATACATTCTCTCATTAAATACGTTAAACTTTTATGTTTACGTTTTCTTTTTAAAATATTTATAAGGACGAAAACATAAACATATAGAATAGTATATTATTTTTTTGGAATTCTGAATATAGAACAAAGTAATAGGTACATATATGTAAGTATTTCGAGATGATCACTTTACAAGTCTTGTTTAGGAAAGATTCTCATAAACCATCAATGTCCAAGCGTTTCAAAATAGCTTCTGTCTTAATTTCTGAGGACAATATTTCTAAATTAATGGTTTAATTAGACTAAAACATTTTAACAAAATATATATCGTATTATTGGTTCAAATAATTCGTCTAATAAAATTTTTACTAAAATTTATCACGCATACCTAAGACGATATTCTTTTATAGGTTTATAGGAGATTGTGCGTAATTACACATTTTGTTAATTAGCAATAGAAACCATATGGCTTAAGTACTACTATTGAATTTATTGTTTCATTTAATTTAATAGGATTTACTATTACACGTATTATCTTTGTTTGCCTATTAACATTTTTTAGACTGAAGCCCTAACACCTTCTAATGGTTGGCACTAGATTCCCTATTTACCTAACTTTATCTAATCCGGGTAAACACTTTCATGGGAGCAAACATTTTACAGCTCCAGAAAGAGCCCCAAACATAATTAAAAACGTATAGAGGAAATTTGCACGGAAAAAAATCGATAGCTAATTAGGCGCAGGTAAATCCCCTGATGAGTCTGAATCGGACCATTGCTCCTATATAAGTCTAGCAGCAATTTATCCGATTATTATTTCATCTTCTTCAATGTCGAGAAGTTCTTGAAAGCAGACCGGACCCTCCACCAGCCATGGACTTCGCCAAATTATCTTTCCTCTTGATTCTGCTGCTTGCCGTGTTCGGGGGATTAGGCGAAGCCGGATGGTTAAAGAAGGTGGGAAAGAAATTAGTAAGTACAAAATTAATTGGGCAATAAAGTCGGTGTCGAATAATTTTTTTCTCAATTCTTTTTAGGAGAAAGTAGGCAAAAACGTGAGAAACGCAGCTATTGAAACAATTGCCGTCGCCCAGCAAGGAGCCAACGTGGTGGCAACTCTAAAAGGCTGATAGAACTTGTTTTAATTCTTTTTATGAATATATTAAAGCAATTATTTAGCATATTCAACTTGTAGTTTCCTTTAATTCGAAACACGTTTTTTTCCCCATCTTCCCGTCTTCACGTCTTCGTCTTCTTTTTTAAGGACTTTGTGCAGACAATTTCGTTTCAACATAATTAGAAACTGAAGTATTCCCCTTTTACCGGATTTGTTTTGATTGAACACGATTGACCCGAATTCTAAGAAAAAAACATTTTTTATCGAAGTTTCTATGTTCAAGAAATTTCCCTAATCTCTTTATCTATTTGTCTTACTTGGAGCTAGAATTTACGCAGGTCATTGAAGTTTTGATATACCAATCGATTGGTATGATACTGTAATTTCTTATAGGTCTATTCTTTCTCGAGGAATTATTATTTTTAATATACTGTAATAAATCTCGGCACAGAAATTCCAACTTATATACTTTTATTAAGCTAAATTGGCTATGTAAAACAAAAAATCAGCTACAAAAGCTAAGGATGCGTTTTTTTATCCTAGTTTAAAGTATGTAGAACCTTTGCGAAATGTTTACAGCTATTATAATTAGTATTTCTAAACAAATTTTTTGCCGAAAAGTGCATTTTTTCATAAACAACTCTTATTTTAACAAAATTAAACGTGTTAAGAAATCTTTACGCGCTTTCATATGTAAATAATGTAGGTTTCTTGTTTGTTTGCTTCATGGTAAGCCATGATAAAACAATCGGTTCGGCAACTAGGACATTGTACCGCCATTTTTAATAATTGTCTTTTTATTCCTTAATAAATGCATAAAGAACTTCCCTAACTTAATTTGGAATTAAGTTTATATTATATTGAGCAATATTTCGCCGCGGCACTAATTATGTTGTAGTTATGACTAGTTACGTACAACATTAATATGGAATTTTATAATTTACATTTTGAATTAAGATGTTTAAAATAAAATATACTACATCAGTGTTTAAATGAATAAACAAGTATAGTCTTCTAATGAAAGGGACCAAATTATATTCCAGTTTTTTCAAAAGTTCCATATTCCTTGATAAGCTCCAGTTGAACTTAAGTTTGAATGCATGCATGCCAAGCACGTAACATAAAGTTTTTACTTTGTTGTACTAGTCTTCCTGGCTTTTTACATCCTTACATCAATATCCTATTTCACCATGAAAAATATTTGTATATATGAATGCTTTTAACAAATTACTCACTACGCAAAAATTCGTCTAGAATAATTTAAATGAAAATTAACTGTTATTCATACTACAGGTATAAAATAATATTGTAAAATGGAGGAATACTCCTTCTATGAGAAAAGTTTTAATATGGATTAAGCGTTTCATAAATTGAAAACAGTCTCAAGTGAGTGGTAAATTGAAAGAAGATAAGAAGTTCATTATTAGATATTTTAAATATACTATTCAGTTGGAGTAAAAGAGTCGGAAAAGGTATTTAATTATAGTTAAAAGCCAATAAAATTATCCCCTCTATCATACTACACTCCTCCGCATCCAACGGGCAGCAAATAAATAAAAAATTGCCCCAAATATCTCAGTTTTGTTTTCATAAAAAAATTCATGTACTCGCATTTTTCCTTCATGCCACCAATACAAAAATAAAACGTTATTTTTAAACTTTTAATTACAAAGTAAAGTGCAAATGTTTGAAATAATCTGTGCTCTGTTTCAAGCAATTTCCGAATGTCGTATCTTCTGACATAAATATTACGATTTCAACTTACCTCTCGCGAATTGTTTATACTTCCGCTACTTTCAAATGGTTTATTTATATAAACTTTATCGTCGGTGTCGATATTCTATCAGTCAAGATTCAGCTTACGCAGTTCTAGTAACAGTCTGAAATAAATTTCTTAGAGTTTGCATTTTTACACTTTTGTTTTGACACTGGCAAAAGCAATTCCTGTCAATTCCAGTGAATTAATTTGTTATATTATTTTAAATTGTACAACTACCGAAAAATGAATTTACAAATTCAAAACGATATGACTCATGTAACTCATTTATGTAACTAGCCTCTAAACATAAGGTAGTTAATAACTTTAAGTGTAACATAATGCTGATATGACTTTTCTGAATGTCTCTTACAACTGGGCTTTTTTAAAATAAAATCTTTTAAGTTCGACTAGGACTTGTACTAATAGGAATTGTTCTGAATATCTTGATGCAATAAAAGTAAATAAAAAGCATACCTAAATCTAAAATGTTCGATATATTCTTCTAGAGAAACCACTTTTGATTTTCCAGATTTCTATAAAATTTTGGTAAAAAGATGTCATGGAAATCTGACTAATTTTGCAAACGCTTGTTCCTGGAATGCTTGCTGTTATTTAAATTTACTACATATTATTAGCAAGTATTAATTTCGGAAGCAGAGAAAACTAAAGTTTTGTTATCCATAATTTATACGTTTCTTTTAAAAATGCTTTTTTATTAATTTTCACAAACAAATTTTAATGAACAACTTTATGGAAACATTAAATGTTTTAATTTCCTTTCTGCAAACTATGTTAAATTGAAACGAATTACCATCGTGGCACATTTCTATTCTAATCTCTAAGATGAAACGTTTCAGATTTTAAAAGATTGTGTCGTACGGACGAGTGAACATCACAGCGATCCCTTAAGTGTTTTTTTTTTTTGCTTCGGAAGCCAGTACGGTACACTAAAAATTATGAACTACATATTTGACCAATAAATTTTAAAATACATTTCTCTTCAAATTTATGTTTGCATTTAGTCTCGTAAATATTTGTGCTTATACTTGAGACCATTTTAGCAACTGGCAGGGAAAAGCTTTTAAGAACCTGATCTGTGGGAGCACGTGTGGTCCGCATTATCTTCTGGAAGTGGATTGGGATTTTTAGGTTCGATGCGCAAGGATACCTTTAAATCGCCCAAAAAGTATATCGGGCTGCATTTGGTGTTTGATCCCCGTAAGCAACTTTGCTAGAATGAATTGGTTTCTTGGTTCGCTAAAGGACAAAGTTAAATTTTCTGCTTAATAAAATCTCAATTTATTAGATGGAAATAATTTATGGCTTCGAGTATAACTCAATTAGGAAACTATTAAAGGAATCTTAAATCAATCGTAGAGAACAATAATTCAACCTTTCTTACTAAAACACAACAAAATTACGATTTAGATTTATTTGATTAAAACTAATCCTCCTAAATTAAGCAAATATGTATAGGGCTTTTTACTTATTTTATAAAAAATCGTATAACATTAATAGTTGTATTTTACAAATATTTGAATACAACTATAAAAAATAAAATCTGTAAAATGTGAGCTGAATTCGCAATTCGGAAGTTAAGGGTAGAGAAGCAGAATTAGACAATCAAATCGTATCCAAGTATATAACAAATCGCTTGTTACCTTTGGCTTCATCGAATTTTTGGTAAAGTAATGCAGCTGATCTTTAGATCTAACTAAATTTTTAATTTACCTGTATTGCTATAGCATGGAAATTGCAATTAAGCAAACATATAGAGGCTATTAGGGAGTATATATAATAATAATATTTTATAATAATAAAAAATATATATAAAAAAATGTGAATCAGATCTGCAATAAATGTTTCAAAAATGTCCAATCTTATTTTTAGAATTTCATTCTAACTCGATGACTATCAATTTAAGAAGATTAGAGGGTGGGATTTTCCGGAAATCTCTATAAATTTTTCTTTCCAGTACTTAAATAATTTGTTCTGTATTAAGTGAAAATTGTGTATATTATTTTAAAGAAACATAAAAGATTTAAATTTACCCCACATTTTTTTGTAAGTATTGCTGGAATTGAAAATTTTATTTTTTATTACCGTATAATTTAGTTCTGCGGTATTTTCAAAAATTGTTTTTTTTTAAATTTTTCGAGTATTTTCGTGTTTAAAATCGTTATTTACGAATAAAATCGAGTTGTTATCGAAAATAGTTTCATATCAAAATTCTTAGTAGTCTATGATTTAAGGAATAAAATACTTTTACCTCTCTTAAATTATTTGGTTTAGTATAACCCAAAATAGAATAAATTTTTGTTTTTTTAAATATTCGTAATACACCATATGGCATATTTTTTAAAACAGACTCAATAATTTGGTGGAAAACATGTTACATTTCTAAAAAACCTATTTTTTGTTTTATAAATCGAAACGATGTCCGCAGTTTGTAAATACAAATCGTCAACAAGAAATTTTGAAAATTGAGGCCCTATATCAACTTTTGCTAGACCTCTTTGAGTAAAAAGTTTGTATAACATTCTCAGATGGCAAGTTTTAAGAGTTAAAGCCTTTCTTTTTAAAGCGTGATTATTTGAACATGAATCAATACACCATAAAGTAATTACGATAATAGCATAACATTTAGATAATTTTAGTAGAACAAGAAACAAAACCAGTCCTCGTTTGACGAATATCGCAGATATATTTAGAAAATTTCCACGAAAGGAATACTAGAACTATTCATCCAATTTTGTTTTGAAAACTAAACTGAAATGTCTAGGCCTACCACTAGATAGGCATTCGTCAGAAATGCCAGGAATATAGGCTCTACTGATTTGTAGATTCAAATCGAAACAGACGTTCCGCAAATTGTTGCTATTGCGATGTCCCCTATCAGTGCTCATTGACGAATTTAACAAACCCGAAAAAGAAACCATGGGAAGCAGCAAGCAGCAAGCAGAAATTTCGGTGCGCGCGTGAACTGATTGCTAATGAATTGATTTCGTCCGATTAGCTATGCCTCGAGAGCACTTTAGGCAGTCGAGCATGATATTCGATTGATTTGATATGACTTTATGAATAATTAATCCGGCAGCTTTGTCCAACCTTTGGGTGATGATTAAAAGTCCCCGAATCCGGGATACCGCAGCACGGTTTACTCTTATCTCGGTTTAAGGAAGACACATGCAGGTACAGCAGCAGGAGTGTCTATAAACATTTGCATAATTCAAATTCCGACAGTCACTTGTCTTCAGAGATATTGTTCGCAGGCAACCCTTAAAAATAGCAAGCCGTAGAGTTCCCAAAGGGCCGGCGGTATTCACATTGTGTCGAATCTAGATTCTAGATTTTCTGGGATTCTGGATTCTCTGGCCGAGTTAAGTTTTCATTAGCCAAGGGACACAATCCCCGCAAAATTTGAATACATAATCTCGGCGAAGTTTTCTTTGGTCAGTGCTCAAATGCCGTCTCGTTGGTTGTCTGGGGATTTTCTACCAAGTTTCTGAGGGGGTTCATGGGGGTTAGGAAAGCTACTTTATGTATCACCGCATCTGTCGGCGTCAGCAGACCCAAACAAAACCAGCGGAGTCCGAAGGCAGCCCACGACCACCGGCCACTGCCGACGCCGCCCCCAGAGGTTTTCCCATCCAAACTACTCCAGTCAGAAGGAAGGAATGAGTAGGTTTGCTTGAACTCCAATGTTACGCAAAATTTTTATCGATTGATTTTCGCCAAAAAAGAAAAAATTACGTAAATTGATTTGTTTACTTCCTTTGAACACTTTGAAGCAGGGAAAAGATTTTTAGTAGCTGCGGTCGCATTAGGGTTCCTCTGCGACAGCTGGAGGCGTTAAATTTTGAAGCTACATTCCGAGACTAGAAAGCCTCACAATCTGCCAACCCACTTGAGGTGGGAAATGAAAACATTAAAGGAGGTCTTTCAGAGTCTTATGAAGAAGCTAAAAAAGCACAGAAAGATTGATGAATGTTGCTGCTGCTGTAGAGTGTAGACTATCATCTTTAGCAGCAGGTTTCCTACTCCTACGTTCATACGGTATACATAATAAACAAACCTTGGCTTTTGTATAACTCCAGAAAAGCCCCGTCGTCAGTTCAGTATCCCGGGATGTGCGGATGGATAGTTACCCGGTACAATGCGGGGACTGTAGCTAATCGAGACAGATCTGGGTAGGCCTATTGTTGGACCAGGACAATGTTAACCTTGATTCAAGCAAACCTAACACTTTCTTCTTTGCACCACGAATTTGTTCTGCACTAATACACTCGGATATATCTTCTGCACAAAAATTGCTCCGATTTCACTACTATGTTGGATCAATGGACCTCCAGAAGGCCCTCGCAGGGCACCGGTGATGTCGCCGACAGATTAATTTGGGTCAAACGAGCACTACGAATTAATAAACTGAAAGTGTATGGTAATACATTTTCTGTGATTATTTCTATTTTTTACTGTGCCAGAACCGAGCTTTATTGCACAAGGTAACGCAGCGGCGTATACGGCTGCAAGTCATGTTTTGCAAAGTCGGCAGCAGCTTTCAGACTACTCCGGCGGAGTCCGGGCCCCACTTCGGGGCTTCCGCTTCGACAATGTGGCAGCCGGGGGCGGGCGGGGACGGTGGGTAAACAACCCTACATCCGCCAATCGGGGGAGCGTAGAAGAGCTTTCGTGCTAATCTACCCTCAGGAGCAGGATTCCAGTGGTGGAGCAGCTCCAGAAAAGGACTATTATTAATACGAGCGGTAGGAAAAGTGTGGTTTACCAATTGTTACATCTTGAGCGTTACAACCGCAGATTAAACATTCCTGGGGTGGGCCAGGCCATCCCCCGGGAATGTTAAAGGCAAGCATTGTCTGAATGGGAATTCTTCTCCTTCTTCTTATTCTCCACCTCTTACCAAAATATCGTTGTCCTTTTCCGCCTTATTACATTCCAAACTATCTTTCAATTACAATGCAAACATTTCCTCCTGACTAATTTTTTAATAATTTTTACAGGTCAGCAAAATTATAAGAAATATTTAACAAAAAAGGCATCTTGTTTAATTTTTCTGAGTAAATTACAGAGTGCGTTTTATTAAACAGACTTCTCTAATAACAATGTTCCCTCTCTAAAATCTTCTTGACCAACTAAACAATTTATTAAAATATCTATTAGCTAAATAAACATAAACTTACATGTTCTGGTATGCATAATAAAATAATGAAACAAATAAAATTTTCCAGAAATTTTCGTCCAAAGCCCAAATTATGGTTTTGATTTACCCCTATATATTTCAACAAATAATTTCTAAATCAAAGCAAAGGAGTCTTCGGGCTATTTTAAGGATTTGTTCATTTATTTTTAACTAAAAACAAAAATCTATTTATTACTCTGCAATTCGAGGGAATTGTGAAAAATAAATTTTAAAACTTACGATTATGCAAAACAACACGTTTTTTTTTTGTGCATTAATTCATTTTTCGTAAATTTGATGCTGCGAATATTTCCTTTTTAAAAGTAATTAACAGATTCGTTCTAAACAAAATCATATTTTATTTTGAATTCTCGCAATTTCCTCCAGAAATTTAATAAAAGTGTTTCCAAACAATTTCGAAGGGAACTATGGTAAAATAAATCAGATTTTCTACACTTTTCATTTAAAGTAGACGGGGCGATATCGTTCGTCATCAGCCCAGGTAAAATTAGAATATAATAGATGTTGGATTAGGATCTCGTGCTTCCTTACAGTTTTAAATATAAATTTATAAGATTTGAAATAAAACTTAACTTTCGCATAGAATCAAAACGTTTTGAAAAACACCCTATAAGAAAAGATCAAAATGTTTTGATCAAAACTAACAAAAACATTATCTTATGTTATCTCATTTGAATATTGGAAACTTTTTTTAAATTCACACTCTATATGTGCTATAACAGCAATAATTTTACAAATTTATAAAATTATATACATACGTAATCGTAGCAAAAGGGCAGACTAAAGGAAATTCCCATTTCTGAAGTGAATCTACTTATGGCACTGTAGATTCCTGTATAAAGAAATAGAAGCGGATCGTGTGGCGAAGCACTTCCCAAAGGCACAATGGAGAAAGTACAATAGGTATAGTAAAAACTGTACGAGCATAAAGAAACTCTAATTACCATTAAAGTAAGATTTAACGCTCCTTTTCAGTTTTATGGAACTCTAGAGGAATTTTAAACAGCATTTACCCAAATTATGAACTACACGTTAATATTTGGTTTGGTCTGGTTGGGTTTTTTATGTAAAACTATTAAAGATTATGAAAATAGTGCGTTATGTCAAAAACATTTAATATTTTCAAAATGTTATTCACAAAACTGCGCTTTGGAATTCGCATGAATTTGCAGAAAATATTTTAAGTGTTTCTAAAAATCTAATTTTTGCTGTTCGACAACCCTAAAGCACATTCCTATAATTTATCTTATATATGTAATTCTTTTCGATAGATGCGGTGATCTAAACAAAAATTACTTATATTATTTACTTATTATTGATTTAGTATCTTTACGCCGTTATAGTTTAAAGGAACAGATTTTTAGGTGTACATATTTAAGACAGTATTCAGGAAACCCATTTTGAAGGTTATGGTCATATTTCACGTAAACTTTTTAATTAGAAAATAACATTTACTGTTTTCTTATTTCGTGCTATTATCGTATTATTTCTTCAAATAGGACAAACACTTAGATTGTCGTTCTACAATAGAACTAAATGGTTTAATACGATGAAATAATCTACTCATGATACCAATTTCTCCTCTTTAAATAAATAATATCTAGTAGCATACAAGCAATAGTAAGAAGGCATTGAGTAAAGGATAACCTTCCTTCCTTCCTTCCAATACTGAACAAAACTATTATATTAAAACGTTTCTTCTAGTCAAGACAATTTATTTCCTCTAAGCTTTTACAACAAAATTTTTTGCTA
Organism: Proctacanthus coquilletti; assembly: GCA_001932985.1. Lineage (NCBI taxonomy): Eukaryota > Metazoa > Arthropoda > Insecta > Diptera > Asilidae > Proctacanthus > Proctacanthus coquilletti. Next base: position 159,524 of record MNCL01000129.1, read on the forward strand.
AGTAACAAATAACGCCGACAAATATCATTAATAAATACCACAAGAAAGGTTCGTTTAAAGTACATCACAAATAGTCGTAAGCAATTACAATAATTAGTATATAGTGGGAACAGATCAATATTATTCTCTAGCATGAGACTCCTTTACGGGCGTCCCAATTTACAGTCATAGACTCTGGCGTAGCTCTCCGTGTACATAAGTTTACAATAGGCAGCATTATTGTCGAAAGATATTTCAGGAACTTTATACTCTGGATTAATTGCCACTTTTAAGGTGTAGTCGCCAAAGGTCATTTCAGTTATGTCAACCCACTGGCAGTCGATATTATATCTGTAAATATCAGAGCAATTCACAGAGATACCTGAAATAAATGTAATTGTGAGACAAACCAGTTTAGCGTTTCGTGTCATGGCAATAAAATTCACCTTGATCTCCATAATTAGCGCAAGCGTATTTTGGTTCAACACCTGGTAAACATTGATTGTCTTCCAGGCAAAATGATGCCTTGTGCCCCTCGGCCACTTTGTTATTAGTCTTGTCGAATATATCAAAAACAGCAAATACCTCCATGCTGTGATAGTGCCTAAGGGAGAAAAATTAAAACAGATTCTATCTATAGCTACATCTTGGGCCTGCGGATGTTTGAAAGCGGAAGAAATAGGGATATCTTTGGAAATACATTTCCACACAATTACAAAATTTTATTGAAAAATCGTTTGACTTTATTGCTTTGAAGTTTATATAAAACATAATAAAAATATTAATGACATTAAATGCGTGTCCCCAACAATACGCTTCTACTAGTAGGATGGAGATCGACCAAATATAATTTTGTAGTTTTTTTTCTTTAATTTCTTTCTATAAAGTTACTCTATATATTTTATCATGAAAATCTAATGACATATAAGAATACGTTAAACACGAACAAATTAAAAGTTTACTCCTTTTTCTCTTTTAGAATCAGCGATATAGTCGAGATAAATTTAAATTAGAAGAATGTGTAATGACCAAAACATCGTTTAGAATTTTCTGTCAGGCCCATATCTTTAAAAAATAGTACTGAAATTTTTTCTTGAATTCGTGTTTTATAGAAAAAATGCTACTAAAATTGTTTATTGCTATCTCATCACCAGAATTTTTACAGGCCTAAAGCAATAATTAACATTTTATATTTAAAAAAAAATAATTATACAATAATCAACACAAACTTTTTCCGCCTTGAAACGCATTTAGTCCTAATAACTTTAAACTCTTACATATGGCACATGTGCCACTCCCACAAATGTTTAGGGATAGAAGGGCGAAAGTCAGCATTTCCTGAATTTATGACACGGGCAGTGAATTTCAACAGTCTTCTAGTTTCAAGATGCCATGCAGGATTGTCCTTTTGTATTTCGTACGCCTCGGATGCCACACAATTTTCTTCCATGGCACATTGTAAAAAGAACATGGGTTTGTCTTCCAAGTGTGCCGTCATTTCAATCTCGCGATGATCAATAACAAGATCTGATAAAAACTTAGTACAGGAAACAGCAGCAACATGATTTCTATGGCCGTGACAGTGAACATGTTTTTCATGATCATGGTGCAAGCACTGTGTCAGAGATGACTCATTCCCATGACACTCAGTGCCAGTTAATATTATCTTAGAAAGATTGGCCCCACCAAAGAAATCTGTTTGATAGGCATCATTTGCGAACCCCAAATTTAGCTGACGACAGACAACATTTGCTTCCCGGAGGGACCAACCATCACCGCAAATCGTTCCCCACGGGCCCTTGTTGAAACGTATCTATAGAAAGTGCCATTAAATTTAGAACAATAGGAATCCACGTTTCTACTCTTATCGTACTTCTACTCTTCCTTCGGAATCTAGACGACCGCCCCTCAGTCGAATATCCACAGTGTGCTTATGAGATATTTTATATTTTGGCATTTTCGATACTATCGGTTTAATTCGAATGGGTTTGGGGTTAATGCAAACGACTCCTGCCGCCTCGGACGATTCACAATCGCTTTGACCCCATCCATCGAAACGACAGTGGACTAGCTCCTTTTCTTTGCCATCGCAATAAACGTTGTCCATCCAAAATTTTCCTTCATGAGATAAGATATGAAATGCTTCATTTAAAAGCCCGACACTTATTTGTTACTTACTTCTGGCCGGGCCAAATTTAGCGCTATGAGTAACCTTTTTCAAGCCACCGAATCCAAGCTGCTTACAAACAACCTCACCTTCGGTGTTATCCCATTCATCGTCGCATACTGCACCCCACTTTTCGTTGTGAAGAATTTCGACATTTCCTTAAAAATATTCTAATAATAAAACTGCGGTTTTTGGTAAATATAATCGTAAAGCTAATAAAACATTTTGCATTAGTATATGGACTTTAATTACAAGTAAAATGTTTGCATTTTCAATAAAAGCCTTTTATAATACTGGTGGCTGTTTCTATATTTCATAACTAAACAGTTCATGTATGAACTTACGCCATGCAATTTAAAAATATATACGTAGATATATCAATAAAGATCATCTTTCTGAAATTACTGTCAATTCCTACTAGATCCTAGAATTGAAAACCGTAAAATTAAATCAACATCAAAATAAACTCAATTTAAGACAAACTTTTATTAAACAAAATTATTGACTTTTATGTAGGAAAAGCTTACTAAACAAATCTTTTATTTTCTGCTTTTTATATTATTTTTTTATTTAATCTTAGGTCAATTTTGATACTTCCCAATTTTTTTACTTCATCGTGTTTTTAAGCATCTTATCAAGTCAAAACTGCTGGACAGCTATTTCAAAAACGATAAATCCGATTCTTATAATACTTTATTTCTATGTCAAATGTTTCCTTGTCTTATTTTTGTCAAAGAAGAAAATTCAAGTATGTTATGCAAAAATTAATAAACAATCTAAAAACCTTTAAGCTTTTAAGTTATTTCCATTATTATTTTCTACAATTGACTAATTTTACCTCTTTAAAAAAAACACTCATATTAAATTAGTACCATTTCCATTTCAATTATTTTATATCTTTGCGGAAAGAAAATTAAACCTAAATCTGTGCTCTCATGTTCAACCAAAACTGGAATCAATTTAAGCAAGGTCAAATTTCTAATATAGTTGTGGGTTTTTCGGTCTAAATAAATCACTACAAATACAAAGCCCCTTAAATTCCTCTCAGCCCAAATATGATTAGGCTTATTTCCAAATTATGCTGAAATCAAACCAAGTAATTATTTGTTCCTTTAAAGTCAATAGAATACGAAGGATACATTTTTAACATAGTCGTCTTGATTATCTAAAGTTTAATTTATCTGCGACTTCTTGAATTGAAAAACAATAAAATTTAATGTTTAATATCCTTGTCTTTCTCGAAGTTTTACATTAAAAATATCATTTAAAATTTTATTTTAATTCCCTATTAGTTGGAGTCTTTAGTTTACAAATTTACTACAAATTAAAAAATTAAAACAACGGAAAAAATTAGTACAAAATAGTTCCAGAATTTAAATCACCTTCATATTCACTATCACCCCCAACAAGTCTTATAGCACCTTCTTCCTTCTTTAACGTCTTAATGTATTTTTTAACTAATTGCTTCCTTTCGTTTCTTGCCTCCTCTAAAGTTCTATGAACACTTAGTACGGTCGTAAAACAAATTAGTAACACTAAGCACTTAAACAATAGAATCACCTCCATTTCGTTAATTTTAATTATCTGCCACACACGAAGTGGGTCACTAATTGCAGAATGTTAAAATGTTAAACGGTTCGCTCAATCGCGTCGAGCTGGTCTTCGATTCTGAAACCGCGATCACCGATCAATTCGAAATCGAAATCGCATGTGCGCCCGCCGATCGTATCCGGAGTATGAAGATCTGCTCTCAAGAACAATTGAAGAAACATAGATTTATAGTAGAAATGCATATAAGGAAGTCAAGAGAGGCGTGTCCTGACATCATCGTCGTCGCCGTCGTCGCCGACTGTTCTTTCACATATACGTGCCGTCACTTCTTTATAGCTTATAACGATTGCCTTAGCGCAAGTTTTGCCTAATTTGTTTGTGCGACACTTTAAGTCACCAAGGCAATGGATAATTTATTGCTGCTCAATCTTCATTATATAGACGTTTACAGACAGTCGAGCCGATTACAATTATATTATCGATCACGCTTCTTCCAGCAGTAACCAGACGAAACGAATGTCTTCGATATGCGGGAAAAGAAAGCTGATCACGCTGACCGCTTGATATCAGAAGATCAGTTTTATGGGCTTGCCATCTGTTAAGTCAATATCCCTCTCGGACTGGGGATTTACGTAACAAAATTTATTAACATTAACATTTAGGTATCTGCTCTGCAGCCTCAAGGGTGTCAAGTAATAGCCACAGACGACGATTTTCTTTTGCCTGCGACAATAATCCACGGGAAAAAAAAACTTTTCGAATTATCCAACAGCGATGGTATCGTTAAATTGTCTCAAATAACATTTGCAATAAACGTAAGAAACGCCTTAGCAAGTCACGCCAAAGAAATTCGCTTTAGTTTTAGTCATTGCGCTGCAATCGTAAATCTTAAGAATCTGAGTCATATTCAAGGGCGGACAAGCCAGCTACAAGATCAAGACCACGCGCCACATTTGCGCCATTATAAAGATTTCGAATTTCAATATATGGATCGCAAGATCTTCAAAACTCACGGTTGCAACTTTTATAGTTTAACTCGGCGTATGACATAACTTCTGTTGCTGTGAAGGGGCGTGTGCGATACAAAAGAAAGCTGTAAGATGTTTTAAAGAAATTCCGTGTGATCTTTATGCCAACAACGACTGAGATGCATCTGACACAGATGCATATCTTTCTGGGATCTTTTAACCTTATGTAGGCTTTTATAAACAAATCCCATAAATAGTTTTAGTAACTAGAGTACCTTATATCCTTAAAATACCTACTGTTTGTTCTAAATTGAATATTATTGAACATATTTTTTAAAAGATTGAAATCACAATTAGAGGATTTTAGCACATTTGAGAATATTCAATAATTTTATAACTACAAATTTTCTGCAGCAAAAAAATTTCGTTTCAAGTCTCAAATAGGATCTAATTTTTGCTATTTATTTTTATTATAATTATATTAATTTTTATTTCATAAAAAATTAACCTAAGGAGGTACATTAACCCTAAACAAATAAATATTAAAAAGTAAATAAATAAAATTGTCTACAGGAAATAAATTAGTGATAAAAGAATCCGGAAAATTGTTCATAAAAGGCATCTTAATGTACAGACGACTTGAAAAAGTAAGATTTAGCAATAAAGTCACTAAAAAATACCTAACAATGAAAAATAAAACATAGTTAACAAATTATTAGAATTCTTAGCCAAGAATTTTGTTTACTGAAATTAAACTTATGTTTTTATCCAATCCAGATGAAATTCCATATTCTAATAGGAAGTAAAATTTATCTTATAAAATATAGTACAGAACTTTAAATATATGAATAGCTATCCCACTTTGCTCTAAGATAAAACGTCCTTTCAACCAGATCTCAAATTATAATCAAATTAAAATACAAAGGCAATGAACAAGAGAATAATCATCAATTATAATCAACAAATTTTTAACTTTAGAATTTTAGGTTAATAAAAATCATGTGGTTAGAAAATCTTTTGTATATAACCTTTAGAAAATTAAAAAATAGAAATCGAAATAAAAAAAATAAATCTATTTAAGTATTTGCATTAAATATTAAAAAAATCATTGCGATATAAAAAAATATATTTTTATTTAAATACGAAACGCATTACCACGTGATCATTTTTATTTCTTTTTGCATCTCAGCGGCGCTGTATTAGCGCCTAACCGAATGAGTTCATCTTTGCATACAAAATCTAGAATAAGCAGAAAATACTGAATAGCTCTTAAGGTGCAGTAAATGCATACTTGCATCTAGTGGCATCTAAAAGCTTCGTGTCATTGAAATATTCAAGTGATGCAAACGTGAAATCTTTTCACTTAATTTGTCTTTTAAATAAATATTTGCTCCTCGATTTTTGCACAGATTAATCGAAAAAATTTGTTTGAAAACACATCCACCAATAGCAAACGTAGTAGATTAACAATAGCGTCTTTAATCGATCCGAAAAGGTCACACCTTCATCTTAAACTTGTTTATTAAAAATTGCCCATTTCGGTCGTCGCTCTGTAAAATATTTTGAAGTAAGGTGAAGGGATTACCAATATAAAGTATTTTTATTCCATCTCATAGGATTGTCCTGAAAATAAATCACTAGCTTTATAAATAAGTTAACGTGATGGCAAATAAAATCTTTCAAAACTATGAGTTTACTAAGAATTATTATTCTGTTATATTTTCCTTCGTTTACATTCTTCTACAAAAATGTGCTTATTAATAAACGTTTAAATCACAAAAGAAATTTATTAAGACTATTGTTTCAAAAAAAAAAACCTAATTTGTGCTATCTTGATCAGTTTATTTGATCTGCACTTATTTCTATAGCTGTTGTTATAAATAAATTATTTTTTTCTCAGCCAACTGTGAGCTGTCTGATGATTCGACTTACGTAAGAGATCCTTTTAAATGATGATAAATATTCATCGGAAACTCGGCATATTTTCATGTATAAATGTATCTTTCAATCTGTTTAAAATACTTCAAAATATCGACTTATATTTAAAAAACTTTAATGGCAGTGGAATAACTCATGTGGAAATTTGTAGAAAGGTATAAAAATGCGGGAATGAGAACAGACACTGGCTCATTTCGAATTCAACCAATTCAGCAGTGCCTTATGAAAAGATAGAAGTAGGATTTAAAGACACGCTGTCGAATAGACATTCAAATGGAAAATATTGGTCAGGTTATGAACTAAGTTCTACTATCTCTCAAACCATGGGGGACTATATAGAAAGTAGTTTGTTATTGTTTATTCTGCAGCAAATTGAAGCCTCTTAGCAATCACTATAGAATAAACTTAGATATTAACTTCTATTTCTTTCTAGTAGAATAAACACGATCAAGTGCAGAGCTATATGAACATTTTATACTTTCTTCCAATGACTTCAATGAAGAGTATTGTGCTATGAGGAACATAGCGAATGTTGTTTATAATAGTGATAATAAAGAAAAATAAAAAACTGGAAGATGGGTCTGGAGTCTTAGTTCGTTGTAAGCACAGATTAATTCAGATTGTATTTTTAATCGAGAATAGTAATTTTTAATTTTTTTACACATGACTTTTATATCAGACAATTTTCATTAATGATGAAATCGTTATTTATGCTCTAGACGTATTAAAATCAAAAAACTTCTTCAAACTGAAAATTCGAAAAAGTAAGACTATGTTTGGTTTGGTCTCAAAAAAATCTGATTTTTTAAATTTATTATTCAGCTATAAAGCTTTTAAAATTTATTTATTTGACATGATTTATGAATACAACAAAAGACTTTGTCGCCGTTCTCTGAACACTTCTTATCCAATTATTTAATTCGAAATAAGCGTATATATTATTTTCTTTAGCAATTGAAAAACTTTAGGAAATTCATCTTATTAACATGACGTCGATTGTAAGATAATTTGTTTATGAAAAAATAAAATAATTTGCAGATTTAACGACATAAAAATTGAAATAAAATTGCCACATATAAGCTAACATTAATTATTAGTTTTTATGTTTGTCAGTTTTAACAATAAAAGATAGTAATATAGGAATTCAGGTTTAAGAAAAATGTAAAATATCAACCTTTACAAATTTCCATAAGTGTATTCGCAATTTTTCAAAATTTATTCTATGAAAAAGTTCTGCAAGCCGTTGTTTTGGATATTAAATTTAAATATCTGAACACTAAGTTCAAAATAGTTTTATATATGTTCACTCTTTGTTAACCAAAGAAAAGGTTTAAGTTTAAGAAACTTTAGCCCGCTACGCTATTATTAATTTTTAGTTTGTTATTATAGTACTCCGGCTTACAAATTTTAAATAAAGGGCATATCCAATTCATAAAATCTACGCACGTCTAACACATTACTTCTAGCAATCCAGGTTAATATATTTACACTTTTTATCCTTACTATGTGTTTCGCATAAAAGATCTATTTACTAAACCAAAACCTTTTACAACATACATATATTTTGCCAAACGTATACAAATTGAGAAATCATACTAGAAATATAGTTCACCAAATACAGCCAACAGTTATCTTTGTGCCATTTCACAGAACTGTCTGTATAAAATTTACATTTCTTGTGAAATTAGTAGGAAAGAAATCTGCAGAAGGTAACAACAACAATGCCACATGGTTTAAAAGACTTTCGTCCTGATAATGGATTCAAGAAGAAATTTGTACTAAATTTATATTTTAATGTCACTCTTATATAGAAACATTTATTTTAAGAGTTTAAAATGTACATCCACTACATTCTGTACACAAGATCATTATAATCCATATAAATCCGTCTTCCTTTAAACTTCTGTAATATTCAGATATAATACTGTAAAAATCTGGGATTACGAAATATATTTGTGCGGCATCAAACAGCTCACTAATAAATTCAATTTTAAAGCTTGCACCTCCGATCAAAGCAAGGACTTATTATGTTTACAAATGAGTGTCAACTAAATACAATTATAAATCCTGCAGGTTATCATTGAATCACACATAGTTCAGCAGCAAGAGTATTTATGTATAAAACTGCGGAATGAATATTTGCTTTGCCTTTTTTTTTGCTTTTGTTGTGCGCGGCCAACTATCTATATTACAAACATTAAGTAAACTGGATGTTCTTAATCCGACATGTAAAACTTAAAACAAGAAAATCCATTCTCTAGTTATCAACAGTTTATCGTTTATCCTTGATTTGAGCCGAAGATAATAACTAATTGTGAAAAAAAGGAAATACATTTAATGAGTTTCATTACATTTCTTTTTCTAAAACGGAAACCATTTCCAGGATTGTCTGCATAAATTTTTCCTTAAAGGTAAAAAAAATTAAAAGTACAAGATAAAAAAAAGTTGTGCGAACATATCCATTTTCACTCAACAGAATGATAAAATATTTAAGGATTTTTTAAATACGCGTCATTCCGACGACTCGACAGAATGATAAAATATTTAAAGTTTTTTCCTTTTTTTAAATACGCGTCATCCCAAACATGGAATAAACTAGAATTCCTAAAATAGAAGTACATTTAGTACGTCCGTAATAATATTGCGCCGAGCTCGTGTCGGCAGTGCCTGACATGACTAATGCTTTGTGTTGTAGTTAAGTCTTATGTTTGCTCTTTTTTTTGTTAATTAAATAGTTATAATTCTAAAATTACAAAATAATTTATTAAAATTAAACCTATCAGCTTTCTGCTGGCGTTGAGGGAACACTGTGACTAGTTAATAAATGTTCAGGAATGGGTATGGGCTTCGTCCTCGCCGGCTGCTTCTTCTAAAGGAAAACACATAAATCCTACAGATGAATTTGAAACTAAATTTGTATCGAATTTCATTGCAAAGTTACCTTCCGCCTAAAAGGAAAGCATCCAGGCTTCTCCACAACGGGCGTTGCATTGATAAGTAGATCGGGTGTTGGGCAATCATCTGGGCCGAATACGTTAAGTTCCCGAAAGCACTCGGTTTCAATCATTTCATTCTGCCACGATATCGAGACAGAACCTGTATTGAATTTCGAATAAAAATTAGCATCAGAATCATCGATGTTGACGCCCTTAACTGTAGAAAATTGTTCAATATCTAATACATCTTTGGCATAAACTGCGTGAGGCTAAAAATGAAATTATTACTTTGGGTACTATCACTTTTAGATGAATATCTTACATCGGGGACAAACGGTGGTTCTACCATCCCAGCTTCGAGCCGTTTCCAGTTGATACAATTGAAAAAAGGATGTAATTTAACTTCTCGTGCTCCGTAGCGGCCATTTCTGCACCCTAAGCGTAATTTTACAGATTTAGCTAAAAGCTGTTGGCACAACGATTTGGCTTCATCACTAAATTTTAAAGAATACTTTTCTAGGTCCTCCTAATAATTAAAAAAGGAAAAATTATATTTTCATCTCTCTAACAAATTAAATTATTATACCTTTACACGTCTGTCCACTTCCTCCCTTTTCACTTTTTCCTTTCTCATGCGGAATGGAGCTTGACCCTCAATCATCTCATACAGCAAACATCCAAAACTAAACCAGTCTGGAGAAAATGAGTATTTTTCGTTATCGATTACCTCCGGAGCCATATATCCTACAAGCAATAGCATTCTTACAATTCGAATGGAGGGGAAGATAACATTTCACAACTTACCAACGGTTCCGACACGCCCCCTTACCATTTCACCCTCTGGAATTTCCACAGCTAAACCTAAATCCGATATCCGAACATGACCATGGTCATCAAGTAGAATATTCTCTGGTTTACAGTCCCTGTACACAATGCCCTGTTGATGTAAATGCTCCAGTCCACACACAACTTCAGCTGCATAAAATCTTGCCCTGACCAATTCAAATCCTGGTTCACCGCCCATATTATATATATGGAACTTCAAGTCGCCACCTATCCACGAGAGAACTATGCGTTAGAGGATGTTCTGAATAACTTCTAAATATCCGCACCATTCATTATCGTGAGAACCAGACATAAGGCGTCCTTCGTCTCGTATGCATATGCCAAGTTTACCACAAATCGGGAGTTGATTTTCTGTAAAATTTGCTTCTCGATCAAGACCATTGATTCACCTTTCCTCTTCTTTATACGCTTCTTTTCCAGTTTCTTGCAGGCGTACATTTTTCCCGTCGCACGTACCTATAATCATTATTCTTTTATAAATATTGACTGGATTCCAAAATGAAAATTTCACTGTACCTGGCATGCACATACTTCACCAAAGCCGCCTTTACCTAATACACGATACATTCTAAATGTCTTATATGTAATTGGTTGTGCCTCAAGCCATTTCCACTGTAAATATCTGGAATAAAAATTGCTTTATTACTTCTCATTGAATATATCATTTCCACAAAATTTTTTTCAACTGCAGACAACAAACAGACAAATGTAATTTAAATAAAATATCCTGTTTTTAAGATACACCTTTACATTCAATAGTTAGGTATATAATTTTGGACAAGAGCCAGTGAAATAATAAAAACTTTAGTTTTATTGAACATTAAAAATTAAATCATATTTTATAGCATAGTTAAATTATTTTTACTAACTAAATAAAATCCTAGTTTTCTTTTTAATATTTTTTTTTCAACTTAATTGATAATTAACCTAATTTAATTTAAACTGATGTATCGAATTAGCATATATTTAAAAAAAATACGAAAATATTCAAATTTGTAATACTATCTAATTCATATGCTACTGACTCAGTTGCCAATTATTTTTATATTAATATATTCAAATTTCGTAGGAACGCCTCAACATATTGACGCAAATCATTTTAAATAATCCCCGCATATTTTATCGACACTCGTATTTTACTGAAATCGTTGACTTTATGATTTTATAGCAACCATCAACCCATATTATCGCCTTATATGTTTTTTTTTTACTTATAAAGATAAAAAGCTTTTTTTGTGCTTATCAATTACTGAAATTTGATCTCTTTGATGTATAATTTGCATTATATGGTATTATTTATTTACTTGCAAATATTATTGAAATTCTTCGAATTGCTGCTAATTTTATTGTTAGTGTATTAGAATAGATTTAAAGGAATCCAAAACAAAAACATCCTCAAGTTTATAGGCCCGAGCCGCCAGTTCAGCTTTTTAGATTTATATAGCCTTCATTGCTCTAGTGACCATCTTAAATCGTGTACAAAATGTGTAATCAAATACACCCAATGTAATCTCTTCGAAATGTTTTGCACGTTAACCTCTCCAAACAGAGTTATTTTTATCCACCGTGCTCTTCGCCAAATGGATAATAAAAATTAATATGAAATTCCTAAATAAAAATGAATTATATGCTAAAATTTCAAAAACAATTAAAATGTTTCAAAAATTATTGCTCTTCAACAGTTTAACATAATTTAATTCAAGAGAATCTCAATTAAAAAGTGAAAAAAATAAGATAAAAATATAATATATAACGTTATAACTTTTTGTGCCCGATAAAGGTAATAGGAAAAGAATTATTTGCATTACAATTTCTCAGCAACTGCTGAATAGTTTAAGAATTTACTGAAAAGATATTATAATCGTTCGTACTAATTTTGAATCAAAAATATCAGTCTTCATTTACAAACTGATACCAAAATAAAACCTCTTGACATTCCTATAAATATAACTTTTATAAAATCTCTATTTAATGCATTTACTTTCGAGATACCTTTTTCGACATTGCTGGGAATTTTATTCATCATGGTTTCACAGTATGTTTGTTGAAAATAATTCTTTTGAAGCTATTAGCTTATTAATTTTTGTTGAAGAACAAAGGTAAATATTTCACTAAAAGCCTACGTTAAACAATGCGTCCAAGGCTTATTTCTTTTACATGATTCATTACCTGCCAAAGAAATTTCTTCCACAATTTACTTTTCCACGCAAATCCGTTTTAAAGCCATAATACGATCAATATTCCCCAATACCAAATTCTTGGAAATTTTCGTTCGAGAGTGACTTAATTGTTTTTATGCATTTTTAACCAATGAATAATGGCTTGTAATACAGGTTTGTAATAAAAACGAAAATACATTAGTTAATTAAAGTTCTATAATAAATTTCTCAAAATTTGCTAGCAAGCGTCTACTTGCAACTACACATCACTTTTAATCCATTAACTTAAAAAAAATGACAACAAAAAAATTGTCGCAAATTATCAGTCACCTGTGAAAATACATGGACGTCTCAAATTCTCTAAATGGTTCACCGGCCAGAAATGACTTCACCGCAGTCATACAAGGCTCGAACAACTCTTTGCTACCAACTGAAATGAAGGATTACTTGATAAGTTCGAGCACATGGCCATTAATTTTAAAGATATGTAATAGGATACAATCAAATAAAGGATACACACTTGTTATTTTATCGCGAACCTTAGAAATAAGGTCATCATTTAATACGTCAAGTACTGATTCGTTGCCATTACTAGATGTGTTTGCAGCTTTTGACTTAATTTCCTTATTTGCGTCATCATTGATCTCAATGCAATTTCCCCCGACGACGACGGCATTGCTTCCGTTGTTTCCTCCGCCCTTATCCTTTCCGTGTTCCTCACTTTGATTAATATCGTTTCCATTATCAAGAGTGGCAATATTTTGGGTTTTGCGATTATCAGTTTCGGGCTCGTCACCATTTGTGTGGATGTTGAGAAATCTTCTACCAATTTCCTTTCCTATGCTAATACGATTCTCGTCGTATTCAACTTCATACCTATATCAAATAAAATTATTATATTTTTATATATAATGGAAAAATCAAATTACTTACCTTTGAACTTGGTCTAGGAACGCAATATATCTGTAATAAATAGGCCTCTTGTTTTCACAAAACTGTCTGAATAGTATTCGGCCGATAGGTTGTTGATCTACGACATAACCATAGCTTACATCTGCAAAAATGAATAAAACAGAGGAAATTAGTTCTAATCCTAATCCTAAGTATTATATAAAAGCGAGAAGACTACTTCTGTTTCTTTCTTAATCACACAACACTAAAGCAATACACACTTTTGTTTGTCTGTTTGTCCATTTGTGCTTTTAGTACTTTTTAATCTACTTTTTGGGGGCATTTCTAACAAAATTTCACTGATACACGCAAATTACAGGTCATAAATTTTATATTGTCTGCTTTTTTTGTAATTAATGAAGTTATTTACTTTTATTTAACATTATATTTATATAAAATTATTATTTCATAACGATTTCGAATAACGACGTAAATCGTTTCCAGCATTAAAAAGCCTGTATAAACCTTTTATTTATAATTATTATAAATAGAAGTATAATAACATTTAAGAAGAGAAAATATTTTAAAATAATAAATAAAACAATACTTGTGTATTTTACTTAACTCAAACTATGATAATAAATATAATTTCGTTACAACACTTATGCATTTTACAGAAATCTTAGAAGTCTCTCAAAATTCTAAACTAAAATAGTTAGAGCCTCATTAGATCGAGTTTGCCACAGAAACCCAACAAGGCTTGAGTTTTCACTTAATGGTCAATTAAAGTGCGCAGTCTCGCTGATGTTAGAAGGCAGAATGCACGACTTTAAATTAATTTGTATACCGATGGAATGTAAGAGCCAAAATTGACCGAATTAATTAAGAATGTGAACGTCAAACTTTTACTTGCGCCACGAAAAAAATTCGGTGGAGTGATTTCAGAACAAATACAAAAATGACGAATACTTTTTAATAATGTAAATGAAAAACACCGAAATTAGCAATATAATTGTAATTAAGTAGAAATTTCTTTGAGGCTTATTAATTTTATGAATCTGTAAAAGCGAGATAAAATTAAGTAAATGAGATGAATTAAAATTTGAATATCTGTACGAGCAAAGTGATATTTCAGGAATTCTATACATAAGTACATTTATTAAGACTTGATTACATATGAAAACTAAAACCAAAAATAAAACAACCAAAAAAATTTTATTTTAAGAACTTATTTTCAAGTTATTGTTTTTTTATTAAAAGAAAATATTTGATAATACCGAACATATTTTAAGAAATTATAATCTAATGGAGGCCTCTAAAATTTCAATTGCAAATTGATGATATACAACATTCCATTATTGTGGGTATAAGAAGTATTTATTTTCTCCATTATATTGTAGATTGTAGGCTTGAGTGGTGGGTATAAGAAACCCCGCCTTTTTAATTTTATTATAGTAAATTGTTATTATGTTTTGCCAAATTTACAAAGCACATATATTTTCATTCTTAGTAATGACCCACTAAAAATTGGAGCCTGCTTTATGAAATGAGAATTGTCGATAGTATCTATGAACGCGACTAGTACGACTAAACAGGAAAAAATATCGACTCAATGATTTAAAAATTTTCGTTACTACAGACTCGATAGTTTAAATCTGAGACTTTTTCTGCAGTAAAAAAAAAAAAATAAATAAAATTTTATATCTTATATAAACACGTAAACAGAGACACAATCAGTCAATGACCCCTTGTTAGATTTAAACAAGCAGACAAACATGTAAGTATATTGAAAGCAAAAATAAAATCAGAAGTAATTACTTCAGTGAAGAGTTAGAACTGCAAAATACGGGCAAATTAAAAAAAATAAAAATTGGACCCATTTAAAAACTAAACTGCAATCACTTAATGGACCTCTTATGGAATTATTTAGAGTAAACTTTTTAGTAAAATTGCTTTCCTCTTTTTTATTTGTACTTATTTCATCGTTAATTTAAAATTGTTTTATTAATAGCATTCTATGTAGTATTTTCTTTAATTTCCAGCAATTAATTTTTATTTAAAGTATAATATGATTCTTCTAAAGCAACAGATATTTTCCATATATCCCAAATATTAACTAAAATGGATGAAATGGAGGTTAATAAAGACAAAATTATACCTATTCTAGGTAATTTTCCATCTTTTTCGTCAATAAACAAAATCTAAAATTCAAAACAACTTCGTTTATCAAAACCAAAAGCTAAGCACAATTCTGCATTTTGCGGGTTAACAATAGTTTTATGGCATACTGCCAAGTTATCGAAAGTCACGAAAATATTTTTGAGGTATTTTAAGTAAATTAAAAAGAAATAAATTTCCTCCTAAAGAGTAAATAATAGAATATCAAAAATAAATACCTGTTGTCTATCTAGAGTTTATTATTAACTTACCTATTTTGTCTTTGAGGAGTATACATTGAGATATGTGTGGAAATTGTAAAATTTTTCTCCATTTTTTACTTTTTCCTTTATTGCTATCAGATCCTCCTACAAAAAAAAGAGAAGAGATCATGTTCAATGAGACAATTGGAATAAATTATCTAATCAGAAATAGAAAAAAATAATATTGTGATATCATGTTTTCTAATTTTAAATAAATAGAAATAAAAACGTCTCTGTTTGAATGAGTTGACTGAAATGAGTGTGAACTTATGCACACAAAAGTGATGAATTAATGCAGAAATATTAATAAATCAAAGAGGCAGCCTTCATCCTTCACCAGAGATATGCGCCGACATCAATTAACCTCTGAATTTTAAATTTATATTTTATATTTTTTATATTTAAATTTTAATTTATTTAGGTATATGAACTGCAGTCTTATGAAAATCAGATATTTACAACAAAAATGCAGTCCAGGTGCAGAGAAGGTAACCGGCGGTGGTACCACTCATTCGTAGCACCATAAACGTAATCGATTCAGAGCTTTTCGATGCTGACAATTAAATGCGTAGACAGACGCGGTGCACACAATTATGTCAATTTATAGATTTATCTAGGTCCAGTTTACCCATTTCATTTCTAAAGTGCTCCGAGCAATTTATCTTAGAATGCGACGACAATGTTTTCAGCATCGTGACACATGTTAACAAAACAGAGGTGAATGTGCGTTTTAGACACCAGACAACGAAAATGGACACGGTGGGCAGCCATCAGGAAAAGGTCCACAGGCTAAACGTACCGAGGCATAAATTTTTAATTCCTCTGGAATATCTAGATGCCAATCTGAATCTCCTGGTCGTAGGCATATATGGAAACAACAACTGAAATAGTCTGGCTGAGAGATACGAATGCTACTTTTGTAAACGAACATTTGCAGTCGACTAATTCCACGAATTCTGAATTTATTAATTTTGACTTCAACATTTGACTTGTTTACCCACTGTTGCTAAAGAGTACAACGTTTTGTAAATGACGTATTTTAGCTGAATGCTATACTCGACTATTAATAGCAACCACATTTTAAACACTTACAAATGGACCAAAACCAGCAGCGCAAGTCACACTTTTTATCCTTTTATTGATTTAGTAAATTGGTCCGGTTGCATGCCAAACAAATATTTACATAATCATATGCTGCTGAATTTCGTATATTAAATATAGCGTTTGACTTTGACTTTAAATATTAATTTCCACTTAATAATCAGCGTTTTACCTGTTCAGAAATCATAGAAATTAAATGCAGATTTTTCATAAACCTGAAGTGTTCAAAAGAAGTCATGCTAACTTTCGCATAGAGATATTTTGCTTACAGTCGCATGCTAAAACTTAGTAATCTAAAAAAACATTGGTCGTCTAGTAAAATTACTGGACCACGGTAACCCCCAGTTTGGCCGCTCAACTGCTACACTTCCAGGCGACATGGTCAATTACTCTCTTTTGTGGGAATTTTACCTAGCAGAAATTTAAATAAAAATTGAAATGTGTATTATGTATCCAGAAAAACCTCCGATTCGCGCTAGATTAGAATTCACACCTGCTATTCATTTAAGTATTAGAGTCAGCATAGTTTAGTATGTAAGACAGGTAAAGCAATCAGAGATGTTACCTAAATAGGAAAATCAAAAAATATGTTTTTTTTTATTTTTGCTATATTTCTGAAAATCTCTTAAAAATTGAATTTTCTCCTTGTATTTAAAATAAAAACTTTAGTTATGACTGTTAAAAATTGTCTATTAGAGAACAATTTTTAAATACCTACGAAAAGATTAGACTTAGTGCGACAGTCAAATATTATTACATCATTATTAGCTCTATAAATTAAAATTAAACACCTAATATTAAAAAATTATTCTTTACACTTAGCCGACTCGTTTCCTCTGGATGTTGTTTACAGACATTGTGGTTATTTACGCAAACCCAAATAACATGGTACGGAACCCTTGTCACGGGAGTCAAAGTCGCACTTGATTAGTTTTCCCCACAACTATCCATATGCAATTAAAAATACAATTCTAAAGTTTAGAATTTTATGTTGTTTATTAAAATATGGCTATTCATGTTTAAAACTATAAAAATACAAAACAGTCTCGTAGCCACAGTTACGATCACATTGGAGAAGAAATAAAAAATTTTTTAATTGCCCGCAGAAAATATTTAGATAGATACAAAAATAATTTAAACACCTCAGCGAATGCAAGGAAAACAAATTTTTAACAATACTCGCAAAAATTATGAGGATATGAGTAATATTTTGAACACGCCGGAAAGCATCTGTTAAAGCTGAATAAAAGTTTGAGTGCGAATATCTTGGGCCACGTCCTTATTTATGGTCTGCGCAGTAATAAAATATAAAAGGTTTTATAAATGTACTGAGTTCTTATGCAAACGACTGTGAGTTCTTGGGTCCAAAACGAATTTCAGCTCTAACATAAGCAGTGGCAAATATACATTTAAATTATATGGCGATTTTTAAATTTTATTGACGGTGTGAACATGTTTCTATAAACTACTTTACTCGGAAACCTAGAATTATAATCCGATTTTATATTCTGTACTCAAATCACATCAAGCAGTTCTCTTTTAAAAAATTGGTCTCTAACTAATTTTATTTCTTATGACTAATTCTCTTGGTAATAAGATATCATATCTGACACAATTTATATAAAAATCCACTTAAAATTAATTGTTAAAAAATTCTTTTCGACAAAATATTTCAATGTCAATTATAATACTTAATTTAGACACTTTCGGCTTGTATAAAAAATGTCGAGTGCTCTTATCTCAAAACATAAAATCTTTTCAAATATCACGAATATTTTCTTCATCTGCTCAATCTGCACTAAAAACGAGATTCGTTTTACCTTGTACAACATGCATTCGATTCGCTGACGAAATCCTGTTTAAAAAATAGTTCTGCATCCAAAACATTTAAACGTAATATCTACTAATTAACGAACTTCGAATCACATGCAATCCATCAGTCAATATTTCCGCTGATTTATCGCTGAACCATCAATGCAATGTTTCTCATTGATTTTATCAAAGAAATATTTCTATGAAGAAATGATTAATGGCCTGCCAATTTCTTATGCTGCTTTATAACAGAGGGTAACGTAAGAACCTGAAGTCTTTGCTATTTATTGGTCATTGTCTGAATAATTTACAATTTTCGATATTTGCTACAATTTAATTCTTTAAAGTTATTAACCATTTTTTTTTGTGTCAAACACTAAGATATGGAGAATTGCGTCATTAGTTTTGGTTAAAACATCTGTTTATTAATGTTCAAGAAAAAAAATAAATAAAAAATACTGTCGAGAAAAATAAATATGTTAACCTTGCTGTTGTTATTTATCACCCTCAATAAAAATAGCAACAGCTAGATTAGATTAGCATGTGAGGAATCAGAGAATTGTTCAAAGTTTAATAAAAATATGTGGGATTGTATCCCATGAAGTGATAACTGGAGATATTAATCTACAATTAATGCTGGTCTTTACGATATGTGAATAACCTACTATTTTAAAGGGTAATGTAGATAAATCTAATTTTAATTTGTATACGTTACTTTCCGAAACAAGGAGCATAAAATATATCAACAATTTATTAGAGAATCGCAAATGGCGTGAATTAAACTTAATTGGATATAACTTCAATGGTTAAAAAAGATCATTAGGGATGTGCCAATGAAACTTAAACTTTTTTCACAATGATTATGAGCATAGAAATGAAATTCACATAAGACCTAGTTCTAATATCGCTATATTTTTTTTTTCCTAAGATTTAAAGCACACTACTGGCAAAATGTTTTAACTCCCAAAAACATTTACGAATAAATTTTAATCATTTTGTCTGTCAATGTATTGAAAATATTAAAAATCATAACTATTAGTTACTTTTAACGAAAAATTAAAATTATCTATTTATTATTTTATTTAGAACATACGCATATTACGCATGTTATTATTATTATTCCAACTTTAGTTTTTCATTAGAATAAGATCAATTTGTTAAGAAATTATTATAAATATTAACGGAAAATCGCAAAACAAAACACTAACAACCTTGAAGAAAAACGAAATATAACTTAAAACTTAAACACAATATAAAAACAGTATTTAGTACTTTATAAATAAATATATACATATAATAAAAATAAAGTGAAAATATTTAAAATAGTGGGTGGATTAGTGAAAAGAACAACATTCTTTTTATATAAAATTGGAAAAGAAAGAAAAAAGAAAAACCAGCCATTTCAACTGTGCAATTTAAAAGACATCTGAAGGATAAAAAACATCCAAGTCAATGTTTAAATTCATCGATTTAGATCCACGAATATCGTCATTCAGACATCGCGAACATGAGAACATTAATGATATGGCATTTTGCGAAGTTGAACTCTTTTTTTAAAAAAATCGATTACTTTTTGTCCGTAGTTGCTTAAATTAAGATGCTCTTTACTACACTGAATTTTTCTACTACATTAAATCACTTGAGATTAAGTAAGTCTATGACTTAATTAAGCAAGAGAGTTGTTTTCTAAAATTCATTTCGTTTAATTTGCAAATTATGATTAATTGTTTTTCTATAGTATTTCGTTTTATTTGTGTAGCAAATTTGTTTAAAAATAATTTGATTAAATTAAAAAAAAATCCAATATCTAAAATATTATCAATTCGAAGGCGTATTTTATCTGTGCCAAATTTTGATATTCAACCAGATGTTGAGTTTGTTTTCTTGGATACTTTCAGTATTCAAAAAAACAAAAATCGTATAAAGTGTAGAATTAAGCGCGTATCTTTAGACGAAAATAATAAAATTTCTTAAAAATTCTTTTTCCATTATCCCATTCACTTAGAATAATAGAATTTTTAAGAAAAAAAAAACAATAACAACAACGAAATTTACATTTTTCTGGCCTTGAAAAAGTCTCAAAAAACGTTGAGGGGATTAGGATTTAAATAAACAACCCGACAATGTCGTAATTTGTCGGCGCTTCTTTTGTTCATAAAGTACAATATCTCACCGTCTAGATATGCCCTGTGTAGCTAGTAAAGCAGTAAAACAAACGTATTAATAAACATAAATTGAACACAATCAGTGCGATGTGTCTAGAATAAAGTAGTCATTCTGAATAAAGTGTCACTGCGTTCATACTAATAAGAGACCCAACGGAGTCAATATTTATCGGTTTAATTTAAATACGCCCAGAGCAAAAAATCTCTAAATAGGCTATTATTTCAAATTGCACAAAATACGGAAGGCTTAAGAAATAGCGATCAATTCAAATCCAAGTAACCTCCATTCGTATATCTCTTTTGATAGAAATGTGGAAATTCTGTGCCAATTTCTAGAGAAGAAAAGTGTGACAACACATGAATTATTTATGTGCGTCAAAATAGTGTCTCTATGGATATTTTTTTTCTGTTTTACTTATTCTTCTTTGTCTCCGTTATCTTCATCTTCTTCTGTTGCGCAAATCAATTGCAGTAATTCAACTTGAAGAAAATACGAATTAAATACTCCTTGCAATTGAAGTGAATGATCCCACGACTCGGCGCTGATACAGCAGATACAAGATACATGCTATGTACTATGTCGATTTACGGCCACTTTGCTTTCGACTCGTAAATTACGGCTCGTTGTCTGGAGCTTACACATCTAGCCGATGCTGGTGTTAGCTTTAATAACCGAATGGACCGAATGGACCGCTTGGACCGTTCAGACCGCACAGAATAAACGCCATAAATTAGAGTTGAGGAACAGATATCAATGGACGCAAATGCCAACAGCCATTCAGCGATGTGTCACGCATGCAGGCTCACAGGTCGAAAATTAATGAACAGCAAAAAAAAAAAAACGACCGAAAAAAAAATAAATATAAAAAAATAGATGAAATCGAAGGGAAAAAAATTTACTTCATTTGAAGTAATCATCTATCATCTTATAAATCAGTTAGTAAACATTTAATTTATAACATAGGCACACTTATCGTGACACTAATTTTGTGATAAGTACATTCATTAAATCAATTAGATCGACGTCAGGAGTAGAAAGTGCGCAGGGAACACGCATTAAATGGCATTTAGCGAATCGGTTTAATTTCACCACGGGCATCGGAAAGCAGCCACTAATGAAGTAAAACGTTAGCACTCCACCTCAATTTACTTTGTTTATTCCCCATTATCGTTAACGGCGGCGGAGAAAAATCCAATTATAGCATGCATTCATGTATGTGATATATCCGAAGAACGCTCTTCAACGAATAATTCCGATTTGCATGGAGTGGACTAATTTTAATTACATTAAATCGCGATCTTTGATCTAATCAACTAAATATCTTAGATTAAAGCAAGGAGGAGAAAATATTGTATAAGAGACAATTACAAGTGGAATTTTATAGTGATTTCCTTTCTAGCATGTGCTGCGTAGCTTTTTCTGGTGAAGAAAACTTTTCACATTAAATGTAGACTGATAACAAATGCAAGCGGCGAGATTATCTCCTCTAATCAGGCTGAATGAATTATGCAATATAGTATTCTTGATAATACTTCTTCGCAGTCAATAAACTAAATAAATTTTCTCTGCCGCTTAATAACCACGTTACGTGTTGCGCGTCCGTCTCTATTTATGAGGTCCGAAGACATAAAGGTCAATGAGTTAATGCCTTCAAGATTCCCCTTATCTCTAAGCTTATTATCATAAATAAAATAGGTACAGAATACCGAATTGTAATATCGGATATTTGAAATTGTAACTCAACGTGAAGTTAACAATTAAGGATTACTGATTCCCAGAAAAAATTTATTATATAAATATCAAATCTCTTACCAGAACTACCAAATTCTCTGTGTTATTAATCTATAAACAAGAAAGTTTGACACTCCTAGGATCAAGCCTATTTTGAAAAAATACTACCGGATTTCTTATTTGTTTCTTCAATATGATATAACATGTTTTTCTACGCATTTCAATATAATACTTGTGAATGAGGATTACTTACGATAACTTTGTTGTAGGTTAGCAGTTTGCAGAGAAAAATCTGTCTATTTAGTAAAACAGAATGCTCGCGATATACCCGAACTTTAGACATGTAAGCAGCCACATTCCATAATTAATTTTATCAATTAAAAAACAAAGTGAGCCATAGTGAATAAAAATATAAGATAAAGAGAAACATGTCTTTGCCTTTATAACGATTATTCTTTAGATCTTAAGTAAATGTTAGACTTTAGAACTTTTTTTTCCTTCAACTTTGCTTTCTTCTTTACCTTTTGCTTTGCTAAGGGGCAAATCATTTTTAATTTTATATAGATAACTTCATAAAACAAAATAAATTAAATCATTGTAGCTAATTTTTAATAGTTTTATTTGAATTGAAATAATTAAATTTTAAAATGCAACTGTTGTACGTAACTGTCCTCAGTGTTTAAATCAATAAGACTATCACACTTTTCTGAGAAAAGGTCGGTGATAAAGACTAAAAATTTACATAAAATAATCGTAACAAATTTCATTAGAATTTGTTAAGAAATTATCATTTAAAAGTTACTTAAAAGATTCTAATGAAATTTGCACCGCTTTCAAAAGTACATGTAATTTTTGGAAAATGTCGTTTAAAGGTAACTTCTCTATTTCACAATCAAGTTTATATTTGGTACTACTGAATAAAAATATTTTGTCTTTAGTAATCTTATCGTAACATTAACATTTTTTTTGTATATACAAAATTACTCGTGTGAGGCATAGTCCTACGAATGTGCTATTTTGTACTTTATTGCGATAATTTTTAGTTTCAACAGAATTTCAATCCCTATCAAACAAATTCTAAAACGTAGTTTCGGAAAAATCCCAAAACAGGTATTTTTCGAGTGTTTCTAAGGGAGTACTCTTAGTTAAATAATGAACTATCATGTCGTCGTATTTAAGAAAGTGACATTCTCAAGTTGTAAAAAACCCCATTTTTCCAAAAACATAATGGAGAAAATGTCTAGCTAAAATGTGTTGAAAGAAATAGTGATGTTATCTCGAGAGCGTCATTGAATTTGAGCCTGCTACTTCAATTAAATCAACTATCTAAATGACTGTCGATACCCAATCGTATGAATCAGAAAATTCATCTGTTTAGGCATTGTAATTAGATTTTTGTTTGTCTCATGTGATGTGTGGTTTCTCTAATAATTATTTATATACAAATCCTCTTTTTATTTGTTTGTATTAATTTCTTTATATTTGTTTTCACGTCATTCAATTCTGTAACCTGAAAGAAGAACCTATCGAAATGATGTACTTTTCTTAGAAATAATATATTTTATGAAAACTGTTTGAAATTCAGTTTTTTCAACCAAAACAATGAAAAAAGCGAAACTAAATCTTGTTTTTCAAACTTCCTCAACAAATTAATATCTCGCGCTACCATCCTGCACTTTATATGTTTATAGAAAGTAAACGATTATACCCAAATTCTCCTTTCTAATAGGTAAATAAAAATTTCCCAAATTTTTAATATTATTAAAGGTTCTTCCTAAACACCTACACTGTATGTTGAATACACAAGCATCGTACATGTTCTCAAAGCCTTACCTCTGTGTCCGGAGAACCTCCCTTCATAAGAAATATACTTTACTTTTAGAATTGAATTTACATCGTTAGAGATAATCTAAGGATTTAGGCTGTAATATTTATGACGACACATTTAGCTTAATGTTCGGGTAATTTTATTATATCAATATGTCTCTTGTCAATTTAGCAGTGCTTTTAGTCTTTCTATTCTAGGTTTATGTTTCATTTCCTGCCAGTATGTAAGAAAATATATAAAGAATTACTTTAAAAATTACTCAAATTACATAAACATTAAAAATTAAGCTAGGTACTAACTGTGATGTCTTGTATTGACTTTTCAGCTCTAACACTTAATTGATTGTATTGCATTAACTTTCATACATCAAGGAAAAAATAAATCTGAAAAAAATCAAAGCATTGGAAATTTACTACACGGAATGATGGATGAAGTGCTAAATAGTACACGGGAAACGAAGCATTAAATTGTTTGCGTAGAAAGGAAAAAACTATTATCCTTGGGAATCCTTGAAAATCGCGCTAAATATACAACGCATACATTAATTTACAGTTTCCGCACCAAACACAATGTGACACGATACCAGTAATGACATAATCCGGATACGGTTTTCGTGTTTCAGCCTTTCAACGGATGAAGGATTAAAAGGAAAGTCACCCGTTTGCGGAGATACGTCGCCATGACAGGCGCTCATTCGCGTGAATAAGACATAAATAGATATAAGTTTCAAACCGACAGGGGTTAATGTGGTGTGAATGGCATGAACCCACTTTAGCTAAAGACCCAAATCAATTTCGGTTACTCAACGAACTCCAGAAAATTATATGCAGAATTCTTTTTTTCGGGTTTTGGATCTCCTTTAACATTGACATAAAAAGGAAAAGTGGATATACATGGGATGGGTCGAAACTACAGGGGTCTATTTTAATAGAACTTTCGGTAGGCCTACACCAAAGGGATATTTTAAGACATTTTAAACGAATGCTTCAACAAGAAAAACTTTTATAATCCAGCCAAACAATAGAAATACTGTAGTATAATACAATACGTTACTAAAATACCTTCCTTCCTATTCAAATACATATTCATTTATAGCAAAATTCGACAATAATATAAATCTTGAAATAATTGCTCTCCCACTCCATCTCAAGCCTTCTATTCTTTAAGTTATTTTTAACCAGATCAGAACATTTTATGAATACAAATTGGTTATTAACACATACGGTGGTTATATTCAATCAACGGGTTTTTCGGACACATTTTTCTCAAGTCACCTTTCAAATACGTCAGGTCTACTCGGAAATGCATATTTTAAAAAATTATATATGAAATAACTTGTTACTATTCACGTTAATAAGAGAACATATATAAAAATAATTTTTCGCTGTAATTTCCAACGGTTATTTTATTTAACAAAACTCATGACATTACCAAATATGCACAAACCTTTAAACTAAACCAAAAAACTAATTATTTAGGGGTCATCAATTTAAAATATGTGTCATAAGTTAATATTTTTTAACCGATTATAAAATAAAAAACTAAAAATAAATAAATACATACCTACTGAAATATATGTTATTATGTAATGCTCAATTATTTTATACTTTGAAAAAGGTTTTACTTTTTATTATCCGGTTAATTTAAATTGTTCAAGAAATAATCTGGAAAATTGGTACTGCTAAAAACCTTTCGAAAAGAAAAATTGCTACTTTAGAAATCACACTGAACATAATACCCTAATTTATTTTATACAATTTCAGATATTAAACCACTTGTTTGTTTGTCCTCTCATTGTGAAGATACATTTGTAATACGTAAGCATCTTACCTTAATCCTTCAGAATGAATCAAAAAAGGGTTTTTGCAATTTTTTAACTAGAACGACAAGACTTTCCTTTTGAAGTATAATAAAACATTTTCCAGGAAAAATGCTAATAAAATTCTTCAGAATGTTCTAAGCCCGAAACGTTTGCTTTAAGGATTCTCGTTCAGGAGTTCTACCTTTTATAAAAACCTTTTCTGCGAATTCCATTCATAAAATCAACTCTTCTTCCACTTCTGTTTTCTGCTTGTTACATAAATTTATGAATTCCCACCCCACCTGGCGGACGTGCTGTACTCCTCTCATATCGAAGCCATCTGCATTAATCAGCCGCTGCAGGCTATTCGTCTTCCCAGGTCCTTAAGACAGCCGGAAAATGTCTCGAGAGCTGCGAAAAATTGAGATGTGCACAACAGGGTCGTCAGATTGCGCCCGAGTGCCGAAAGAATTCCAATATACCTCCGCAGCAGAGCGAGTCAATTATAAAAGTTGAATCGCTGCCAGAAAGTTTCCAGTTATATTGCTGAAATTAAAGCACATATAATTCCTTTCCGCCACCGCAGCCGCGCCACTTCCCACAACCGCACCGACCAATTTCATCGAATTCGTAATCAGACGCTGATTTTTGATTGAACTGATGTTGATTTATTGGTACAAAGGAAAATAGTTTTAATAGCTATGCGCTCGCTACACTGAAAATATTTGTTTTTTCAGTTTTACGACATTCATTTAATAACGCGGTTGTAATAAAATTATTTTCAATCTACGACCATTGATATTTCTGCTGGTGCGACAAAATGTAATTTTTTTATAGTTTTTGCGGTTTCAAAAATCATATAAAAAATCACTTTGCAGTAAATCAGAAATAAAATTTCAATATAGGGTAAAAAGGGAAATTGGTTGTACCATTTTATTTCGTGAAAACAAATTATTTAACAATTTTTTAAATAGTTCTAATTTGTAATTATGCAACATAACGCAAATTCCAGAAATTTTTATATATATAAATTGCAGAACCTCTTCATGGTTTCTTTTCTTTTCGTTATTTAAGTTTCTTGTCTTTTATTTAAGTGAAATTATTTTATCTTGTGTTTGTCCTTGAAAACTTTTTTCTTCTTAAAAATTCCCTGTGGAAATATAAATTTTATTAGTAGAATTGCAATTCCAATAATCCACTTTAATAAGGGAAACATCTAAATTTTCCATTTTATATTTATAAAAATAGAGTGTTTATATTTTATTAGACTGATTGACGTTTTTTCGATTGACAATATTCTAACAAGCTTTTACGATAAAATATAGAAAATTTTACGCAAAAGAAAAGAGCAACATAAAATTGAATATTTTTATTTACAGGCCAGAACTGCAAAGTAAATCCCAAAATTCTTTTAAATGGGGTGTGTAATGATATTTCGGGTTTTCCAAAACGCGCACTTTTAAATTTATGCATAATTTATTTATACTCCGATTACATTAGAAGAAAGATATCAAAAAATAAATATATAATAAAAAATACCAATAAAACTTTTATGAAAAAACAAATCATTGCATCATTTCTTTTACGACAAAATAAAATTATTTTTCATCTAATTTAATTTCTTATTTTAATGTACCCAAAACAAGTTTAAGCAGGTATTTGATCATATAAAAGATGCCTTTTTTGTAAAGTGTGTGTTAATGTAATTCCATTTTTTGAGCTTCTCAAATAAAATATATCATAAAACAGATATTTTAAGCTATGGTATCTATTGCAACAATTGCAAAAGTAATAACACGCTTTACTGATTTTAAACAGACGATTGTCAAAGACGATATCTGCCTCTCAGAAATCCCTGCCAAATTCTTTAACCCTTTAGTTGATGTTAATGTGCAGTCACATCGTATCGCGTTTCCAGTGGGAAAGACATGATTCCACGTTGAGAAAGAACACGGATTAAATACGTCATGATTCTGAATCAGAATTAATGCTGTAACAATCTTAAAAGAAGGCATTTTTCGCATCCTAATAGTAATATAGGCAGGTTGTGAGACAGGTAAAAGTAAATGTATCCTATTATATATAACTATAGGAAACTATAGTCTAAAGGAAAAAAGTGGTTTCGAGAAAATCTCGATTGAGGTGTGGCCGGCCTGTTCTACTCTCAGATATTTAAAAATACTCTAATTTCGTCATTTTTAAGAATCATGAATTAATTTGTGTTGAACATATTCCTCAAAATATTCTTAATTAATTAGCAAAAACCCTATATTTGTAATTTCTGCAACCTGTCAAGTTAAAAAAACTCAATTTTTTAAAATTTTCCCTACCATATTTAGAGCTTGTACACCAAAATATTATCAGTAATTATAAAAACAGTCTCCTCACATAACAAAATTGGTTTGAATAAGAAAATAAATATAATGGGACGAAAGATAAAAGCTGAAATAAAAAATAATAAAAAAGTTTACCTAATTTTGATTTTAAACGGACAATGTATCCATGACATAGAAAACTTAAAAGCAGACCAATGTGGCAAACCATATTTAATGGTTCGTTGACACCTTATAACTATTACGACTGTTTTATTGAATTGTTAATAGGATTTTTTTTAAAACGGCAACGTAATCCATTATTAATTACCTCGCATTAATCCATACGCTATGCGATTACCCTCAATAAGCCACTGTTAATCGTTCCCAATATAAACATAACCGGAGAAAATCTATTTTAATCTGTAAAACATCTATACCAATCTTTTTCAGAATGAAATTGAACGAGAAACTCACCACAGAAAGCAAATCTCCCCTGGGCACCGAGCAACACTTGGCGGTTCTAAATTTCAAAAGATTAAAAATTCAGGTCAGCGCGGCATTATTATCTTTCTGATAAGGTATCAATAACAAGTCACTATGACACAATTGCGCCAAATAAGGCGAAGCCGGCTCATTCATTACGAATTCTGAATTTCGGCCAAAGGCGGCCGCGTAAAGCCGCTCAATTGCCCAGCGCCGCCGCTGGTAAGAAAAAAACACAACCGAGTTATATAACTAATAAAAATTTTAATTGTATATACCTGCGAGATGCGAAACAAAGTTCAATGCGACTATTACGCTGCCGTAACGTGTGCGGTGTAAGAGAGTAGAACGTGTATTAATTTTTAAGACTGTGGCGGCACGGCAGAGGAAATAAAAAAAAAAAAAAAAGAAAACAATAAACGCGCCTTGTGATAAAAAATCTTGTTTAAATTACGTCAAACGTTAGATCGATATACAAATTTGGACATAGTCTTGTGTGTCGCCGATTCGTTACACCTGTTTTGACTAGTTCTACCTGACTAACCTGGTCCTCTCACAATTAGGTCCAATGCATGCCAACTAAACACCAGTAAGCCAGATTTACCTTGTGGCAATATTTATGAAAAATCTGATGCTTTAATTACAACTAGTATTTATTGAATCTGAAACAAAATGAATAAATAACATATATCTTGTCATTCGAATTTGTCTTTATTCGATTAAAACATCAAACACATATAGCCGCGAAAAATTAGATATTTTGTCTAGTCACCAATTAATCACAGTAACATAACACATCAAGGCTGTTCCAATGGATCTACTAAATTTTTCAGATGTTTTTTGCACCAAACATCCGTCATTTTACGCACGTATGAAACGAAAATGTTATGTAGTATAATGGCGGCTTCTGGAGAACAGACATACGATTTATTCAAATAGGGTAAATAGCGTCAACATTTTACGTCAGCCGACCGATTATCTCCGCTTGCTACATCCGTTCGAACAGGTGAATCGCTCAGAATTCAGTTGGACTTAATTAGGATAGACAAAAAACAATAGAGGCTCTGTAATAGAACCTTATGGCATCTCTATTTAATGACTTTCATACTTTAATTAATCTGGTTTATAACAGTACTGTCTGGCATGTGCTAAAGCTAACATTATTTTTACACAAAAGAAGTGTAGTGTATTCCGTATGAAATGAAAGTCAATTTTAAAAGGATCTACTTTTTTCGGTTAAAGAATTAACCACTTTCAAATTTATTTTGAGAACAATAAATCTTGAAGATATTCTTGTGAATATGACTTTATTTATTTTTATAGAGAACAACAGAACAAGATGATGAAAAAACTTTTAATATGAACATAAATCATAAAAATTTATTTTGGAGCAAATTTTTAATTGAAAATCTTTTTGTTTATTTTATAAATCGATCTTTTACACATTTTAAGCCTGAAGTGAAATATTGCTCAATTTTTCTTCCGCAAAGAGCATCCGCGTGAAAACGTGCTTTAGAGACAAAACGTGTTTAAATTTGTAATTCGTGGATTTTACCTGACACGAATCTTCCCGTGCAGATCTTAACTTTATGAATTCTTATTTTACTTATATACATTTTTTAGACAACACAAAGAACATTCTTTTACCTAGTCTTTAATGTACCATTTACGACCGAATACTTCAGCACCTACGTAGTTATACTAAGTTTCCGGTTAAGAAATTTGGAAAAATCAATTTTAGCTACATTTACAAAAATATGGACTTCCAAAAATCACCTGTTAAAAGTTGACGATGAAATTCCACATAATTTTCAATTTAGCTAAGAACACAATATTTTCCGAAGACTGACGCAAAAACAAATAGTTTGAAAATAAAACAAAAATCACAATAATTTGGCAATAACCATCTTACTGTTAGCTATTAAAATAACCAATACTATAATTTTAGGCAGGTATAGCCACGGAGGACGGCTGGTATCTTCTACAACATACAAAGTTTGTTTTTGATTCGTCTTATTTTTTGTAAGATAGATTTTAATAATAATCTACATTTTTTCAGATAACTTCGCTATACTTTCCCAATCATGATAGACCATAGTTGAAAAGTTTACGAAAATGGTGTAACGAACGACTTATTAAGATCTTACTAAGTCAAGTTGACCTATCATTGACCCATTGACATCGAGTTTAAATTCCTTTTAATTCATTTCTGTAGGTTTGTTTAACTAAAATTGTGCGTATTAGAATCACAGGTAGTTCCAGTATATTCTTCCTTCTAAAATTTAATTTAAAAATTAGTTATTTAAACCTATTTAAGAAAAAACATCAATGGCCTTTTTAACTGATTCAAGTTTAGAAGAATTAACTGAAAGTTCTGAAAACTGGGAATCCTATGATGATATCAACTTTTGCCAGCAACTTTATTTGAGATAACTTTTCCGAAGACAAATTGAAGTTAATTAAAATGTTTATAAAATTTTCTT
The DNA here is from genome assembly GCA_001932985.1 of Proctacanthus coquilletti. NCBI lineage: Eukaryota > Metazoa > Arthropoda > Insecta > Diptera > Asilidae > Proctacanthus > Proctacanthus coquilletti. Next base: position 191,099 of record MNCL01000129.1, read on the forward strand.
GGGAGTTTTATTTTCAAGTAAAATAACGAAAAATTGAATTTGCTTTCTCGATAACGACAGAGGTGGCTGAAAACGAAGGTCATACAAGATAAAATAGAAATAATGAATTGCTTCATGAAAGATAAAAATTTAAGATGTTAGAGCAAGATGACCTTTCCATCAGATATTTTATAAGTATTGCACTGTATAAATATAAGAACAATATAAATCGCATCAAAATACATTTAAATAGAATATATACTTCTAAATCCCAACTTACTTGCGAAGTTTGAAGCTATAAAAATTCTTATAAAAATCAGTTCAACATATTTTACCTGACTTCTGTACTTTTCTGCATGTGTCTGTGCTTCTAACAGATAAAATATATTTATAGGGAATAAATATGATGTTAAAGATTAACTTGTTTTCGTACATTTTTGTTTCTTTTAAAAGCAAAATATAGAATTAATAAATATAGAATTAAGAAGAGGTTTTATATTTTCAATGGCTACCAATGTGATAACTGTCCGAATGCACGTTCTTAGCAATAAAATAAAGGTGAACACATTTGAAATTACCTTCTCTAGCTTTCAGGTAGACCGTATTGGCCACGATGTTCTCTAATTCCATTAGTTCCAGGTTGGCGGTTTTTTGTAAACTCCAGGCGACGCTCCAAAAAAAATCCTCTAATTAAGTGTAACTTAGCGCCTGTGCGTGAGTTCGTTCTCTTACTGCAGCGTGTTTTTAGGTGATTAGCGGCGACGAGCGGACTTTTATCGGTTTTATACACTTTACGGCATTGATCTTCCATTAACGACGATATTCACCAATCTAGCTCAATATTTCTTAACGCACTTGACATTATTGTGCCCCAGAGTGTTGCACCTAAATTGCTCCTCAGATCTTATGCTAAGCACTTAATTATTGCACTTTGATTAATATTTAATATTACTATAAAATCTACGTCATCCAGCGGACCGAAAACGACCGTCTCGCTACGAATCTAGCCGCCTCAATATTCGAACAGTTTAAACTGCAATGAAAACAAAATGACCACGTGGCATTTCGGCACTCGCTAAATGTTAACAAGCATCGATGATATTTATGTAAACAAGTAATTGGCGCAAGCGAAACTCTAACCCAGACATAAGAGAGATGCTAAATTGCTAAATACCAATAAGTGCAATTGATACAAACGCGCGTCTGGAAACGACCCTGGCAAAAGCCCATTATTGAGTAATTGTGTCTTCAATCTTCGTCTTCAGCACGATCCGGAGCATTCGTGGAATCTCATTCGAGCGGCAAATTTCTTGGCAAGAGGTGACCACTCGGACACCCCATTAGATATTCAAAATTGGAAGAACCTCTCGCGGCTCGATGGCCAGCCAGATGCAATTATTTATTGAATGAAGCAGATCTGTGCGTTGCTCCGTGATTTGGACAACCGATGGATCTTCGAGATAAAAAGTGAATTGCCGAGAACCAAGAGATTACCACTGCACTTGTTTAGAGAATGTGCTTAAAGATCTTCGTTCAAATAGTCCAACTCACAAGAGGTTCAAAGGTGCGACCAAAAATGTTCAATTAGTTTTTGTAGAATACAAGTTTGCCAGAACTAAAAGTACACAATTTTTCAGGCTTTATGTTAGCAATTTAATTAGAAAAAGTCTTCAGTTAGAACTAGTGAGTAACACTAACAGTACCAACTGATAGTCTAAATGCACTACACTTTGTACATGCACCTACTCTAATTACATAAAGATTTTTTCTTTGCCTTAAGCATTATTACTAAATTCAGTTCAATTCCAAGTAATTGTAAATAAGATTTGATCGTAAAACCTAACTAAGAACATTCTGAATTTAAAGGAGGAAGACTTTTATTTCTATTCAAAACTGTTTTCATCTTTTAGTGAATTAGCGAATCAAACTTGCGTTTTTTTTTGGTTTATGAATTTATTACTTCGCTGTGAATGAAAATATGATGCTTTTTTATTAAGTTGGTTTATTTTAGTGTGTCAAGGAAGATGCAAAAACCAAAATTTATTTATTTTCTTGATTTTGTGTTCGAATTTCTTAACATCTGAGAGCCATTCAAATGAATTTTTTTCCAGCTACAGTATTATGACAAAGATTGTCATATTTACCAAATAGAAAATTATTGAAGAGCTAAAACAATTTTTTTTTCAAAAAATGGGGAACAATAACGAAATTTGCTTAAGAAGTAAATCACAGTACTTGGATCAGAAATAATTTACATTCTGAGAATGTAATAAAAGAAAGAAAACAGTTTAAAATGCTAAATTATATAATAATGATAAACAAAATACGCATTACTTAATTGGAATTGAAATGAAAAACAAAAGCGGTTGACAATTTAAAAATTGGTGAATCAAGTAAAAGCACTTTCTACATATTTTATTCTGAATTTCTGATAAATTAGAACTTGTTGAGGTTGTTATATCAGTGAACATTTGAAACTGTATATTAAGACCTTTCTGCTATCCCTAACAAGATGGAGAAATCCTAAATTGTTCTGCAAATGCTTTTAAAAGAATTCTATCCCATCAAAACTACTGTATATAAAAATAACAATAAAATAATTCGAATTTATTCAATTCGTATTGTCAACCAATAACAAATTGAAATCGAACTGGTAAATCATGAAGAATTCCAGTCGTAGTCGAAAATAGGACCCCTAAATAAATCATTCTGTTTTCAACCTTGAATACTGAATCATTTTAAATCATTTAAATCTTCCCGAATTTAATTGTATCTTTTTCAAATAAAACCAGATATTTCTCAACAATATAAAAATAAGACTCAAACTGTAACCTGGTTTTCCAAGGTGTTTTCTAATTAACAATCTTAAGATTGCTATTGTTTTCGTTGTATACCAATAAAGTGCTTGAACATTTTAAAATCTATTAACATTTAATTTTATTTTTAATCTTGTGTAAAACTATGTTCGCTACTACTGGTCTATCGCCGAGTGGAACTCTATGATAAATATTAAGCCGCGCATGTAACGTGATGCACATCGTGACGCAAAACGGTGCAAATTAATTTTTCATATCTGCTGGTGCTGATGACGCACTGCGGGGGAACGCGTGTTTTACACTACTACGCAATGCAATATCCACCTACTAGAAAATGCGAGTACCAGGGCCTTGAATTATGCGCCTTATTTTGAGTCATTTTATGTGCAGTGTAATTGTAAGGAATACAACACTTTTCACTACTACTGCTATACGTTATTACTTATGCAATTTAATCCACGCTGCGTTATTTTCAGATATTTTAAATGTAGCACTTGCTCTGTGAGAGGCTACTGCACGCAATAACTGCTTCACTTTTATTTTCGATCTTAGAAGATCATAAATATATCGCAAGTTCGGGTTATCTTTCTGAAGGTGTGATCTACATTTTAAACTATTTTCGTTAGCGATGTACTTTAGTATTATTGTTTTACTGTTCTTGTTCAGAAGTTTCTTCCAACCTATTAAACGTTTTTGTTGACAGATGATAACAAACTAGTTGAAGGTTTTATATATATTTATATACAGGCTTTTTCCAATCAAACAAACGTATAGAAGGGCTTTAGAGAGTTAACAAAATATTATGGGGTACCACAAGGTACTTTCTTGGATCCTTTAATATTATTTTTTCCTGATACTGATGAATCTTCCAAAGGTGAAGCGTACTTATGCACCAAAAAATACCAAAAAATTTTCAATAGAATAGTCTCTAAATATAAAACAAACGAATTTTTATTGACATGCATGCAATTTTAATCAACAGTGAAAGGTTAATTCGCATACACTCGATAATTCTCTGCTCACGATATCGCATAATTTTCAATTCATTTTACTACAAAGGTCACGGATATTAATTTTTGCTCATAGTGATAATGCTCGCCTCGGCCACAATGTGACTTATGTAAATATTTATAAAATACAACCTTAACAATCTTCTTTAATTCATGGCTTTATCTATTTTAATATTTTTAAATATCAAGTCCACAAACATATTTCTTTTCAAATTTATTTTTGATATATTTAAAAATAGGAAGTTACATATTTACTTACATGTTCGATTACTTTTTTTCGTAATTGAAGAAGGAGCATGTTTTATCTACAATTTTTTTTCTTCTGATAGGTTGATTAAAAAGGTTCATGGAATTCAAATTTTTTGAATTTATTTCACTTATGCACATTTTTAATTTGGGTATTTAAAAAATAAGCAAGATATCAATGAATCTAGATTTAATATTTGCCAGTATACAGCTCCGGCATTGGAAAAAACCATTTTCAATCATAAAAATATTATGATCCTGGGTTCAAAAATATCAAATACAATTTTTTTGAATCCTTAAGGAATTTTTTGTTTAGATTAAATCAGATAACTTCTAAAAATATACATAAAACCATATAGAACTGCCGATGGCTGTACTAATCCTTCTTTCGAATTGAATAGTAGGATGAATGAAATATTTGCTAGAGGATAACATAATAATTCCAAAAATCCACCTGATTTACATCTCTCCTTTCGAGATATTAATACAAAACCTATGACCTTTTTCTCCGGACTCCCTCCCCGGGTTAGAAAATAGCCAGAAAATACCACTCCGTTGTATCAGAGCAACTTAATAAAGGCCGATGTTCCCAGATTTATCGGGGTCGCATTATCGTTTCGTTGCAAATAGTAGCATTAAAAGGAGGGCAAAAGTAGCATTTCCAAGGAGGAGCAGTACGATGCAGCCGCCGGAATACGCCCGGCCCGAAGAAAGATAAGAACTCGGTCTTCGAAGAAGAAATCGTCTCGAATGACCTTTTCTACGATATGTAGATAAGTTATCGCCCCTTCATTTCAGTGCACTCTCCGTTCTTGTATCAGGGATCAGAAACACCCTCGTCAGGGCACCAATCAGGCGTTTAAATGCTTCTTTGTAGGAAAATTCTTTGATAATCCTGCCGGGATGAAGGATTTCCTTTTTACTTTAAGAAGGCAAGAAGCAATCGATTGGAATCCAAAGGAAGGTACTCCAACTACGGACTCCCTGAGCAATCGAAGTTTGTTCTTCGTTCCGTTTGGTAATGGTGCTGTGCCTTGCCTCGGTGCACACATCTTCTCCCGCAACAAACAAATTTTCGTCTGCATGTACATCACTACCCGAGCTCCGGCAATTCTCATTCTCATTTATAAATTTATAGTATTCACAAATACTTGAAGAGTTTGGAGGACTGAAGGAACGGAGCTTTGGAAGCTACAGCACATGCACAGGAGGACCAAGAAGTCGCGTTGGTGTTCCATGCTCGTCTAGGAAATTGTAACTACACCCTGCGGTAGGGCGCCGAGGGCGGGCATGATCGTCTCCCACAGGTGCAGTGCTCGGGGAAAAAGAAATGGATTGAATCCTTAAATACTCGGCCGCGACATGAATTTGAATTGATGATTTCGAGCTGGAAGAGCGCTTCCAGCGTTTTAGCAGCACACCTATTGCTGCCGAAGGGTCCTCCCGCCCTCGCAACGAAGAACATGAAACATTTCTCGGGAAGTCCTCGGTGAAGTGCGCATATCCAGATCGCGTACTAGGGGAGTGGAGATGGAGTGCTTCTTCCTCTGCATCCCGTGATTAGCAAAATCGGTCTCTTAAATACCTTGAGGGGTCTTCGATTTTCAAACTTGCACCAACACCCAGCAGGGCCCCGAAAACTGAAACGGCTCTTGCACAATGGCTGGTCTCCCCCGACGACCCCTCGGTACTGGGCCGCCCTGGCAAAATGCATGCCCCAGCAAAAATCGCTGATTTACATCGAATTCGCAAAGAAATATATATTCATTCGCTTTCTGCTTATCCCTAATTTTTATTTACAGCGGAATAGCAGAAGTGCCGCTCTCGCTGGGGCCGCCGTCGACGGCGAAACGCGCAAGTGAAAGACGACGGCGGCAGAGGCCGGGAAATTCTGTGCCGCGGCTCGATTTTTATTTGCGTATCCGTTCTTGGGTGCTCCGGTGCTGCTTTCTCACTTTTTATTTATTCTAATATCCAGCGGAGCGCTTCCAGACGCACAAATTAGCCACAAACAGAGTCAATTTCCGACAGACGGAAAACATGTACTACGACGACCGTGATATAATCGGATAGATTTTAACGCCGCGGCTAGAAATGCCGATTAGCGACCCTTTTCACCAGAAGGGTTCTTTGTAGGGCACGGGCACCTGCTACCGTCGATTTAAGTGCTCAATTTCTAAAGCAGCCGAACGGCGCTCCAGGGTGTGGTAGTTTCAGCCCTCAGCTCCGTGGTTGGGTTTCAAGCGTACCTGGACCGGATACCGTGGCCCGAAAAGGAATTTCGAACTTGTTTTGCACTAGAGGTATTAACCAGCGATTAGAAAATTGAAAATTCTCTTGTATTTTCAACAAAACTGTGCACAAGTAGCCTACATCCAAACTGCGCGAACGACGACGACTGACTGCCGAAAAATCCGCGAAAAAGACAGAATGAGCGAACCCATGCCAGAACAGAACAGACGGAGTAACGAATGTTTGGGAAATTTCTGGGAAGGCGCCATGTTATACGACCGACGCCCGCGGGACCAACGAGATCCGGAAAGATTAATTAACGGATTTATTAGATTATCAAAATGTGCATGAGCAAAGTCGGCCAAATTAATCCGAGGATTATTGAGATGAGAATAATCTTAACGAAAATACATCTCATCATCTTGCTTGCAGCAGCGACATCTGTACTGTAGCGCGGTCAGGTGGAGAAGGGAAATATTTCACAGAAGGTCATTTTTGTGGCAAGTGAAAAGTATGCAATTTGCAGAATTCTTCTTGTGCGAAGGGGTACTCACATCCGTAACGAAGAAATGTAGCGCTGCAGCTGTCAAATGTCAACCGGGCAATGAAACACAGTGGAATTGGCGAGTTACGAATTGAAAATTCTAAATCACGTAATGAGCAATTGGTTAAATTCCTCGATACCCGCTTGAAATTATAGAGGAAGGTGCATTCAGTCAAAAGGTGTTCTGCCTGTAGAAATTCAACCGAAAACATCAATTTAACGGAAATTACCTTGCAGGTCGGTTCACATGTAAGAAAGCCTACTATTTCGTGCTGAAGAATAAATATTGAGAAGAACTACAAAATTAGTTCATTCAACGCTGAAGAAGTGTTTTATATTAAGGCAAAATGAGTAAGTACAGGGTTAGCAGCCGGTGACTACACTCTTTAGGTAAAAACATGGCAGGTACTATGGTCTGTAGGCAGTGAAGCTTGTGACGAGTTGGACTACTTTTGTCAATTTTCCGCGGGAGATATTTTGAATTTTTACTGTGTGGCAAACATTTCTCAAGTGAATCAATACTCGTGATCTTTCTTCCGTCTTTCTTTTCTTTCTTCTTTTATACAAATTTCTTTAATACTCACATAAATCCGTGCAATATTTGGAGCTAATTTTCAATCAAAGATATTTAATATAGTAATAAAAACGTAAGTAAATAACAATATTTGATAAAAGTGCATTTCGTGCATAAATATGCTATTGAAACAAGTAAATAATACAATACACTATTTATACAAGCCATAGATCCATAATGGGTATATTACTTTATTGTTACCTTTCCGGTTTTTACAATATTTCCAAACAGCAGGGAAAATGCTAATAATAATCAATTTCAAACAATTATTCGTTATTCTGGTCACTTGCTGAGCTTCCCTTATTTTCTTTTCCTAAAATTTTAAGAATTCATAAAAAAATCTTTATCCTCCTTTAAACCTTAAAAGGAAAGGTTGTTTTCCCCACTTAACACCAAAGTAAGTATTTTGCCTAAAGTCCTTGTAAAGTTTCCAAAAAAGTAGTACGTATTCTTATGTATAGCCAGAAATTAAGTTTAAAATAAAAACTGTGTGTGTAGTCTGGGTGAAATACTTCCAGTTTGATTTGTAACCTTACAATTAACTTTCTTATAGGTTTCTTCCATTAGTTTGTCATAAGAATCAAAGTCAGCTTTGTGCGCTCCGATACGGACTATTATATAAATTAGTGTTATCTGAATTTATCTCTTTTCAGAGTACAGAAACATATACAGAAAAATTAAAATGAGCATTTTACTAAGTAATTACTCTCATATGTCTGGTAGAACTATCGCCAACTATCCATTCTGTTGTAAATCTTGTATTGTATAAATTTGCTTCCAGGACGCTTCATGGCATCGCTACCTAGGTACTGTGAAAATGCTCAACCCTTCACGGTCCTCATTGAGGGCAACATCGGGAGTGGGAAGACAACATTTCTAAATCACTTTCGGAAATATGATGAAATCTGTTTGTTGATGGAGCCAGTGGAGAAATGGCGAAATTGCTCCGGCGTTAACCTATTGGTAAAAAAAAGCCATTATTGTGGTTTTCAGAAGTTCCTTGATAACCTCCAATTTTCAGGACATGATGTACAAAGAACCCTACAGATGGGCAATGCCTTTCCAGACGTATGTAACCCTAACTATGCTCGAATCCCATACGACTCACACTGATAAGCCTATAAAATTGATGGAGCGCTCCCTGTTCAGCTCAAGGTTGCTAAATGCTTTCAGAATGTAGTTTTGTGTTATATTTTTTCTCTTAAAATAATTCAGATTCTGTTTTGTGGAAAATATGTACAGAAACGGGAATATTCACGAGGGGATGTACAACATAATGCAGGAGTGGTATGCGTTCATTGAGAAGACTATTAACATTCGAGCTGATCTGATTAGTAAGGGTTTGGGACCTTTTTTTCGTTGTTCTAATATTTTTGAATTAATTTTCAGTTTATTTGAAAACCACACCTGAAGTAGTTTTAGAAAGAATGAGGAAACGAGCCCGAGAAGAGGAGAGTTGCGTACCACTCAAGTATCTACAAGAGCTACATGAGCTTCATGAGAACTGGCTTGTTCACAAACGCGTCGGATGCAACATTCCAGTAATTTTGTTAAATCAATTTTCCAACATTACCATTGTTACTATTACAACAGATCTAACACCGGTTTTTTATTTATAAGGTTTTAACCTTGGACGCTGATCTTGGTCTAGACAGAATTGGTGCAGAGTATATCAGATCAGAAAATAAAATCTTACGGCCACAAGAGTCACCTGAGCCACTAACTACATCACCAATGAAGCGAAACCGATTGAGCAGTTAATTTTGATAAAAGAAAAATATATTTAAGACCAAAGTGATTAAATTGGATTATGTATTTCTTTTATTTTCTATTTTAATATTTCCTTGTAACCAAATATTTATGTATAAAATCTAACTACTAGCTGGCCCTTAATAGGCACGGCTTACGCAATAAAACGGTTATTTCATTTCCCTATTTGAAATATAAAACCAATTTTACTCCGATTTCTGTAAATTTGAAAGATTACAACTTTTATTCATTGAATTATTGGAATTTTATATTATCTGGCTTTACGTGGCACTTTCCCACTTTATATCCTTCTAAGTGTTGCAGTTTTTCTGTTTCATTTCTTTAATCGGCAGGTAGGAATTTTGTATTTAGTTACTTCTAGTTACCCAGTTTTGTGCATATAAGCATATGTGTCTAATGACATGCTTTTATTGTGTTTTAAGGAAAGGAAGGGGTTTAATATGTGTGTATAAAAATGTGCTTTAAATATAATTTTATAATTTGTGTTTTGATTGGGAGCAAAATTTTAAATTAATTTTAAAATTTCTGAACTAACCCCATATGCTTTTGAGTTCTGTAAAACTGTCAAAGTTGACAACTGTGTGCATTTCTGCGGCAAACATGCCGAGTGGATAAAACTGTTGTGAAAATACTTTAAATAGCTTCAATATGATGTACGATAACGAAGAAGGTAAATTATTTAAATTCAAGAAAGCAGGTTGCAAGCATGTAACGCACAGTTAATCTTCCAACTGTTGCTGAGCAAGAAGCATTTTGATATTTAAATTGTCGGAAAGTTTTACTAAACATTTTCTTTTTTAAACGCATTCCGAAATAAAGACTATTAGTATTTTTCAAAGCTACAGCGATATAAAATCAAATAAGCTAAAAATTATACGTGCTAGTTCCTTGGAATAATTTTTTCTCTTTGATTCTGAAATTTGCGTCTTACAATTGCAATTTGTACTAGCTACCTTGAATTAAGAAAATTAATATTTAAAAAAATTCCAGAGAATTATGAGGAGGAGAATGCCGAGCAAATTTCCCACGAGTTGTGGCAGGAAGCGTGCTGGATTGTTATAAACGCTTACTTTGATGAGAAAGGCTTGGTGCGTCAGCAACTGGACAGCTTCGATGAATTCATTCAGGTAATATTCGAAAAAGTGTTCTTGAAGAATGTTTACAACATTTAGTCAAAACCTAGATGTCTGTTCAGCGTATTGTTGAGGACTCACCAGCGATCGACTTACAGGCTGAAGCTCAGCACACCTCTGGAGAGATTGAGACTCCGGTAATTTATCTAAATCCAAAATTGTATCCTTATCACTCATATCCTTTAATTTACAGCCTCGGTTCCTCTTGAAATTTGACCAAATCTACCTATCGAAGCCAACTCATTGGGAAAAGGATGGTTCTCCGAGTCCAATGATGCCAAATGAAGCTCGTCTTCGCAATCTGACTTACTCGGCCCCACTATACGTTGATATAACGAAGACAAAAATTGTGGAAGGACAGGACCCTGTCGAAACCCAACATCAGAAAACGTTTATAGGGAAGATTCCTATTATGTTGCGTTCCACCTACTGCTTGCTGAGTCAGTTAACTGACCGTGATTTAACAGAATTGAACGAATGCCCATTGGACCCAGGTGGCTACTTCATTATCAACGGATCAGAAAAGGTCCTCATTGCTCAGGAGAAGATGGCAACCAACACAGTGTATGTGTTTAGCATGAAGGACGGCAAGTATGCGTACAAATCTGAAATTCGTTCGTGTCTCGAGCACAGTTCCCGCCCCACGTCGACCCTCTGGGTAAATATGATGGCACGAGGAGGGCAAAGCATCAAGAAGTCTGCTATTGGTCAGAGGATCATAGCAATTCTACCGTATATTAAGCAAGAGATACCCATTATGATTGTTTTCCGTGCCCTAGGTTTTGTCGCTGACAGAGACATCCTTGAGCACATTATTTACGACTTTGATGATCCAGAAATGATGGAAATGGTAAAACCATCGCTCGATGAAGCGTTCGTTGTTCAGGAACAAAACGTAGCCTTGAACTTTATCGGAGCCAGAGGTGCACGGCCCGGTGTGACCAAGGAGAAACGTATAAAGTATGCGAAGGAAATCTTGCAAAAGGAAATGCTTCCTCATGTGGGCGTTTCCGATTTTTGCGAGACGAAGAAGGCGTATTTCCTGGGATATATGGTGCATAGGTTGCTACTAGCTGCGCTGGGAAGACGTGAATTGGATGATCGTGATCACTACGGCAACAAACGCTTAGACCTGGCCGGGCCACTTCTGGCTTTCCTGTTTCGTGGACTATTTAAAAATTTGATGAAGGAGGTTCGAATGTACACACAGAAATTCATTGATAGAGGAAAAGATTTCAATTTGGAGCTCGCCATTAAAACCAATATTATCACGGATGGCTTGAGGTATTCATTGGCCACTGGGAATTGGGGCGACCAGAAAAAAGCACATCAGGCCCGGGCTGGAGTATCTCAAGTAATCAATTTACTTTTAGTTACTATTGTTTTTAAATTAATGGTAGTTGTACTTCAGGTGTTGAATCGCTTAACATTTGCGTCTACATTATCCCATCTGCGACGTGTGAATTCTCCGATTGGGAGGGATGGAAAACTTGCTAAACCTCGTCAATTGCACAACACACTTTGGGGTATGATATGCCCAGCCGAAACTCCGGAAGGAGCTGCTGTCGGTCTAGTAAAAAATCTTGCACTTATGGCTTACATCTCTGTTGGTTCTCAACCTTCCCCAATCCTGGAGTTCTTGGAAGAGTGGTCCATGGAGAATCTAGAGGAGATTGCTCCTTCAGCTATAGCAGACGCTACAAAGATCTTCGTAAACGGCTGTTGGGTGGGTATTCACCGTGATCCGGAGCAGTTGATGGCCACGTTGAGAAAACTGAGGCGGCAGATGGACATCATTGTGTCTGAAGTGTCTATGGTCCGCGACATCAGAGACAGAGAAATACGAATTTACACCGATGCTGGACGCATTTGTAGACCATTGCTGATTGTTGAGAATGGCAATCTGCTACTTAAGAAAACTCACATTGAGATGCTTAAGGAAAGGGACTACAACAACTACAGTTGGCAGGTTTTGGTGGCCTCCGGAGTGGTTGAGTACATAGACACCTTGGAGGAGGAAACGGTAATGATAGCTATGTCCCCATACGATTTAAAGCAGGACAAGGACTACGCCTACTGTACCACTTATACGCACTGTGAAATTCACCCAGCGATGATTCTGGGCGTCTGTGCATCGATTATTCCGTTCCCAGATCACAACCAGAGTCCCAGGAACACTTACCAAAGTGCTATGGGTAAACAAGCTATGGGTGTGTACATTACAAATTTCCATGTACGGATGGATACTTTAGCACATGTTTTGTACTATCCGATGAAACCTCTGGTTACTACAAGATCCATGGAATATCTGCGGTTCAGAGAATTGCCAGCTGGAATTAACTCAATAGTTGCTATTTTGTGCTACACAGGATATAACCAAGTGAGTATTGCATAGATTACCATAGTCTAGATCTAATAAGACTGCTGCATGCTCTGTTGTAGGAAGACAGTGTCATCTTAAACGCGTCGGCAGTTGAGCGTGGTTTCTTTCGGTCAGTTTTCTATCGTTCCTACAAAGACGCTGAGAACAAGCGTATCGGTGACCAAGAAGAACAATTCGAGAAGCCCAACAGGCAAACGTGCCAGGGCATGAGAAATGCACACTATGATAAATTAGATGATGACGGTATCATAGCGCCTGGAATTCGTGTATCCGGCGACGACGTTGTCATTGGTAAAACAATTACCCTCCCAGAAAACGATGATGAGGTATGTGGTGTATATTTTCTCAATAGTTTAAGATGTGGATTTTTAATATTGATAATGCCCCTTAGTTGGAGGGTACTACAAAAAGGTTCACCAAGCGAGATGCTTCAACGTTTTTGCGTAACTCTGAAACCGGCATTGTTGACCAGGTCATGCTGACGTTAAATAGCGAAGGATATAAATTTTGTAAGATTCGAGTCCGATCAGTGCGTATACCGCAAATCGGAGACAAGTTCGCCTCGCGCCACGGGCAAAAGGGAACTTGTGGTATTCAATATCGTCAGGAGGACATGCCCTTCACCTGCGAAGGTCTTACCCCGGACATCATAATCAATCCTCATGCAATTCCATCTCGTATGACCATTGGTCACTTGATTGAGTGTCTGCAAGGTAGAAATACTTTTGTTCGTACTTTAAAGGAGTACTGAGTAAAGATTTATATTTGATTATTAGGAAAACTTGGGTCGAATAAGGGAGAAATTGGTGATGCTACGCCATTCAACGACGCTGTTAACGTACAGAAAATCTCGACGTTCTTGCAGGAATATGGCTACCACCTAAGAGGCAATGAAGTTATGTACAACGGACACACTGGGAGGAAGATCAATGCCCAGGTTTGTCGGCAAAAACACTATTGGGTCTTTAAATTGTAGTAATTATTTTGAGCAGGTATTTTTGGGACCGACCTACTATCAACGTCTGAAGCATATGGTCGACGACAAGATCCACTCACGTGCTAGAGGCCCTGTGCAAATCCTTGTTCGTCAGCCTATGGAAGGTAGGGCTAGAGACGGCGGCTTGCGATTTGGTGAGATGGAGCGTGATTGCCAAATTGCCCATGGAGCTGCACAATTTCTAAGGGAGCGTCTATTCGAGGTGTCCGATCCGTACAGGATCCATGTATGCAACTTCTGCGGTTTGATAGCAATCGCAAATCTGAGGAATAACACTTTCGAGTGCAAGGGATGCAAAAACAAGACTCAAATATCGCAGGTTCGGCTGCCGTATGCCGCTAAACTTCTATTCCAGGAACTAATGTCCATGAATATTGCTCCAAGGTTAATGGTAGTTTAAAGTAATAAATGACTTTAACATGTGTGTTTTTAAATAAAAGGGACATAAGCGTTTACAGCGATCTTTATAAATTTCTCTGAGGTTGTTTTACTTAAGCTGTGTATGCAAGGAAACACAGGGATTCTAGGATGTTATAAGTATAGAGCATAAATAATGGAGATAAGTAGAAATATCTTTTTTAAGTAATTTCTTTATAACGAAGGATTTTCGAAATCATCGTTTTGCGAAACTCACCACAGAATGCAGCGCCATCTGTGTAGAGTTTAGATACGACCATCGGATGAATGAGTATTTTGATACTATCGAACTCGACGATAATTCCCGTTCGATTATTCCCAACTTATTTTCATCTTCAGTCAAGTTCTGCGTGCGGTGAGGTGTGATTGTCGTTCGCGATATGAAAGTGACGTTTCTCCCGAGGGCTGTCAAAGGAAATTAGCTGGATTCGATGGAATTATTGATTTTTGATAAGTTGAGTTGCTAAACAAAGTGGAAAATGAAATAATTTTTGGATGTTGCTGTCGAGTTAAAATCGAGACAATGTGGATACCAGCGAACAATAAATACGGAGTGGGTAAGTCTGAAGCAGAACGAACGGAAACGGTGCCCGTGTCCTTAAATTATCCCTATTTCGGTGCGGGACCGGGGCAACACAGTCTGCACCACCGCGAGCATCATCTAGGCGCTGAGACCGGGATGATGAACTGTTGTAAATTAGCCGCCTCCTCTTCACCGAATTATCGTAAGGGGCGACTTCTTGGAATGTTTTTGCTCGCCCTCGTCGCCAGACCCTGACTAAATTTGTTGACATCTACATCTGTTTGTTAGCCCCCAATGCAAGAATTAGCCCCTTGATCGGTATGTCTAGCGGAGTATCACTATATCTAATGGCGTTTCTGGAGAAACGAGATATAACCGGATGGAATCTCGAAAGAAATTTTAACTTGAAGTTTCGACCGGAAATGCAGTGCTTGTTTTGATTACTCTTAATAAAGCTATTGACTCAACTGTGCGGCCACTGAACGAAAGATGAAATTGGGATTCTACCAGGAAATCTAGCGTTGAGAGACGATCTTGTTTAGACATCGTTTTATTCGAGTGCAACTAACTAATTCTTCTCAATCCCGAGTTCTCCTAGAGGCAATTTCCGTGGATTAACCACGGCGTCACTCGGTCCATAATTTTGACGCCGCCAACACTTCATACTTGCTAAAAATATTTCGCACTGATGTTGATGATGACTCATTTGCACTACAGTGAATTCATTGCCTCCCAAAGGGAATAATGCTACCAAATTATCGCACCCGTTGTCACAAGCACGCCCCCAGAGCTTCTGGGGGCAACCCAGTGCCTGCCGGAGGATGCGCCGGGTACATCTAATGAGGACACACGCTTTAACACTTTCTTATCAATTAAAATCTCTTTTGTACATTATCGTCCGGCCGTGGTCGTATCGAGCGTGCTAACCAACCACACTTGTATCGGTGGTGAATCAAGGAAAGAGCCAAACGGAAGTAGCGTCGACTCGGGAATATTAGCCACTTCTGCTAATGTGAGCGGAATACCTAATTGCAGCCGCTGAGGTAAACGAATCCCCAAAGCGGTAGGACTCGGTAGGCCGGCACACCATCCGTCCACCGCCGGTAGCTCTCGGCTGACGAGAATTTTATTTTTGAATATTGTTCTCGGCCACGCAATCGGTCGTTTGTTTATTATCGTACGCCCTTCAACTCGCATCTGGTTTGATATCGAGCTAATTGCCGGAGGTGCTGAAAGTCGGACGCTGCCAGGAGGAAATCCAGCAAAGATGCGTCAAGAATGACTATAATCAGTTACTTCAAGAAACGAAACTAGATATAATTGCAGTAAATCTTTGTAATTGATATATCCCATCCTAGAGGCTTTTAAATCTTTCTCCAACTGAATAAGATCATTCTTCTTGTTTTCATTGCCAAAAATATACAGAGTACTTTAGCGGCTTATGGTCATAGGCCAGGACGTCGTATCCGGACAACAATTTTAACTAGTAAATACTAGTCTGTATACTAAATCTTTATAGTTTTTCCCTGTATATTCTAAACCAGGCGTTTAACTACATGCTTAAACACAGAAGGTTCATTGCTCTTAGAAGCGTATTCTAATTACTGGTTCAAATTTGTTTTTTAAATTAAAGCTGAGAGAATGAGCCGCAAAGTGTGTCCAGACATTTTTATTCTCAACGAAATTAGAGCTATGAATCGCTTGGATCGCTTAATAACGTTAAACATTGTCATGTGTTATTATTGCCGTTTCTTTCTAGTCTGGACTTCTTTCTACCTTAATTATTTTAAATTATGACGCTGGAAATGTGGATTTTCTAGGTCACAAATTGAGAGACATTTAAACGCAGTACATATACAAAAGTAATATCAAAATTCGCCATTCACTATTTAACAAAAATCTATTATAATACTGGGAAAAAAGCATATGTAACATATGACAATATTTTTGAGAAATTGATCAAGATTTTTGTATCCCTAAAAAGACTATTTTTGCCAGGCCAAATTTAATTTAAAGAAAGAAAATTGAAATTGAAAATTGATGAAATTAAAAGCACAAAAAGGCGTAATAACTAACCAAGTTGTAACTTTCGAAATTTTAGAGTTCTATATTATTTAAAATTGACTATGACTATACAGAATGCAGAATTTGTGGGAAACCTGTTCTTATAAGATTTAAATGTTTTCTCTAATCATTTTTATTAGAGTTTATATCCAGTAAAATTTAAATATCAGCATCAAATTGTTTTTATTATTTGTGAACAACAAAACAATTAAATTTATTAACAAAATGTTAAACAAAAAAATTTGTGCACTCATTCAAAAAACTATACTAGGAAATAATAATAGAGATGCGAGAGCAGAAGTAGAGATAGTAATGAAAAATACTGCTATATCCTTAAAAATTCCTAAAGGTTTTTTTAATAATAGTTCTTTTAAGGTAATCATTAATAAAAGCAAATTATTTGGATAAGTTGGCCGAAAAATCAATGTTTAAGTTTTAAGACGTATTTTGGAATGAAAGTGTGTGAAGGATTAATTAATTATGTAATTAAAACATGACATTTACAAATAAAAGCGTTAAACCAAAAACAAAAAGTCGCAATTGAAGTTCTAGCAAATTCAAAGTAATTTTAAAAGTTTCAACATATTTATATTCTTATTTATATATTCAAAAGAGATAATTGAACTCGTCGCGATACCTGAGTGATATGTAACAATGGCGATTTCAGTTATTTGTTTTGTATATAAATAAAAAGCAAA
The DNA here is from genome assembly GCA_001932985.1 of Proctacanthus coquilletti. Classification (NCBI taxonomy): domain Eukaryota; kingdom Metazoa; phylum Arthropoda; class Insecta; order Diptera; family Asilidae; genus Proctacanthus; species Proctacanthus coquilletti. The sequence goes on from MNCL01000129.1 coordinate 208,485, forward strand.
CAGAGAGCCGAATATGTCTGAAACTTAAATTTAATACAGAGATATCACCCAGCGAAAGTCCCACCAAAATTCGTATTGTAATTATTGTGCGATATCGGAACAGACAAAACAAACATACAGAAAGTCTTTTACGCGATTAAATTTTACTTAGCTTTTTTACACGTTTTACTACACTTTGCAGAGTTGTAAGTGATTCTGTTTGTTATAAATAAAAGATTTAATTTTTAGCATAAAGTCTTGTAACTCTGTATGAGTTTGATTGGGTATTCGGCAATGATGATGTAATTTACTTCGTACCTCTCATAACTCATAAATCCATTAATGCTATAGCTGCTACAGTTGAAATTAATTCAGAAGCAATTTCGCGGAGCATTACAATCTAGCAGCATAAAAAGTCTACTAGATGTAATCAACGATTTCAATGACTTTCAAGCATTGCGGAAGATATGCGCGATCATAATGGCTATTTTTTCCTGGGAATAGAATGATAATTCACGTTCTTTGTGCTCAGTTAAAATACAATTTACTGAAGACTCTTTTACGCTGATCAATTAAACAAAAATGCAGTGAGTAAAGTGCAAGTCTTTAAATGCTTTATGCTTTTAGAGCCGATTTAGTGATAAGATCGACGGTTTAGTGACCACCTAGTAATGCTATCAAATATTATAAATAAGGTGATTAATGTTCACATTTTAAACTATTTATCTTAGATTTTTAAAAAAACTTGCCTGTCTGTACCAAAAATTGTATAAATCAAGATGATAGAACGAAAAACTATATAAAAATCGTATTTATATTTGAAGTAATTAATTAAGGGACATATTTTTACAGCTATACACAATTGGCATGGAGATATCCGATACGGCCTTCCTTTAGACGTTGGTGATTCAGTGGAAATCTTAGAGGAATGTGACTACTGGTATCGGGGCACTTGTCCCCGTAAACCTCGGGCAGTTGGACTCTTTCCTAAGTCTTATATTCATATTAAGGACATCAGCAAAGTAGACCCCGTAGTTGCTGAATGTACTCAAGTATTGCGTGAATGGTCGGAAATATGGAAGCGATTATATGTGGTAACTATACTTTTTAGTTTATCTCTTGATGCCCAATGTGACTGTTTGCCTTATTTTATTGCAAGGAACGGGAAACCTACAAATTTACAACGTTAAGAAAAGTTATGTTCTCCTTACTAGAAAGCAGAAGGGAATTGCTTGGCGCCACCTTAACGCAAGATCAAACTCTGGAATTGCAAATGAGTGTGATATCAAAAATTGATTGGGGAAACAGGTGAGTAATTTTTTTTTTCTTCTGCATACAATCGAAAGATTATTTGAATATGTTAATTCGTTATTAAATCCCTCGACGAGAAATTAGAGGCATTGAGTGATGCAATTTATTGCGGTTTGTGGAGTTTCTCCTTTTGTACTCAAGTATATTTAAATATCATACTTTATAATTTAAGTTTTTAATCATAAAATTGTTTACTTAACTGATTATTCACAAGATTTAATTCATTCGTTTGTCGGCATTCCCGATTATTAAAATACGTAAATATATCTAGTTATATTACAAATAATAAATATGATAACAAAAGAAGATTATTTGCTATTTGAAGTATTAAAGCAAATACAAATCCCATTTCAGTATTATTCATTCATTGAACGGTGTTATCACAAACGAACCTATTTGTATTATATTAAATTTTATCAGTTATTGAATATTATCAGTATTTGTGTTTGTATTGCTTTATGATATCTTTTGTTGGCCGTTTTTGTATGCAAATGGTTATTATTGCAGAGAGACCAGAAATACTATTTAAAACATTTCAACCCTTATTAGAATATAATAATATAATAAATTGATGAAGTAATTGAGCGAGTTTTGTGAAGAAGAATTTAAGGGGACGTGAGATTACTTTTAAATTTTATGAAATATTTAAAAACTTGAACTAACCTTTAAAAACTGGCAGCTTTTGGTTGAATACGAACAGCGACGCCTAGTCTCAGAGATTGCAGAAATAAATGACTCATTACTTTCAACAGTTTTTCATTTTAATATTATTAATCTTATAGATTAGTATTAATATCTTAATATTTTAAGTGTAATATAATTGCAAAAAAACTATCAGGAATTTACGACAACTTATAAATAAAAGTTACAGTCGTAGATATATTTTCGATGTGATTCACAGACCGTACCCCGCCGGTGGAAAGTTAATTAATACATCAGTAAAATGTACTTTTATAAACAAAAGTGCATGCGACAACGAATCTTTTATCGTCACCATGTGGTAATAGTGCCAAACAAGGTCAATTTCAATAGCAAATTTAGCCATATCTTAGCTACTGGAAACCTTCATAGATTTATATATTTCCTTATTGTAATCGCTTGGCCAGCCGACTGTGTAGAGATTCCTTCAGGGCAACTTACATTAAATGAAAATACATAAATAAAATTTATAATAAGTATATTTCCTAAAATACTTTACTTAAATCACTTCCAATTGATTTAGGAATAAATTGCAATGCAGCTTAAAAAATATATATAAAATATAAAAGAGCTACGATAGAAAGCGGGAATCGAACAGAATTTCTGTTCAGCGAATGTATCGTTTTGTTTAAAGTAAAATGATAATATTTTAATAAGTGTGTGAAAAAAAGGTGGTCTTTTACTTCAACAGTCTTAGCTGATGTTTAAGTTTATTTAAACTATGTCTCCGTCTCTTTTCCAAACTTCTCCGAATATATTGGATGCATTTCCAATGTTGAAGGAGCAGAAGGTGTTCCTCCCGAACTACCTCCAAGATTATTGCATAATTCTTGCAACATTTCGCTGTAAGAAGTCATATTAATATTTTGTCCAAGAAGATGAAGAAGAAGGAAATCTCCGATCTGAAAATTATGTTTATTATAAATAAAGTTAAAAAGGATGGGTTTACGATTTTAACTTACTTCAATGCGGCGCACTAGACGCTCAATTTCCTTAGACGATCCGTGGCGGAAACGTCGTTTGATGATAGTTTCACGAGTCGTTGGCATCATTACAACAATGGCAGAATACAGAATGGCAAGTCCAGACAGTACAGAAAGAATTATGAACCAAAACCTGTAGATATAAAAGTATTGATAAAAGGAGTATAATATGCTACATAGGAAACATACCACAAAAATATATAAATCTTTTCATTAAGTATGTTTAGCGCCAAAACACATAGAGTATCGTGTTTCTGAGGAGATCCACCAGGGCCGTATTTGTGGAAGGTACATTTTGTAAGTCTAGGGAAAATTTCAATCATTGGATCGTATCTCTTCTCCTGGTTCATGTTAGAAAATTTCAAGACTTCTGTCCCATATGTCATAAATGCTCCTCCAAGGAATTTATCTATGAAAAATATATTTCCCACAACGTTGACGAAATTTAACATTTCACAAAAGAAATATCCAAACGAGTAAGCATTGTGGGTTCGTAAACTAGCCAACATATATTCAACAATTCTGCTTTGTCGGATAATGCGTTCTTCGATGGGAGCTGTTAAGATGCCTCTCATGCCTTCGGAGATCATGCGAATTTTACCATCTTCCCAGTTTTTCCAAATCCAATGAGGGAAGTAAAATAGCAAGCCCTAAATAGGTGCAGATTTTATTATGTAAAGTTCGTCGGTGTGTTTCGGACATTACCTGGAAAAACAGCATAAACGGTACCCACTGATAGTAGCTGTGGTATCGTTTCTCTTGGTTATATTCGTTGCCCAATCCATGGCTGGCCACATCTGTTCCTATTTGTCGGTGCTGCTGACCAGGAATGGTGAAAGTGTATGTAATCCAGCAGAATGTGTTAATAACATGATTTGGAATTGCTCCATCATGGATGCATTGGATTGGATCACCTGTTGGGGTAGTCAAATGACATTAATTCTATTAGATTTTTAATGTTCTTTTAAATATAAATAAATGAAAGTTTTTAGTGCTTGTATTTTCTTTATATTTTTGCCCGATGATTTTGTTTCAAATCTAAATTAAAACTTTAGACTGTAACTTGATTGGTGGTTTTAGTTTTTGTTGTGAAGCTGTTAGTGTAGAAATGGTATTACGATCAGGATGAAGTCTTATTTCCTCATCTAACTCCAACCTCTGGTATAGTGGATAAAATCCAACACCCCAATCCACCGATGATTAAAAGGCCTTGGGATTGTCTAATAAGGCTATATTGTTTTATGTTCTGACGGCTCAAGTTTATAATAAAGTAAAAGAGAATATATGATATAATTAAGTTATATGAGCTTTTATTCGTAAAAAATAACAAAAGTACGAAAATGCACATATTTTCCCCGAAAGAACTAAAAATTTGTTTTTACAATTCAGTCTTGCTGCAAACGTAATTAGCTTTCAAAAATTTTTGTATTTTGATTGTGTCCCAAAAATTCATCAAAACGACTACGCTTGAATGCTCTGCTATTGATAGACACTATAAATCGATTAGATCTGTCTTGAATAGACTAGAGATCTGCATTATTTTGTACCAATAAAGACTTATGAAAAATTTTGTGAATTAGAAAAAGCAAGCAACGGCTGAGACTGATGATTTATAACACTAAAGGAACCCTCCACCATTTTGATGGCCAATAAATGAGAAACTATCACAAATCCTTGAATCGTATGAGTTGCATATTTAAAGCAACATTGAGCACGTGCTCAATTATAGAAACGATTCATTAAGAGGAACATAAATTTGAATTGTACATTGTGATATATTTTACTATTAGAGCGAAATTGTAGTCGAAACCCACGCGATGCAAACTAAAGTCTGGCTAGACCAAGAGAACCTCAACTCGTTGGAGAGTGCGCTACTTACCAATTAAGTTGTTAGCTGTGACAATAATGCAGCAGACGAAAAGAATTGCAGTTGTTACTCTGTAATGGCACCGGAACACCATGTTGTCTATGATTGCCTTGTCTATTAAATATCGTACTTTTACGAAGCCGGCTACAGCCGACAGCATGCCAAACACAGCCATGGTTGCTGTACGTCTTCAGCCCTGCCTGGAATTTGAGAAGTTGTAAAGTCTTTGGATAAGGCGATAAGTTCTCTTTTTATGGAGAACGAGTTGATTTATAAAAACGGCGGTTAAACAACAAAACGAAATGATATACACTGTAAAGATAAGAAGTTTCAGCCCTCCTTCGAGTATGGTTTAACACCTCTGGTGCTATATTACTCTTGCGAGGCAAATATGCATGAAAGCTTTGTAGCACTTGTTCGCTTATGTAAATTGTCGTACCCTCGTCTACAGCGAACGTGTTTAGGTTTTAAGACTTGTTAATTTTAATCGTCTTAATTATACAATCGGAAGTCACCGAGCTACACGTTATATGGGTCACAAAAATTGGTGAAAAGATTTTCTCTCACGAAGATCATTTCGTTTTCCAAGAAATCGTCAAATTCACTTGGGAATATCCCAAAAAACAAAGGAAGTCTCGGTAGTATGATACGACATTTTCTTGACTAGGCTAAGCGATAAGATACTTCGGTTTATGACTATTTTCAATTACTCACTTTGTATACAAGTGAGAAAAAACACTTTTAGGTAAATTAATGCGATTTTCTACTTCACTAAAAATGCCAACGCTCACCTAACACAACTGAGTGGCTACCTTTCCAAGTCTACAAGCCAAAGAAGAGCGATCGCGCACTCTAAGCGAAGATCACTGGCGCAGACTGTAGAGCGGACTGTACAGAGGCAGCAGAGCCGCGAAGATCACGGCATACCATTTTGGTAATTTTCTGTATGTGCGGGATGAAACTTGCTTGGCAACACTACCACAGTCTTAGAAACTAGCTACAGCTTCTGCAAATGCATCACATGAAATCCTGTAAGCAAAAATGCATTGATCTTCGGCCGCACCAGCAATTCCAGTGATTTTATTTGAAAGATCTCTTTTTTTATTTGCTTTTACATGTATATTGGGCTTTTCATGGCTTTGTCTCCAGGTGCTACACATACCTGGATCTGAGAAATGTAACCGGATCAAGACCACGTATACCTTCTGCTACCGAGTTCCCCGTGAATTTATTCAAACCTTTCGTGTATGTGAGTTACCCGCGAAAGGTGTTATATATGTATATTAAAGGATCGTTTCACATTCCTTGCACACATACGAAGTAGGTACGTCATGGGTTTTGAAAGTTTGTAGGCCAGGGACATAATTCATACTAGTAAATGGTCTCAAGCCACTTTCAAGCTTCTTTTACTTGGAGATTTTTATAAACCGGCAAAAATACATTGCATGCGTCATCATTTTAGATGAATAACCAGAGCGACGTTGCCACCTTTTTATTTTTAATCGTCGACTGCCACATGAAGCTACGATCATCTTTATTAGATCGAAATTTTGTCGCACATGTTTCAAATATCTCTTTTTTGGTATGAAATATCACACGGACATAGTTTGCCTCTATTAAGGAAAATATGGCAAAATAAAAGTATTAAGTAGGTTTGGACCTTAATATCTAACGTTGATCGTCATTAAAAAATTGAGTCATATTAAAAATCAATTTCAAGTTCAGTTTTCTGGTTTTCTCATTTGTAGCAATAATTAATTGGAAATATTTTGTATAGACAGCCAATAGTTTTATTTCCAAAATAAATAAATAAAAAAATTGGGGTTATTTATAACCCAAGACAGATCAATACGATCCATGGTCAGTATAAAATAAAATAAATAGCTTTCTGTTTGATAATTTGTTTGTGTTTGGACTATAACATTGTTATAATTCTTAATGTTATAATAATTTTTTTAAAAGTATAATTGCCCCCTAAAATAGTTTCTCAATTAATAAACAGTATGAGATTCTAAACAAAGGATTTACTTAATTTTAAAGAAAACTTGGTCTTGATTTGGTACCTCGATCTGGACCACTTGCGGTGAATCCTCATGATGTAGGAATTGTTTCTTTGCATCAAGTGCATGTAAATAGCGCTGAAAATGCCAAAGCTTCATCGGTATGTAGTTGACTCATCTTTTAATAAATGAATAGTCTTAAATATAATTTTCACTTTTAAAGAGTCGAGGTACTTTGAGGAGAAAATCATCGAAAAAGGTTTTAACGCACCACTTGTATTTTTGTATGAGAGATTTTGGACACAGAATTGGAGATGATGCTGAAGTTTATTTCTTCCTATACGATGCCTATCCAACTAAAATGCGAGCATTGTCGGAACGTTTCCTTGTGAAAATATCAAAAGATGGATTTTCAAACTATGTAGAAAAATTGCATAGTAATTGCACCGCATTTGCTGATCTTGGTAAGTAGATTTTCTATGCGTTTTTTCGGTACTAAGAAAGTTTTCAGATAATATTAAAATTAATACAATAAAAAATAATTATAATAGGTGCTGCAGAACTTGGTGAGGATTTATATTTGGTAGCGAATGTAATGCGGGTAGGAAAAATAATTCATCCAGAGTCGATAAAGAAAGGAGATAAATTAAACTCAAATCTAACGTATAAAAGGCCATACGGTGTTGGAGTTCTACCTCTGAATGAAATATGTCAGTACGATAGCTCACTAGAATCGGAGGAAAAGGAGTATAACTTTAAATTATTCCAATGCGATGAAAAAGACTTTCATCAGCTGCACGAGCTTATAATTAAAAAGGCCAGTGGAAAGTTTTCACCTTTAAATACAGGAGGGCAGAGCAATTATGGGATTGGAGTATCGCTAAAGTTGCTTCATGGTGAATTAGTACAAGCAAAACAGGAACAGCCGCTTCTGTTTCAGGGAACAACAATCACTAGAAAGATGGGCTTCCCTGACGTGATAATGCCGGGCGATGTGAGAAATGATTTATTCATCACCCTAGAACGTGGCGAATACGAAAGAGGGGGCAAGAGTACAGCCAAAAATATTGAAGTATCAGTTCTTGTCCTAGATTCCTCAGGAAAAATACTACCGGAGTGCCTATGGGGTGCTTCCGGCATGGATCCTCAAAATAGCTACAAGTCAATGATCTTGTATCACCAGAATTCTCCATGTTGGAATGAGACCATTCGACTCAATGTACCGATTGATAAATTTTCCACATCTCACGTGCGTTTTGAATTCAGACATTGTTCAACAAGAGACAAATCAGAACCTAAGCTATTTGGTTTCAGTTTTGCAAGACTTATGGAGCCAAGTGGGGCCACTTTGACTGATGGTCTCCATGACCTGTTTGTATACAAATGTGAAGATCCTACAAAACTAATTTCCGCTAGCTATTTGAAACTTCCCTACAAGGCTAAAGATGCACAGGCACAAATAGAACATAGTCCCATTTTCCATCGGAGCTCAAAAGAATCCTTTACCATTAAATCACTTCTATGCTCAACAAAGTTGACTCAAAACAGCGACCTTCTATCGCTTTTGCAATGGAGAGCACACCCTGAAAAGATTGAGGACTCTTTAAAGGGAGTTGCTCGACTTCGAGATGAAGAACTTGTTAAATTTCTGCAGGATGTATTGGACGTATTATTTGCAATGTTTTCAAATGAAGAAGGGAATAGTACTATCCATTCGGGTTTAGTGTTCCACGTGCTCGTCAGCATATTCAGTCTGCTACAAAGCAGCAAGTTCCAACATTTCAAACCTGTTATGAATGCGTATATTGAAAACCACTTTGCTGCTGCCCTTGTTTATAAAGGACTTATTACATCTGTCCAACACTTGGCTATCCACTTGACGAAAGGACATCCAGATCCATTTGACAAATGCTTTGGTTCTCTGGAGTATATCTTTAAACTTATTATACAATCAAGGAAACTATTTGCAAGAGCAACTGGAGGACAATATGAGGAATCATTCCGAAAAGATTTATATGGACTGTTTAATTCTTTCAACAATATGCTTGCTGTGTATGACGAAAATATTCTATCAAGCCAAGAGGCATTATTACAGTCTATCGGGGTTGTGCTTGAACAGCTAAAAGATACTCTTCCTACTTCTGAACTTGGAGTGCTTGCAAGAAATATTTTGGATTCTGTTCCTCGAGATGCACAACAGCCTCTAATCCAGGCAAAATTGCATGCTGTGAAAAATCTAGTCTCAGGCCAGCTGTTTCATGATGATGGTGGGTAATTTAAGCAAAATTTATTCTTTTTTTGGTTAAAAGAGTTTATTCTGATTCTAGAATCAAGGTCTGTAATTCTACAAGTCGCCTGCAAACATTTGAGAATACATTTAGTACGACGAGATGAGCTCCGGCTGTGTGCTGATATACTTTCGGAAATCATTAATCATCTTTATGAATTGCAACAAAAACAACAGGAAAAGGTCACGAACACCTTACAACATGATTTGGATTCACTTTGCAAGAACATCCTGAATATTCTTATGCAGACGATTATAATAATAATGGAAAGTTCTCCAATGATTCTGTCTTCACTTGTGGCTGTGCTGTTAGGTTTATTGCAACTATTGGACGAGGCCCATTACAAGCATTTTTGGGATGAACTCAGCTCGAACGGTGATACCAAAGAATTAAAAGATTTCCTCCACCGCACCCTACTCGTGTTTAAGGAGCTTCTTACTCAAGACTGGCATGTGTTTCCAGTTGATTGGTTAGTGATGAAACTAGCGGCCAACGATGTTATGAGAAAAGCTCTCGAAGAGTTCGCGAAACCATTAGTCTATAGGTTTCTGGGTCCGCAATCTTTCGACTCACAGCTATGGTGGTCTTACTTCAGCTTGGCCGTAGCCTTTCTTACGCAGCCCTGTTTACAGTTGGAGCAATATCACGAGCAGAAGAGAAGAAAGATTTTACACTCCCATGGAGATATGCGTGTTCTAATGGGATTTCAAATTCTAAGCATGTGGTCACAGTTGGGAGAGCATAAGCTGCACTTTATTCCATCCATGGTGGGTCCTTTTTTAGAAGTAACTTTGGTCCCTGAGCCTGCGCTAAGAAAAGCGACTTTAACCGTTTTCTATGACATGATGCAATGCGAACAAGTAAGAAATTGTGTCTACATTCTGAGATTGAAACTAATACGAGCTTACTTTCAGTCAGCACGAGGGTCTTTCCGGCTAGTGGAAAGCGAACTAATTGATAAATTGGATCTACTGATAAGTGAGAATAAAGGTGACGACGAATATAGGGAACTTTTCAGCACTATGTAAGTAAGACAAAGGTGGAAATTCTTCTAATTCTTGCTAAATATTTCGCTAACATATGAAATATACATTCACGCTTCCATTCTCCATGAACATACCGCCATAAAAGGGAGCATCTCAGCTTAGTGTAAGTTTAATGCTTTATTCGCCTTTCTTAGCTCTGCACTTCACCGATCATTACTGACCATGCAAAAGGGAATCACGAGTAGTAGTTAATTTTGAATTAATTTCTATATGAAAGATATACACGATTTCAATGGGTGTAGTTATTCTCGAAAGTAACCTCACCGTTAATGCACTGTGAACGATTTTACGATTAATTTCCTAACTGGCGAATTCTATTTAATTACAACTGACCGATTTTCATTTATTTAGCTTGCTGGAAAAAGTGCAATCTGAAGATCCTGCATGGCGAGAAACTGGGGCGGCTTTTATATCATCAGTGACACGATTACTCGAAAGGTTACTGGACTACCGTAGTGTAATGCAGGGAGAAGAAAATAGGGATAAACGCATGTCCTGTACAGTGAATCTTCTTAATTTCTACAAAAGCGAAATAAATCGAAATGAAATGTATTTGCGGTGAGTTGAATTGCTCGAAAGTTATTTTTCGGAGTGTAGCAAGTATATTTCATGTCTATTATATTTCAGATATATCTACAAATTGCATGATCTACATTTGCAAGCAGAAAATTACACAGAAGCTGGATTCACTTTGAAACTATATGCTGACATGCTGAGTTGGGACAAAGAGACCTTAACTTTTGCACCTAACGATAATGTGGGTCAACCAGAATGGCAACGAAAGGAGAGACTGTACCATGAGGTGAGTCGACTTAAAGAAGATTTAACTTTTGTGCTATAATCGGATCTTTATCCTAGATACTGAAATACTTTGGCAAAGGGAAATGCTGGGAAAAGGGGATTCCGCTTTGCAAAGAATTGGCTAATTTGTACGAAACTAAACGATTCGATTATAACAAACTAAGCGAAATTCTTATAATGGAGGCTAAGTTCTTCCAAAACATACTGACCCAACTTCGACCAGAACCGGAGTATTTCCGAGTGGGTTTTTATGGAATGGGATTTCCATTGTTTGTGAGGGTAAATATAAAAAGAGAAGTTGTATTTAAATTTATTTAAAATCGCTGTTTTTATACAGAATAAACAATTTGTATATCGCGGATTAGAATACGAGAGAATTGGAGCATTTACCCAAAGATTACAAACTGAATTTCCGCAAGCACAAATTTTGACGAAAAACTCCCCTCCGGATAAATCGATCTTATCAGCACCCGATCAGTATATACAAATTAGCAACGTGAGGCCTATTGGTGATCCTCAACCCTTAAAGACATCCATGGTGCCCGTTCCAGAAAAAATAGCACGATTCTATGAGGTGAATGATGTTACCAAATTTATCCACGATAGACCCATCTATAAAGGACCTATTGATAAAGATAATGAGTTTAAGAGCCTTTGGATAGAAAGAACAACCCTAGACATTTCTAGCCCATTACCAGGCATACTTCGGTGGTTTGAAATCGTTTCAAAGTCGGTTCAAGAGCTAACACCTGTAGAGTTTGCTTGTGAAACCATGGGCAATGTTAGGAAGGAGCTAATTGATTTAATAGCACAGTACCGCTCTGATCCGAAACGTAATATCAATCCGTTTTCAATGCGCCTACAGGGGATTATAGATGCGAATGTTATGGGGGGAATAAGCAAGTACCAAGAAGCCTTTTTCAACGAACAATTCCTCAAGTCTCCGCACGGTCAAGAACAACAAGCAAATGTCCAGAGGCTAAAGTGTCTGATACTAGAGCAAATACAAGTACTGGACACCTCCTTAAAATTGCACGGCCAGTTGGCACCGCCTGGAGTGCAACCACTGCACAGTAGATTGCTCGAGAGGTTTTCTCAGCTGAAACAGAGTCTTTCGGGTCTTGGGAAATTGAAACGACAACATTCGGAAAGTATTGTAAATACACCGCTTCCACCGCTTCCGATCGAAAAGCGCACAATGAGTTTAGGAAGCACGTACGGTGTGTACGAACAAGACGATATATACACTCGCCCAGCTGAGTCGAAGCAGTCTTTGGTATCGAATCCTTCAGTAAACAATGGTTCGCTGAGCAGAGAAGGGCTAGTTCTAACAGAAATCATTCAAGAAGAATGCGTTCCCGCACCGCCAATTCCTGTACGGCCGAAATCTGCTGGTTATGGACCTATCGAGAGTCCTGAAGTTCCACCAAAGAATATGGGGAGGGATAAAGTGGGTTCACCGAATGCTCCACCACTACCTCCCAGAGGTTTAACACCGGACAAGAGAGCATCCAATCCGATTCCATTTGGAGAATTCTCCGAGTTCTCGAATGTGCCCAGAAGATCGTCTGGAAACCACAAGTATTCAGTGGTAGACATTAGCTTCGATGAGCCGGAATCGGACTACAATCACCACATGCATATGCAGAACTGCTTTGATATCTGCAATCCACCTAGTGATTTTAGGGATTCTGGTATATCGACATGCTCCAACGATCTTACTCATTTGAACAACTTTAACGCAATGGACGAATATTCGGGGGAACACGCGAGAGCTGCTTCGAATCCTGAAACAATGAACATTCCTTCGGCAGAGCAGAATTTTACAGTGAAGGCACCACCTCCAATACCTCCAAAGTCTGGGAATAGTTTTCCTGAGGGCATAGAAAAAACATCGCCACCAACGCCTCAAAACGGCCTGGACGGCTACTGCGTTCCAAAACAACCGCCAGAAGACAGTTCGGAAGTTAACTAGCACAATTCGACCTAAACTACTTTATTTTCAATTGATATTAATGAGTATTTTGTGATGATACGCAACATCTGTATTCTGCTCTCTTGTTTCGAACAAAATAACAAACCGGGACAAGGAAACAATGAATCTCAGTATCTACGCCTAATGTGCAAGTAATATTAGTTACCGATTTCAGAAGCTTTAGTTTTTATTTATCATTTTTTTACATATCAAGATTAGTTCCTCACAAAAAGGTGGGTATCTCGGGACGCTCGTTTATTTTCTATTTAAATTCATTTGCAGTTCATTAGATCGGCTGTATATAAGGCGAATCCCCGTAACTTTCATTTTATTATTGTATATTTTTATAAATTTCACTAGTCAAATACAATACACTATTTATATTACGGCAAATGTGTAATTTTTTTGGATGTAATTGGAAGACAATCTGCTAGAACATTGGACATTTTGGGATTACCTCAACATTTTAAAAGTACGTTTACATTTCGTCCAAAAATTTGTTTTTTTTTTATAGTGATAATGTTCCAAAAAAAGCCCAAGGACCTCCTTAAGCTTATTTTAATCCCCCTATAGAGAAGAAATCAGGAAGGTAAATTGTTTAAGGTCTACAATAGCAAGATAGAAAGATTTGTTTAATTCTTACAATATCATGTAAAATCGAAAAAGGAATATAACTACATTTTAATTTTCTTAATTTATTGGAATAATAATAATATAAAAGCATATTCAAGGATTAAGCATAACCAAACAAAAGATTCTACAACTCAGTTTTTCCCAATGCCAGTGAGCTCTTCCAGATTCTTTATCAAATATTTGTTATACTCTTTGTAGTTGACCGGGGATGCAGCCATTAAAGTCATTTTGTTCCTACTCATATCCTGCGAAAATTACAAATGCAGTCACATTAGATTACTGAAAGAACAAACAACTTACCCCGAACATTTCTATCTTGGTGCGTATTTTGAAAACAAGCGATTTGAAATTAATAGCAGAGAATATTTCTTGTCCGTCGTCTGGGTTCATATCCAAAGCTTCCCCTATTTCTTGGGCGCTCTTACCGATGATCTGTTCAGCCAAATCACTGAAGCATGTCACCCATCTATTGGAAGTCCAGTCCCCAATGCTCATCTAGGTGGAGTATTATTTATTAGATTTAAAACCTTGAATTCTTATAGAACTACATACATTAATTAGCAATCTGTATTTGAAGTCTTGGAATGTGGCGTTGCATTTCTCGCACCTGTAGAGGCCATTACCTTCGTCGACTAGTTTCTTGTTGCATTGTGGCTGCGGGCAGGCTTTGTAAACAGAGTTATTCGTTTTAACAATGTGGATAACTGCTTTTGTTTGAAAGTAATCCGGTTTATCGCCTGATCCCAAGTTCTTAAGACGAGCTTCGTGAAACGTGAGCCATTCGGTATTCAAGGTACCAGTCATTCCTCCAGTTCTAAATTGTTTACGTTACTTTCCACACACTTACGTATGTTAACGATCTTACCGCATAGAAACGCTGTTGGATATGTTATCACAACCACCATTGTCGTACCACCCGCGTAATTTATGACCCTCTGGAATATCAGGATTAATTTTCAATGAAGATCCCGCACCCATGGTCAAGCTCTTTCCTCCTCCAAATTCAGAAACACGGGCACCTTTAACGAGGATTATTGGCTGAGCATACCCTTCGAAAGTAACTGCTTCTTCTCCCCAAAGAGTAAGTTGGACCTGCAGATCAAATCTTAGAGCTTCTGTAAACGCAAAAATTTATGGGGAACCTACACTTGTATTGCTCGAGTCGACAAGCGTCAGTTCTCGCTTCTTGAACTCCCGATTATTTGTTCTTCCTGTGAAAACTTGCAATTCCCCAACTTCTTTGCAAACTCCAATCACATCTGAAATAGTAGGTTTTCTTGAGTTCACTCCTGTGTTCTTTGAAACTGAGCTTACCAACTGTAGCCTTTGCTTCGATATTTGCAATTTGAGAAATAGGAACCAGGTCGTAATGGACTTGTGGGATGTTGGAATCTGCCTCATTGCATGGCTGTACCATGGTTTCATTTGTAAAAGTCATCTCATAATCGTTCTTCAGCGTGGAAAACTGTTTGTTAGCTGGTTTGAGTTGGCACTTCGAGATGTAGTAGACTTTGTCCACCTCAATCATATCATAGTATTTGTCGCACATCTCCCTGAAGGCAGTTGCTCGAATTTCACCAGACTCGTCCATTAAATCCATACTGAAGAGCTTCCCTTCGCCCCGGGCATTGCTCCAGGTGCGAATGGGACCTTTCGCTGTAACGCGGGCTTTAATAACCCATCTAAATTTAATAGGTTACTAAATGCACTACTGGACAAAGTGGAAAAGTTACTTATTTTGGTAAGGGCTCAAGCTCGCTATGGGATGTGTCAGCGACTGGTCTATTGGCTGGCTGTACATACTGCTGTTGTTAAAGGAGCCACCGAATGAGGTTGACGTTGTTGGCTTCTTGGCGAATGAAGTCCCATTACCCTTGCCTTGGTTACCACCAGAAGTCGTGCTACTGGCTGGAGCTGGTGGTTTACCAGACGACTCCCCAGTGAACTGAACAGGGTTCCCAATTCTTTTCCCTACCTCAGAACCATGGTTTAAGACAGTGAGTTCTAGGATTATGAGGACTCGCCTACAAGCATATTGAAATAAGACAAGGGGATGAGGATTGACGAATTCCCTACTTGTCTCCTTTCTCCGATTTGTTGACCATTGACGTGATGAATCTATCAACCCGAACAATCGTGAACTCGACCAGATTGCCCTGAGTATGTAACTCGTTCAGCTGGGTCGCAAGCATCGCAAAACTGTTGAGATATTTCCCATCTGAGACCAGCAAACGATACCGCTCATTACCCTCAGCCCCGGATATCTTCTTGGTACCAAGAATTTGGAGGATTGGCTTATCGAAGTCAGCCCCCGTCATTATATACTGTAAATTACAAGCTATGCACCGAAATACCGTTTTTAAACAGTTTTAAATACCTCCATGCATCCTGTCGACAATTCTGCAATTCCAGGCATTTGGGCGTCTGCGATTTCGCAATATTGTAAAACTTGTTCTACGTTCTATACGGCCGGTAGTTACCTGCTTGCGAAATACTTCAACTTAACACTATCAAATATTGCCAGCAATCCGTTCCGTCAGCACAGACCGTTTTGTGCCACAACAGAAAATCTAGCGGGAAACTTGAACTTGGACGATTGCTTTTCTAGGTTATGTTTATTCCAATTAGGGAGGATTGCAGTTGTAAACTGTCGTCGGTGGGAATTGATCTTTTCTGTAGTTGAACAATTCACATCCAGTTGTCACTTTGGCTGTTTTAAAACGAATGTAGTTAACCGTGTTTAGAGCAAACAGCTGTTTTTGACAGTTGCTGGAGCTTTGACAGCCGGCGTGAGGGTTTTGTAGGAAGTACGAAAACATGGTAAGTACTTTGAATATTTAATTTATTTAAGGGATAAGTCGGTTACCTTTTACTTTTTATTTATTGTAGGCACGAAATGCGGAAAAAGCGATGTAAGTTTTCTAGAGAAACTTTAATTCCCTGGATAGTAATTTTGATTCCTTTCAGGACTACTTTGGCTCGCTGGAGGGCTGCTAAAGAGGCTGAAACTGGAGAGAAGGATAGAAGACCTTTCTTGGCATCAGAATGCACTGACCTGTCCAAGTGCGAAAAGTACCGGTTGGAGATTATACGAGAAATTTCCAAGAAAGTGGCTCAGATTCAGAATGGTAAACATGTAGTTTCTTGTATTCTCCTCCCTCCTAATCTATTCGTTGTCCATTACAGCTGGCTTGGGGGAGTTCCGAATAAGAGACCTCAATGATGAAATAAACAAACTGCTCCGAGAGAAGCGGCACTGGGAGAATCAGATCTCAGCCCTTGGCGGGCCCCACTATCGTCGGTATGGTCCAAAGATGTTTGATGCAGAGGGCAGGGAAGTGCCAGGGAACCGCGGCTACAAATATTTCGGAGCGGCGAAGGACTTGCCTGGAGTAAGGGAGTTGTTTGAACAGGAGCCACCGCCACCACCGCGTAAAACCAGAGCGGAGCTGATGAAGGATATTGACGCCGACTATTACGGCTACAGGGACGACGACGACGGCATTCTAATTCCTCTGGAGGAAAAGGTAGAAAAGCAAGCTTTGGACAAAGCGATTCTAGAGTGGAAGGAGAAAGTGCTTAAAGGCGAGATAATTGGCGAAGATGAGGAGGAGATTTACCAGCAAAGTACGACGGATAGTTCTAAAAATGAGGCGAACAAGGACGATCCGATGGAGTTGCTTGGACCCAGGTTTACAGCCCATGTGCCCGTACCCACACAGAAGGACATTGAGTTGGCTCTGCTTAAGAAGAGAAAACAAGAACTGTTGGAGAAGTATTGTATGGATTAAAAGAGCTAGAATAAATCTCCATTTGTATACTGGCGGTGTTTTGAAGAATTTAGTCGTTACAAATCGTAGGAGGTGTTCCGAATGTAGCCAATAACCAATCGCATGCAAAGGTCGACATTCGGAAACCCCATCTGGCGAACGCTGACGTCGCGTAGCGAAAGAGAGCACAATATAACTTTGGAGAGTTCGCAAAACTCTCTTTTTTGGAGTCAATTTCCACTCACACTCGCAGAATCAACCACACTTCGCCTCATTTTCCGTGTATAAACGGGCTGGCCCACTCATGCACGAGCCTCGCCGCACTTGCCGTGTTCTCTAGCCTCGTTACCGCGAGCGAGTTGACACTCGAACCAATTATCGACTCACGATTTGTCAAAGTCGCTACTTTGTCAATAGGAAAAGCAAGAACGGGGCGCCCGTATAATACTTGGGCGTAATATTGCCATTCAGCGATCAATCGTCTCCAGAGTTATTTTGTGAACAAAATTCAAGATGTTGGCTTTAATCAACCGAATATTGGACTGGTTCAAGAGCCTCTTCTGGAAGGAGGAAATGGAACTGACCCTAGTTGGGCTGCAGTACTCTGGAAAAACAACGTTCGTCAATGTTATAGCGGTAAGATGTCTTGCATGCAATTATCTACAAAATGCAGTAGTCTATAGTGACGGGCTAACGTGACCCCAGTCGCAGATTGCTAGTCACTGGAATATTCTTATTACTCCACGGTGTGGATATATTGGCAAAATCAATATGACTAAATAGCTGGAGGAGATAAAGGGCTGCAGTGCGGTTAAGTCAAATGGTAAATTTGTTTTGATAGAGCCAGGGTAGTGAACAAAGAAATCATTCAGCAGACTAAGCGACATATCCGCACCAGTGGAACTGTTGAAATTCGATATTCCGTAAAAACCACTATCTACGTGAATGATAAATAAATTCTCAATAAACTGACTAATCTATCGTTACTCGCAAAACATGCAGAAAGTACTTATTAGCTGAAGTCATATTGCTCGCCGCAAATACATGAGAATCTTTCCATTTTTAAATATCTAAATAAGGCACTAAGTTATATTCCGGTTGCAAGTATTGATATAGCGAAATATAGGGTCGTTATTGTCTATCAATCCATAGCAGCTCTCTAGCAACAATGAGCTTGAACACTGCTAATTTCGAATTTGATTAAAAAAAACTAGTGAAGCTGCTCAAAGTGCAGATAACTTTCCACAATCGGAGACTCTTCTTTGGCTCTATCGTTGCCACGATGTGAGAGTAAATGATTATAAGACAAACGGTTATGATTCATCACCACTTTTCTACAGCACGCGAATTTATAACACTGACGCATTTCCTAGGAGGCGAACCAAAACAATTTTTAAAACGTATGGGAACTGATTTTTACTATCTGGTGTAAGATTGCGACTTACTTTCTAAATTTACAAGAGAAGGAATTCGAATGGTTAGAATAAGCACACAAGTCGAATTAAGAATCGTACTTCTTTTTCTTAACAGAAAATGTTGCCTTCTTATTTCTAATTAATTCCCTGATTTATTCATTTTAAAGTCTAACTATATTTGAAAAACAGTTTTCCCTGGTACATCTCTAGTTTAATCAAGTATAATCTATAGAAAAGTTTAACTGTAATATTTTGTTCTAACTTACGTCTTATTAAATATTATTAATCATATTTCAGAGTAACGAAAAGTTTTTATAACTAGTTTTGGTTTGTAGCAAATTTCGGATCATGGAAAATTAATTTTCAGATATAAAATCTGAGAGCTACTTAATATTACAAATCTTACACAAAACTCATCCAGTAGTTTTTAGGTGATGAAGTAATAAAGAGATAAATAAATAGATAAACATTTGTAGCATATACATAAAGTTTGATGAAACACAGTTTAACACTGAGAATCCCCACAATTAAATCTTAACAAATATGCACACGCTATGATTGAGTGGTATTAGATAACATTCCGTGGGTTCGTTTTATTTTTCAAAAGCTTCCTTAAACAAGATATTTATATTTGCAAGTGATATTGGACATTTTATAAACTTGTGTCTTTTTTATTTTGGTTACAGATTTTTGGGGATTATGAGCATAAAGGAAGAAGTCTTTTTAAAAATTCTGTTTACTTGTTTTAATGATTGTTTTTGCAAAAAAAAAAAAATGAATTTGCCTTATTGACACCTTCAGGTTATTAAAACTAATCTCGAAAAGGTTTTATATACCGACAGCTAAAAGAACTATATGACACAAACTGATATTCTCCCAAAGGCCTAGGTTCATTTTATTTTAAAAATGACTACATGGCTAGAGATCAGACCTATCCAGAAATTTTATATTACAATTATTTGAAAATATCCGGGTAAAAACTCTTCTTTTTGCACTAAAAACAAATTAAAAATGATATACATTTAGGTTCAGTCTAAACTGTACATTTTTATTTAAAAATATTTAAATTAAAGTAAAAGTACGGATATGGTTGGCTATTGTTTTTAATTTATTTTTTCAACATAATTCTAAAGTTGTTTAAGTTTTTTCACTATACCATAAAAAAGTCGACGCGAAAGGGAATACGCAGTTTGAATTGAATTGAATTGAAAATTTGAAACAGACTTTCAGCAAATTAATTTTTTACTGTTACTCAATTTTTAAAGATTATTCCTGAATCTAAATCTTTGTATTTTTAACACTTTTCTAGTTTTCGGACACTAAATTTTAAGAATAGAGAGTACGGCGTTAGAGGCTTTTTGAAAAACTTTCAAAATCAACCAAATTTTATTTTTTGTTTAATTGATCCTAACAAATGTACATTTTTGTTATTCATTGTAAAACATTTCCTAGTCTGGCCACTACAGCGATGATATGATCCCAACAGTTGGTTTCAATATGCGAAAGATCACAAAAGGAAACGTTACTATCAAAGTATGGGACATTGGTGGACAGCCCCGATTCAGATCGATGTGGGAGAGGTATTGTCGCGGAGTGAACGCTATAGTGTATGTAATACTCTTACAAAGTCGGTGTCTTTTTTTAATGATTTGAAATTTTTAGATACATGGTCGATGCCGCTGACTTAGAAAAAATGGAAGCGTCAAGAAACGAACTGCACTCGCTACTGGATAAACCTCAGCTTGCCGGTATTCCAGTTTTAGTTTTGGGAAATAAAAGAGACTTGCCTGGTGCTCTGGATGAGACTGGATTGATCGAAAGAATGTAAGATTACGATCTATGGACGTTTTTAATAATTTTAAATGACGAAGATCGATTATTGCTTAATATATGATTTTAATGTAGTGGATACCTTCAGTGGAAATGACCAAATATATTTTTATTTCCACAGGAACTTATCCAGCATACAAGATAGGGAAATTTGTTGTTACAGCATCTCATGTAAAGAAAAAGACAACATGGACATAACGCTACAATGGTTGATTGCCCATTCGAAGAGTCAAAGTCGTTGAACTATTTTGTATTACCCTTGATTTTGTATTTATTTTAAGATTGTTCTGTAATTACCTAGGGTAACGATAATCTCAATTTGTTGCGACATAAGTAAAATATAAGTTAAAAGTCCTTTAACGTTCTTTTTCTTGTGACTAAAATAGACGAGCAAATTTGTAGCAAAACTCTTGTCTTAAAATTTATGCATGAAATTCGAATTATATAGCAATTGGTGCTTTTTAACTGCAGTTTTCCAAAGCACGGTTAATGCAATTTAAACGATGGTGGATAAATAAAAAATACCGCGGCAATATATTTTTAGTGTGGCGGCTAAAAATATAATTTTAACTATGCGAGTTAGATTTACCGGAAAGCGAATTACATGATATACTATCAGCAACATTTCGTCGGATTTAAACAGATATTTCATTACACTACATGGGATTCCTGAGATTTCGTTATAGGTAATTTAAAGTATATTTTTTTAACTGCTGCTATAATCACTGCAGTTGAGGCTCTTAGGGCAAGTTATATTTTTATGCAAAAATCTTTCAAATAGGATAATTTCGACCGGTAAAAATAAATTATGTATATTATATCAATAATGTGATTATCACAATTTCAATACATTTTTCTTAATTATTTTTTCAAAAATTATTCTTGTAAGTTATTACATTTTAAACGCTCGTACTATAAAAACCATTTCATTCATTTAATTTATCATGGAATTGGTTAATTTATTTTGAACATTACAAGGTTTTGTATCCAAACACCAAACTACCTTTAATGACACAGGCGTTTTTTAGAGGAAAAAGTATAACCGTTTTAAAATATTAAAACAAATCTAATTATGTAGATAGCTCGAGGCCAATAAATTTTATTCGGGATTTCATATATTGTCATTTTTGTAGTTAGGTAGAGTATTGGAAGGTATTAAGGAGTAAACAAAATGAGAAATCCCAATGTAAATAAATAAGATGATAGCTTTTAACAATTGAGACCACATGCCTACTTCTTTTTCTCCTAGGTAGTGAAGAGGCTCTTTGTTCAATGACAATTTTTCCTTTTCAAATTCAGAATCTAAGTTGTAATATTACGATAACTTGAACGCTTTTTATAAATACAAAAATATGTGAATAAAGTGAATTAATAAAATCCCAGTTATTTTCCTTTTTAGTAGATTATAGAATATTGCATCATTATTATTGGCAGTATGGTCATTTAGTATCATCTGAAAAGTATGAGGCAATTGGATTAATGTGTAATTAAATATCATTCTCTATATGCCATTAAACATCTCAGAATTAATATAATAAAAAGTTGTTTTTAACAACAATAATATTATTTCAATTATTGAAGCCTTAATTTCTAAGGCAAGCGATTTCCACTGTTTTGTAGAAATTGCTGATGGGTTAACTCTATCCCTTCTGATGCTTCTGCTACTGTGAACAAGAAGATCTTAATATTTAAAAAAATTAATTTCTTACTACTTCTTACGGAGAACTTCGAACACTTAAGCAATTTTAAAATAAACCTTCAAATTTTTTAATTATTTCTAGATAAAATTTATGGATTTCATTAACTAATATTTAGAAAAATTGAGGCTGTCGTTGAAGTGAGAAAGATATTTACATCAAATTTTGATAAGTTAAAAAAAAACTTAATAAATTAGCAAAATTACGAAAAGTCTACAATAAGGTAGTTTTTTCTAACTAATGTAATGAATATGTTACGAACTATTTCTGTTGGGCCTCGAATTCTTCAAGTTTGCCTATTCGAAAAATATTACCGTCTGCTATTAGAAATATAGTAAAATTTCGTATAGTGGAAACAAATCATTATTTGTCTCAAAATATGTAACAAAAATCTCTGGTAAAAATTTTTTTAAGCGCCAAAGCATGTGCGGCTCGCGAGCTGTACTCTAATTGACCAGCGTACGTGACTCAAATCAGAGTCAGGCAATTTTGAAGCCCTCCCTGTAGAAAGATTGAATATTGATTATTTCTCTAAATTCTAACTCGAGATCATGAATTATTAATTCTAATTTTCAAATACTTTTCGAAAATTAACTTCCGTCCAGCTTAACATTGATCGCTGGCGTGCCATGCCCATGACTTCTTAGTATTCAATCGGTTTTAAGACAAGGAGGAACACCAGTAGCTGCTGCTTCTTGAATCTCCAGAAACGCCCGCAAACGAAGAGGAATGTAATTAATTACACCTTACTTAACGCAGTTGACATTGGTATGCTTAAAATCAAGTGAAAATTTGTCACTATGAAGAGGACCTTCCGTTGCAGGTTCTTAGACAGTGACGCTCATAATTCATGTAGGTGTCTCCAATTTAAGTTCTTTTTTTCAATTAAAAAGACATAAGAAAATGTCTAAATCGCATCTTAGGGAATTAGTATTCAATGCGTTACCGATCATCATCCCACCTTGAATTCCAAATTGGATTCAACTCATGAACACTTAAATTCCAGATACTTTTCAACACATGCGGTAGGTAGTCTTAAACTGCGTCTAATGCAAGAAAGTCTGAAGAAGGAGATCCTTATCGTCTTGACAAAATCCTCACTTCAGTATTTATTCTAGCAGAGTGAAAGCCGTGCAAGAATGGTAACTTACCGAAAAGGAAATCAAAATTTAATCATTTGATCGTTTAAAATATTGCATTTATCGATAACGTTTTATCCATATCAAGATCATATCAAAATAACTTTTGTTCATGATCAGCGAGTGTGTCTTGAATGAGTCTTCGAACAGAGGCGGTAGGGAGCAATATCGAGCATGCACTTCACATTTTCATGGCATGATCACCGTGCAAAGAGAAGAACATGTAAAACATGTGTCCGATCATTTAATTCAGCGGCATACGCCTTCTCGGTCGCCATTGGTTTTATTAAACAAAATTATGTTACAAATGAACATTAAACGAAAAACACTCACCCGTAAACTAGTGTCGAACAATGCAAACCGATCGGTGATCAGTCAATCTTAATTTCGATCAACAATTAAGAATCTGACTGGCAGTCTTTGGTTGCTGTAATCTCCTCTGCGGAGGAGATGGCTGATTTTTCCTGTTGCCGTCTTTGTCGTAAATATCGGGAGTATATCGAAGTACAAAGCTTCAATAAACTCAAGTATCTGATCAGATTCAGATTCAGATAAGACGCACTGACGCATACACGAACATGTGTAAGTAACACACGAACGGCGAAATCGATATCGCTAGCCCACAAAGGGTAAAACACGTCGCTTTCGCGAATCGGGAATCGATCGATTCCATTGCTCCACAGAGGAGACCAATAATCGAACATTGAACAATGAGTGGCCGTGGATCGAGCCCGAGTCCAGATTTTATAACAAGAGCACTCGAGCATGGACTCGGATTCAGATTCACCCGCAAGCCCAGACGACGACAGCGGGATCCCGGCGAACCTTTTGTATTGTAATCGATTTCTAATTAGGAGTACTGATCTTTTATTTAAATGAGCTGAAATAGGAATCATTTGGACAATTTCGCTTCGGGTAATAACAACAAATGGGACCTACTGTTCGAATGGGAACCCGCGTATTCTTGTGCTCTGAACATGGCATTTAATGTCACTCAATCTTTGGCCAAGTTTGGTGTTTTTCAAACATCCGACATGGTCTTCACCATATGATGTCGCATTGAAAAGAAGGATAATGGTCGAGGATTAGAGTTACTTCTTAAAGTAGCTGATTTTAAGGCTCTGTACCTAGATGCTGTTGTACTTTTAACTGCAGTAGTGCTTGCTTATTCGGTGCAATGCCATGAGCAAACTAAGCAAATTGTTTATAAATTTATTTAAAGCACGAAGCTTTGTATTTACATCAAATGATCTAGGGTTCATGGTTACTTTTCATTTTGAGGAGTTCTCCCATACTAGAATTATAAAAAAAATCAAAATGTTTCCAAGAGACAAGATTCTAAGTTTACTAATTGGAAATTTTTCAGACAAGTCATCAATGTGTAACTATTACAATTTGCTGCAGCTGCAGTTTCGTTAGATATGAATTATTTTCCATAACAACTCGAGATCTTCCCTTACCTGGCAAAACAGTAAAAGAGATAAGCTAAATATATGTGTTATATAATATTTTTAAGAAAGTGTCAATGAAAACTACGAGCACTAGAACTAACTTGCTATCAAAAATAAATATTTTTTTTATCCAAGGAATCAAAATAGAGGTAGTTTTATAATTCGTATTTTTGGTGAACTTTTGCGGGTCTGTTAATCTTTCAGCTTCATTAAATTTAAAGGTTTTGATATTCTTCTTCAAGGGTCAAGTACTGCTGCTATCAAAACTTTCAACAAAATTCACAAGTATGAATGTTTTTTTTTTATTTTTTCGTGAAGATTATTCCAAAAAATTGCTTAATTTTTATTTTGGGAGTGGAGCCGATGAATGTGATATCGATTTGATATCATTTTTGATTTCTTTGTATCAGAATCTGATTTTAACACAGTAGACTTAACTTAACTTACTTTTATAATCGGCATAATTTGCGAACTGTTTTCAAGTTCATTAGTAAAAAATATTTTTTTTAAATTTTAGCTTAAGTTTGCACGTTTGGGTGTGGACTATAAAAAAATGTGTTGAATTTTAAAGATACTTGTATTATATTTTTTGAGATTTATGTCGGACGTCTTTAGTATGCGCTGTGGCACACTGCTTATCTGCTTTTTAAAATTGTTATAGTTTTGAATTTAGGTAACCAATGCGCATTAACGTGTCAAGTGTTGCTAACTTTATTCTGCGGATCACAAATGCTCTCGACATTTTACCCTTACAGACGTAGCTCGTTTTCAGTTTGAATCTCTTTTTACGATTTATAAAAACGTTGTTATACATAATTTAAATTTTAGCAATGTTTGACCAAATTTCTCCACTTAAATAAATCGTAAGGACATGAAGAAAAGAAAAAGGTTTCAAAAAAGTTACGCTTCTAAAGAGAGCAATTTATTTTCTTATCCGATATATAACTGAACAATTGCAAATATTAAATTTTATTGCTTTGGCCGCTTTTACAATCTTTTCAATCTTTTTGGCTAATCTCATGCGTAATTTGGAAATTAAGCAAACCCGGTGATGTTATCTATTTTAGTCACAAGCCCTAATGTCCCCGGCCAGTTTATATAAGCGCAAAAAAAAAACATACCCATCTAGAAAGTGGTCTTCTTGACTCAAATCTGTGAATCGTTGGTATAGCAATGGCTTTAAGAAAAAAATCCATCTAAAAGATGCTGGACATTTTTAATTCATTGCACGTAACGAAATGTGGAACACAATTTTTAAGGAAAAACGGCCAGACTCGGGTCTCGGAAAGCAGTGCCGGTACGTCTGTCTCAGAAGTAATCGTGCCAAGCTAACTCGTAAATCTGCGGCACTTTTGAGGGTCTCAGGCGTGCGCTTTTACTAGTTGACCCGGGATTTCTTAAAACAAAACACTCGTGATACTCTTGCCATTGGCATGTGCGAGACGGTTTTGATACTCGCTCGGAAATAAAATAAAAACTTTAATGGCTGGCATTTGGCTTCACAATAAACCAAAAATGCTTGACATGGATAAACCGGACCGGTATGAATTATTTACTTTAATTTTCGGCTCAGATTTTTGCCGTATTTTTTCTCCACTGTGACTGACTCGTCCGCCAGATTAACTTTTTCTTACTACCACGATTTGAGCGTAGGTCTGCATCTGGAAGACCAGACTTTTCAGCAGTTACTTGATTGATTTCAGTGCAATTAAATACGTCGGCCTAAAAAAAATGCAAAATTAAAATTAAAGCAATGTAGGCGTATCAACTACGTAATTCTATCCAAGGTTCAAATGACGGGAGTTGGATATAAAATATAATTTTAGATATTTTGATGCGTAGAACTACAACCCATTCCTTTACTGACAGGAATAAATTTCTGAAAATTTTATTTCTTTATTGCAAAAGTTTTTTACATAACAAGCCATTTAAAGAGAAATGTTCACTCGGAAGACACAAAAAAAAGAAAAAAACCAGCAGGTCTCTAGAACTTTTAGATCTTCTAAAAATTCAAATCAACACTATTACTAAAAATTAGTTTAGGTTCAGTAATGTCTATTATTTAAAATATATTAGATTCTTTTGGAAGTTAGAGAGCCCCGATTTTTTTAAGCGCTTATATTTCCAACACTGCGCCGAAAGATAGTTATTTGTTGCCGCTTAACAAAAGGTTTCTTAGTGTAATGTTTGTTTGTTTAAATATTTATTTTTTAGAGTTTCACATACACGGTGCATACAACAGTTTTTTTTCCGAACTGGCAAAAACATAAGCCAAATTAGTTTATACGTTGGTAGAATGTAAAAGAAATTCTTTGGTCATTTAATTTTCTAAAAGAAGTATTTTCTTTTCTAGTTGTGTTTTAAATTTTCTCTTACGAAAAAAGAATATGCAAAGAAATATATGTCTTTACAAGATCTCTTTAACATAAATAAAAACAAAATTATTGATCAACTTCAAGTTCGATTTTAGATTAATCTGGCATTTTTAGTTTATCTTCACCTCGACAGAATGTTATAAAATGGCAATCAATGTTGGTTTTTCACGTATTCTTTGTTTTCAATAAAAGAAGGGCATATGGACATAAGACTATATAAGCGTGAAAAGACTTCAGATCTCCTTCTCTTTCAAGAACAATATTAGTAAGGTCAAAATGATCCACATGGCGGTCAGTTGAATGTCTAACAATATGTCCAAAATGGATCTCAAAGGGATCGGCTAGCGATCAAGTAAATTTCATTGACCCGATAGAAAAATCCATCTTTACAACTGTCAATTTTAATTGAATTTCTGATATGTTTATTCTTGGCAAGGCAAATAAATACGTCTTGTCAGAAAGCAGCCGTCCACTTGTGCATTTTATAGCTCGCATTCTATCCGATAATTGTGCACGATCCTCGCTTTCAAGTGAAAATACATACAGTATATATTGCATGATCAGTTCAAGTTGACTAGGCAGGCGACTTGTTGTTGCCATATCATCTGTACGGATCAGAAAATTCCACCTTCCAGAAAACTATTTTCTGTGGTGTGCCAGCCACTATAGACGACCAATCGTAACAGACTTTCTCATTGATTTTGTGTAGTGCAGACAGAGGGTTAATTTGCATATGCTCAATCGGTATGTGTTCCCCTAGCTATGCTAAGTTGGAGTCTGTACGGTGAAGCTAGCATGGTTAGATTTGGCTCTGGTCAAAATATTATGAATAGGCGTTAAGGCGTTAATTAAAAGCAGATAGTGTCGATTCTAAGTCACATGAGACCTAAGCTGCGCACGCCTCTTCCCCTGGTTATCATTTTAATTTGAATATTTCAGAGTAATTCCACTTTGGGACAGAGTTGGGACAGAGTCATATCTCCCCCGATCGGTTCCCACAGAGTGAACGATCCAATCCGCCAAGAGGTAAATCAAGTGTTCGCCAAAAAGGAAGATCAGAACGTGCAAGGCTGTCCTTGTCGCATGTATAGTAAAATTTTAGGATACTCTACGGACATATACCTGTTGATTACCTGTACGTACGGATGGTGTCGTCCGAAACAAAAGAGTATGAAAAAACAGAGAAGAACGTTAATACTTGGGAGAAAATTGGATAATTTCCCCTGACAAGCAGATACATTATTGACATGAGACGATTTATATACGACCTAGAGGATCGCGTTTCTTTTCCTTGGGCTCTCCTCGAATCGGTAGCCTAAAGAGGGCAAATAAGTTAAACGGGAAGAAAAGAAGTCGCGCAGAGTTGAGATATATTTTTTTTTCTGTATTTTTGTTTTTCGTTTGGCTACAGTCGGGGCACTGTTTTCCTTTTCGCGTCGTCCTACAAGTATAAAACACATGTCTGCTCCGTGCTCGCTGGGAAGACAACTGATGCTAAAAGGTTCCATGATCACCAAAAACGTGATAGGACCACACTGGTTCAATTACGAAAACAAAAGAAGTGTCGCCCAGATCGCTGTCAGTTTTTGCCTTTTGTTAAGCATCGAATTTTGTGGAGATTCTGTCGCAATGCCATTTGCATACCTGCAATCTGTTTGGAGTTCTGCTTGATCGTTTTACATTTTTTTTTTACTTTGATTTTTTATTTTTATTTATTTTTTCTTAACTTTATTTATCTTCAGAACCCAAACGATGAGGACTCACCGAGGGCGCCTGCTCTGGTGAGACCTTCGACTTTGTCGTGGGCTCATTCTCGAAAATGAATTCTCAGTAAAGTCAGCGCTCAATTGATCAAATCTTATTAGTAATTGGAACCCGCGGATCGGGTCTATTTGCATATTTTTCATTTTCATTTTGAACGGGAACATTTTTCGAAAATAAGAAAAGAAGGCGCGAATACGGAAAGATGAGATAAAGTTGGGCCACTTCTTCTTATTAATTCGATGTGACAAATTTTCCTTAATTGAAAAAATTACTTTCGATGTATGTTACAGATGCATTCAATTTAATGCAAGTACTACTACTACTGTTTTTTTGTTAGAAGATACATATTCCGTCCAATAAGTTCAAAAATTGTATATTTCACAAAATCCGTCTCGATATCAAAAATAAATAACAAATCTATATCCCGGGGTGTTTCAAAATGAATGTGAGTAATATTAATTAGCTTAATTAAAATTGTTCTCTACTTCGAAAATTGTATGATATATTATAAAAATATTTCGGTCGTATCTACACTTCAGTTCACTTAGGCATTGAATAGCATTTTAAAAGAAGCGTCTTTTGCACCCTTTTAAACACTACATAAGTATTTCATTTTGTGTATGAAGACATTGACACGTTATAGAAAGTTGAAAGACACAATTTGTTTTATAAATCATATTGATTTAAATAACCTTTTAATTTTTATTAATTCGTATTCATGTAAATTTTACTTTTTTTAATAAGAGCTTTTTAGTGTTGAGCTTACGAGTAAACGGTAAATAGTATAATTATTTATGTTAATTATTTATATTTTAATGACTTTTTGCCTTTGTCTTTAAAAAACGTGAACTTATCGTTTATCTAGTTGTTACTAATAAAATTAGAAAATAAAAGATAATACTTTAATAAAAAGAATTGTCTGCCCACAAATTTTCGTTATTGTAAACCGTGTACATAAATAAAATTTATTGGAATTAATCGTTTAAAATTCATAAAAATTTTGTAAAATAACTAATTCTAGTATGATACTCTCAAAAAATTAAATATCCTTTTCAGTTAAGTGATGTTCTAGATCCCGCTGATTTTCCATCCGTAGCGTATCTATTTAAAAGTGATTTATTTTTATTCAATTGGGAAAATATCAAATATTAATAAAATATAATTATATAATTCCGGAAAAGACACTAGTAATATACAGAGAAGTATTATCATTATCATTATTCTCATTTTAAAACTATTACTTTCTGGGTTAAAGAGAATAAAACTTGGTTAGCAGCACTAAAATTTGCGAACAAATAAACCTGTGATGTAGAATAATAAAATACGGACGCGAGCATGCGTCCAGTACCTAGGGCTATTGGACTGCTTCTATCGCGAACTAGCCGTCGCTTGCACTCATATCCATATTTAAGAAGAAGCTGGAAGCATGAGAAGAGTCCCTAAGGTAACAAAGCCAGGTAAGTCTGCACAGCTCTCAGAAAGCAAGACCTGATTTTACCTCTCGTGGAATATGTGCAATGACATCAACGCGGTTTGGTGGTTAATTAATGTTTCCTATTATAAAATTCTATAATATACTTTTTGTAAATAGCTTTAAAAATATCTAGATCTATTCAATAAGAGACTGCAGCACTACTTCTCATTGGCTTCCAAACATTTTAACTAATGATATAATAATATAGCTCTTTAATAACACAACATTTCTTTCATAAAGAAATAACAGAATTATAAAGAAACTAAATTAATTCGATTAAATTAACCAAATGTCACTTAGCGGTGTGAATAAACACAAATACGATAAAAAATGAAATGTATTTCAATAAATCGGTATTTTAATAAATACGTGAAAGCTAATTAATTGTTTGATAATTAATTCTCGTATTTCTTATAATTTTTGTGAACCCTTTCAACCGCGCAACGTTTAAAAAGTCAAAAATATGGCACAAATTAGTTTTTGGAACTGATTGGAGAAAATATCAGGTCCTTTTTAAAAATTAATTAAATAAAAATATTTTAATTCAATTGAATGTAATTTGGAGGTAATTTGGAGTATTTTCCAACTAATTTAATCATCATTTTCTTTTAATTAAATAATTAATTATGATCTAATTTGACAGGCACATGTTGAAAATAGTTTATTTTAAGGTGTAATTAACAAGTAGTTTTAGAGTAGTATTCTACAGACATTCACTCGATTTATCTTTGAAATTTTACAAAAAAGCTCAAATGCGTGAGTCTAGTGAAAAGTACGTTCAAATCAAATCAAAAGAAAAGAAGAAGATGAGCTCAGAAAGGTAGCAAAATTTGAAACGAAAAGATCTTTACACGGTTTAAAATTAAACAAATGGGAATTAGACCGTCTTATCCAATTTCTTAAAAATTCATTTAATTTTATTAAAGACCTCTCAGTGTGCATCCGAATGAATTGGAGGAGTGAAATTTTTATTGGATAGTAATAAAACTCAATTAATTTGACACTCAGCAGATTTCTGACGAAAAGGTAAGTTGCCTAATTTGTTGTTTAGTGCCGTTAACAGGGGCACGACAAGGTCCTGAGCACGGCATCCAATCCACGAGAGGTTGCGTGCGTTTTGTGCAACTGCAGAGATAGAATTTAAAAATCATAAATTATCCCCCTTCTGCCGGTTATCTGTTCTCGGGATCTCTGCAGCACTTAGGTACAACTTAAAATAAGAAAAGGAAAAAGTCCGATACGGGAGCTGTCATCACCTCTATTGGCTTTCGAGGAATAGGTTCCAGTTCCACCTGAAGCTTTTCTCAAGAAAATCGTTAGTGGAAGTGGCGTTTACTTTTTGTCTCAATAAATTACAGGTATGTATGTAGCGTACAGGTAAGACGATCTGCGGCCACGTGAAATGCAACTAGTGCTACCGTTGGGTGGTGTGATGCATTAATGCGACTACACTGGGTGCATACAGATTAATTATTAAAAGCCGCCCGCTACGGCCGCACTCA
Source organism: Proctacanthus coquilletti (assembly GCA_001932985.1). Classification (NCBI taxonomy): domain Eukaryota; kingdom Metazoa; phylum Arthropoda; class Insecta; order Diptera; family Asilidae; genus Proctacanthus; species Proctacanthus coquilletti. Next base: position 240,484 of record MNCL01000129.1, read on the forward strand.
CCTGTTCGCAGGTAAATTTCTTTGTCCGCCACTGCATGTCCCTTTGGGAATGTGTTTGGCAACTCTTGGCGGCTGTGAATTACAGGTGAAGGGACGATTATTAGAATTCCGATCGTTGCGGAATATTCGACTTTCGGAAGATGCAAAATTTTGGGACCTTAGTAAAAGTGCGCCGGGCGGTGGCCGCGGTGCCGGTAAGACCAACTTCCTTTGACCGGCATCACCGCGGGAACGACAATCGAGACACGTTGCAAAATTCATGGGAAAATACTTTGCATTTATTTCACCGGCTCAGAAGACAACAGGGAGAAAATTTACTCGAACTCGAAGGCATGCGTACGCGGCAGTTCTTTTGAGCTGCGTTCGACCGGCGCTCCAGGTTCTGTCGAAAAGGCTGCGCGTCGTGTCGGTGGAATTTCTTAAGAAGAAAACCCAGCACATCTCACAGGAAGTAGTCACGATGCAGGGAGCGGTGTCTCCCTCGGATTCCTCTTAATTTTTAAACATCGAACAGCACCCATGCGTTTCGATGCAGCACGCATTTTGGACTTGGCTTAACACCACTGCTCATCAAGTAAAATTGCGTAACAATAAACTTAAGCCAGAAACCCCAATTTCACGATTAGTTGATTTTAATTGTTGCGCTCTTTCACTTTGATACTTTGTAAAAGGTTTTATAGTCGAGTTTAAAATGTACTTTTACTCCACCAAATGTGAAAAAAATACCTAACAGATTAATTGAGTTTTAAACAAGAAAAAACTGTATATTGAATACTGCGTTCACAACTTTTAAAAGGCATTTGCATTTCTCGATAAAAAAGAACTTGAGAACTTGAAGAATTGCTTCAAATCCATCTTAAAATAAAATAAAAAAAAAGAACAAAATAAAATGTTTTTCATTCGTATTGAATTATAAACCGAATTGAATTTGCTGTTGATTTGCAGAAAATTGTTTTTTCATCTTGTATAAGTTCTAGCGCCATATCATTTATAATAAAGAATTGTTAATTATTATAATTAATAATTAATGGTAAATAAAGCGGGAATAAAAATGGGGCAAGTTATTATAGCAGCACTTTCGTATTCAATTTAAAATATTTCTATTTAAAATATGAATACTTTGTTGAAATATCGTGCTCGAATTTCGAACAAGTTTTTCCTCAAAAATTATTTGTTATCGTCAGAAATATTGCTAAAAGGAAGGAAAAGTTTACTAGAATATCGATTGCTACAAAACTGCACTGCACTGTGCGCTAGCAAAACTAATTTTAATAAAAAATATTCCATAGTAATTTTTTAGATGTTCCCAGTTACCCGGTTGGTTAGAACTACCTTCATAATTCATGATTATTCAGAAAATTTTACTTTTTACACTTCCTATTTACGTAATCGAAGATTTTAATCAATAAACGAAATTGAAAGTAATCATTCTGAAATTTTATTCTCTGTAAAACTTGAAGTTTCATGTCCCTAAATACAAAAGGTACAAAAACAAGAACAAACACAAGTATCAAAGTATTAGAACACTTTTTGTATTACGCTTACGGCAGTTTTAAACACTTTTTATAAATTTAAAAGTCATTCTGTCATCAAAGTCACCTTGATTAATCCAAAATGTATAATTAATCACAAAAGGTTGCTTCGTGTGAATTGTAAGCAGTAGCTTAAAGATGTAACTTCTTGCGTAACTGCAATGCCTTATAAATTTTCAAAACAGTTACATTTCCAGCTATTTTTGGAAAACAGTAAATTCCCAGGCTTCTAAAAATACCTTGCCTAGCCTATCTATTAGAATACGTGTTCTGTTTTGTGGCGGCGAAAATATATTATGCGAAATTCTACAGAAGAAAAACGAGTGTTTGGGCTATTTAATGTGGAGCATCTTACAGTTGTGGCTAAGTGTACTATGTCGGAGTGGAGTGTTACCCGACGTGGATTCTCTACTTATATCAGCTCGAGTGCAGTGAAAGAATCGGAACTGAATTTTGAATTAGACGGAGCAGGTGTGCGCAAGTGGGCTAACTATCTCGCGTTTCCTCCTGCGGGGGACGAAGGTGAACGCCGAACTGGAACTCTCCAAGTATAATCCCTCATCCAGAGAACCGTACCTAATCCGACGGAAAACAAAAAAAATGAACGCACTTAAGTTATCTTTCCGGGCGTAATAATTAAATTTCCATTAGAATTGCTAATCAGATAAACTTTTTACATTAATTTGTGTGAATTGTGCTGTCAGAGGTCTCAAGCCTTACGGCGGTTTCCATTTCGGAGGAGGGGGCAGGTGCAGGTGAGAAGTCCAGTCGCTTGCAAAACAAATGGACGGTAATTCATTTTTCTTGTATTTTTTTTTCAACTTTTTTTGAGAACTGTCCCAAGGTGTACAACATAGTGCACGCTTCGGTACGTTCAAGAAAATATTCATCTCAGCTGCACGGTGCGGTGTTGCGGTGCTCTAACTGTTCTCTGCAAAAATGTAAATTAATAAAATCATGGGTGTGTGTAATCATGGAATATTTTCGGTGGCCACCAGATCGAATGGACTTTCCTGCTGTAATATGCTACGACGGTTCAGTTAGCCAACCCGGATTCAAGCACTCGATTTCTTCAATTAGCTCCAATATGTAAAGTTTGTAACATTTTCTCAGAAACAAAAAAAAAATTAATACAATGCTTTCAAACTGGAGTATAGCTTAAGGTTTTATTCCTTAAAAGAAAACTTTCGATTGCATTTGAACTGAGAACTTCTATAATTTAGTACCTCATAGCCATACTTGCTTGCTTCTTCTCGAGGTACTAGAAAATATTTGTACTTTAACTAATTTGCCATCATTCTGAACATTTAATTTTAGTTGTCTCTAATTTTGTTTAACATTTGCGCAGAGATCTAATAAACAGTCGAGAAATGAATTGCATAAAAGTCATAAGAAATTGAAGCAAATAAAATAGAATTCTTAAGATCGTTTCAGGTACAATAGATCTTTTTTTCTTCTCTTCTCTTTTCTAAACACACCCACACCATTATGATCCCGACAATTTGAAAAACACCATCTTGCAAATTACGTGTGTGCCAAAAAAGAAGGCTCTTTCACTATTCTAGATTTAAAAAAATGTAAAACACCAAATATCATTAATTGCTATTAAGAAAAATAACTCACACGTTTCTTAAATTTTGTGGAAAAAAATTAATTAGTTAATTAATTACGGGTTTATATTTCTTTAAAATGAATTGTTTAGAAAAAACGTACTCGATTGTTTTAAAACCCATATTAACTCTCTATCATATGAGAAAAGCCTGTTTTATACTTACTTACTTACTTTGCCGAGGTAAACAGACCATTTTTGATATTTTTACTTTGAATATCTAATTTCAGCGATAGTGCTTCCAATTACTTTCGAATTTATTATTTAAAAAAAAATGCTTTTCAGACGTTTGTTTTCAAACTATAAGTAACTTAAGTTATGTCTTCTTCCCTAGTAGGAAAGGATGGTTTTCATAAGTTGTTTGGAATGCTACTTAAACTAAAGTCAATTATCGTAGGTATTGACTAAATTATTTCAGTCAATATCGCATCGGCTTTTTCTCGCGGTGTTTCGAGTCTGTAGTGGAGCTGAGGTGCTTATTATATTTGCGATCGCTGGATAACTATTCCTCATGAAAACGAGCTGCAGTTCCAAGTGCAAAGCGTATTCTAAGAAGTTCTAAGAAGTGCTCCGCATGCAGATTATACCTGCTCGTATCAAGGAACAAAACTTTTCCCAGTTTCGAGCATGTCGCGTTCTACGATCGCGTTCTCGTCGTGCATATGTTTAATGTATGTATGCTCATCACTGATCAAGGCCAGCCGTGGGGACAAACACCGCCTAGGGGACAGGCAAGGCGGGCAGGCAACGCGATCTCTCCGAAGGCACGAGGAAACCGAGGAAAAGAAAAAAGCCTCCCCAATTCCAGGTAAAAGATGTTTAAATAGTGTTCAGTTAATTGGGCATGAGTGGACCTGGACCATTGCAGGACCCACCGAACGGAACGTGCAGAAAATGCATGCGAAGAAGTACAACATTGGAAGCTGTGATTTATCGAATCTGCGTACTGTCCGGCCGTCGAGATTTAAATTATCTGTCGATCGAGCATTCGATGGATTCCACTGAATCAGACCACGAATGTTTTCCCGGGCCCGAACTGATCTTGTTCCTTTCGTTCGGTGAATCTCACCTGCGCATATTGTTTCTTTTTGCCTTCTCCTCATCCTCCTCCTCCTCGTTGTCGTTCGTTGCAAGCGACTAATAAAGATTTCAGGCGTGAAAATTTTATTTCTGATTTAATTGATGACATAGCCAAAGAATTTCGATGGTATTCCGAGTTTTGTTCTCATCCTTTAAGGAGTCAAGTCGTTGCGATTTTTGCTGGTAGACGATTAAAATGTAGCACCTGGATACATTTCACATGTAGAGTCGCTGGCAAATTATTTTCTTGACTGTTGTTCAATAGTTTATTTATTTTTTTAAAACTTGAGTTTATACCTCGCGATAAAAGTGTTTGTACCGGCATATTGTTGTAGCTATTCGCCATTTTAACTATGGCGAAAACATCCCTCAACAGCACAGCAAAAGTTCTAAGCTAAATTGAGATAACGACATGGGTATAGATTTCGGATAAGTATAAGAAGGTTATTTGAAAGAATATGGAAATTTCTGCGACGGTAGCGCATGTTTTATTTAATTAGTTTAAATGTTTAAATGCAAGTCAAAGGTATCTAACTCTGTTCTGCATTTTAAAATTAACAAATGCTTAATGAAACAGAAACTATGAAGATACTACAACTTATAATAACTTATTACATAAGTTAAATAACCTTTGAGACAAATTATACTACATTTGTATAATTTACACAAGATTTAACAAGTTTCTTCATTGTAGTCATTAATTAAAAGTCTATAAAAATTTTTATTCTTTCATAATGCTCTATAAGGACTGTAAGTCTCCTTAGATAGATTCTGTGATTTTGTAACTTACAAAAAATTGTACATAGTGTAAATTTTCTGATCTCTAAAAAATGGAGGATTTCGTTAGGCATTTTGCTCATATTTAGATTTTTAATATTTGATTGAAAACAATTCGTTGTAGTTGTTCCTTCTATAAAATATGTAAATTGAATAGCATAAATATTAAAACCAAAAAGAAATGAATTTCGAACTCCATTGAACACTGTAAAACATTCTAAAAACGTTGGATCTTGTAAAATTTACAAAATGATTTGTGTGGGGAAAAAACCAATTTTAAGAGGTTTCCTTGGGGGTATAAAATCCCAGAAGCAGACCCATCGCTCCGTTGTTCGAAATGTATTTGACATTGATTTTGTAAAAACACGTTCAGCAAACAGCATTAAAGTGTGAATTAGCGATTGACTTCAGCTTCGGATGCGTCTTCGTGTTTACCTGTCCTGAAATACCCTAAATTTATGAGTCTGTGGAAGCAACTATCCACCGTGCGCGAGGCATCTTCGCAAATGCATTTTTAAAGGTGGCAATTACCCCTCGGGATGAAGTTGTAGTGCTGAAAATATTCGATATTATCAGGTGTCATTTGAAATCATTTGTTCAGTCGAAGGAGCCTCGCCGGTTAGGAAGCCCTAACTACAGTAGACTTTGCTTTTGTAAGGTAATTGCTCTACCGGTTTATCTAGATACCTGGAAGTAAATGCGAGAACAGATTCTTATCGAAAGTTTTTGTCCGGTTCGTTAATGATAATTGCCAGTAGAGGTGCTCCCTGACGAACTGAGTGGGTTCGTATAAGTGCCACTTTCTAAAATTGAAGGTAGATAAGATAGAACAGCGTAAATAACACCACCGAGACAAAATTGGTGAACAAAACTGAAACATTGAAATTACGCAAATTTTCTACACACATGAGCAAATCCGTTTTGTTAAAACATCAATTTGTTCTACCCGAAAATCTCAACCGTAAAAATTACGCTCCGTTCATAATTTAGAACAACCTAGACCGAGAGGGAATGCTCTAGATTAGCATAATTACATAGAAAACTAAATTGCCATTTGCGGGGCCAGCCTATTTCTGGACAAATAAGAAGACAGCACGCATTTTGCCCGTTCCTAGATGAGTTATATTAATAACATGTTTAAGAAATGATTTCGTCACTTATTATCCTACACAATCTCCACAAGGCTTGTTGGGAAAATCTCACTTCTACATCTTTCTAGAGTTCGTTCAAGTTCAAATTCTACTGCTTTTTGTGTTTTTTTCTATTTCATTCACCAAATAATAATAAATCAACAGGCGGTATATTGTTTAACCAGTTGCTCGTCAAAAATCTATAGAAAGTAATTTTGATTCAAAGCTATATTTTTTCCAGTAAATTTAATGCTATTTTCATATGAAAAATTCCAGGGCTACAACAAAAGGACTTCCACCTGAAAGTTCCAAGTTCAATTCTACTCTGCAAGTTCAGTTTTTGTTCTGTTTATTACGCCACCGCATTAATTTTTTAAATTTCATTAAACATTTTTTTTGAGCGCTGTTTTTATAGAGCTGTTAATTATTTTGGCAGACTTTTAGCCTCAACTTTTTTTACAGTCAGTTCCTAATACTGCAGCAATTATTTGGACTAATCTAGTAAATTTTTAGCTACTTAATTTTACGTTCCACTTTGTACTTTTTAGTGACGATTTATTCTATTATTAATTTTTTTTCTATTTATTTTTTTCTTTAGTTTTTTGTTAGTTTTCTAACACTTTTTATAGTCAAAAGTAAATGAAGAAAACTGAAAAGGCATTAAATTTTTCTATAAGAAGTGCTATGAATTTTTTTTTGGAACAAGTTGATTAAAGCTTCCTACAGGCAGTTGTATGTTCATGGCTGAGCTTGTTAATATGAGTAAAATTTCACAGAACCTTCTTATTCACAATTTCTTTCAAGTATGTGAAATATTACTTCCTTGCGGAGATTATAGAATGACTAAAGTGATGCAAATAAAGCGGGCCAAGTAATGAAGACACATAATACCATTCGCTACCACCTTATAACATGGATACTCGCAATAGCGTTATTGTATTCCATATTATTTCATATGTAGTTTACAGCAACTTGTATTTTATTTGTTATTTACCTTTTGAAAAACTTCAAGTAACACACCATAAAATGCTAAGGGGAGATTTCGCAGACTTTCACTCATCGTTGCTAGACTTTTTAGCAGTTTTACGAGATTATGCTGGACGCGCTTTTATGACAAAGTAGAAAATGTTGTGTGTTGAACACAAAAAGCGATCGACAACTTTTATGGTCGCGATAAGAGTAACAATAACAAGTCTTCCAAATGTGTTTGGCTACTAGAGGCCCCACAGCCCAACAAGCTCGTGCTTTTCATATCAAGAACAAATCTTTGGCGCTGAAACATTGTACCTACGTTCTCTTGTAAGATTTATAAGGTAAACTCCGCGCGATGTGATAAACATTTACAAGGATTTCATCAGTGATTATTTCTCGTTATAAAAATTTTTCTAAGGGATGCTGTGACATATGTTTTACCGATTTCTTTTGGACCAATAATTATTTATTGCTTTCGAAGCCATCTGGTCGTGTCGCAAGCACCATATCGAGTCGGAAAAGTTATCTCAAATCGGTAAATCATTAAAATTCACAAACAGTTCTATTCGCCAAGATTGTGACTGAAGATGATTTACTACAAGCTTAACTTAGCTCGCATCCTTATCGAACTTGTGCTCACATGTAGTTGCAATTTTGCGGAAATTTATCGCTATTAGCCTTAAAACACTGTAAATCCATATTTGCAGCTAAGTAATGCATAGTTATCGTTGTAAGAATTAAAAGCTAAATTAATATTTGATGAGCAAATTACGAATGATTATCTAAGTACAAGAAAAGTGGTTATTTAGCACATTCGTTTTATTCGAGATTAGTGTAAGCAGATGGAATTATAGTCCTTGAATTTATACTTGTAAAACAAATATTAAAGACAATTATGGTGAATTTAGTCAAAAGACATAATGGTGAAAGAAAGGACGGAAAATTTAGTATGAATAAATGTCTTACATTCTCTTATGACAAAGTTTTTGTGTATTGTTTATTTTAATACATTTCTATAGCCCCATTTTTAGCAGTATATACATGTACAAATTTTACTACGAATTTTTGAAAGTTGTTTTATTTTCAATTACATATTTTCTAACAAACTTTAATTATTATTCATAAGATATGGCATGCTTTAAGCAAAGTGATTTTAAAAGTTAAGTTAAACATATAAAGGATTTTTAAAAATAAATAACTTTTATGTTTTTCTTGGTAATTTATAATAAAGAAAACATAAAATCGTATAAAATCATTGAAATTATGCAACGAAGTTAAGCAATTTCTTACGTAAAATTGAAGATCGCTTAATTGGATGTACCTTATTTAATTATAAATATAAATCCCCGTTTTATTTCGTTACGCCTTGAATACATTTAATTTATAAGCTTTCTATTTTATTAACTTGCATTCCAAATGTCCCACACATTTGATCAACATTTTTCTTTTTTATTTTTTTCTTCGATTACTTGTCTAGTAATGTCTATTACTTAAACTGATAAGAGTGAGAAATGAATTAAGAGTATAGGAGTGTCTTTCACATTTATTTTATGTTCATACAAAATTTCGAAAGCCTTAGTAATGGAACAATTAAAAACGAATAAGGATATCTACGATCCTCTTAGATTTCAATCAAATAAAAACCAAAAAGGAAGAGTGCCTTCTTTTAAGGAGATCAGAGAAAATATTTTACGATAGTTATAGATTAATCCGTCCATAATATATGGTATAATTTTTTAAAAAGTTAAACGCCTTGTTTAAAAGAAGACAGGTAACAGTAGAAATCTCATCAAAATTCGTCACTGCCCTATTCGTCTTTATAAGACTTTGAATTGAATTATATGTTTCTTAATTGAAAATCATCGATATACTGCTTTACATAACAATTTAAAAAGCATTCACCTGTTTAATTATTATACACAGTTTGTAAGATAAGCCGCGGTTACGTACAAATGAGAGATCTTTCAAGGATTTTATAATGGAATCATTTTCCATTTCCTTTTATGACGGTAATGGTAAAATTGCATTAAAATAAAATCGTGAAAGTTGGAAATAAATCATAGACTAAGCGGTACACTATCGGAATTTGAAAATTTCGCCTATTGTCAGGTTTTGCCCGGACGTGGGCCAAAGGGTAAAAGGCAAATTCCTGTCATAACAATTCCATCATTCAAAGAGCTGACAGCTCGTTTGAATACTCTAGTCAGCGAACTCGGGCGATCGGCCGGGAATCGAATGAAAGAAAGCAGAGGGAATTAAATAAACCATGAGATTTGAAATTAAAATTGAATGCGAAGTAATGAAGTTCGTCCAGCGCGGCGGTTCTCCAAATCATGCATGGACAGTTTACATGCCCCCAAAAATATTTCTGAACATCCAAAAATCATTTCGACATCACACTGTGTAGAGCCATTGTTTTGCCACGGCGAGCTGGGCCAACACCGATTGCTACACATAGACCATGGAGTCCATCTAGCGATTGTGGATGGTCACTCCGCCGGAATCCGGCACCCGCCCTGCCAGGAACTATATGGCCGATCTCTTAGCTCTCTTAAGTCTATCTTAGACGACGACGATGGCCGCGGGTCGCATTAATATGCTGCGGCTAGCGTTCCGCACTCCTACATCGGGCCGGGGTAGAGATTCATGCTACGAATTGCATAGTGCTCTCTAATGTTTTTCAGGTGAACGAATATTGAGCCCACGGATTATACAGGGCGAACATGCCAAGTCATCGGTTGTCAATTAATCAAAAAACACTTTTCGTGTTTCTGGTTCTTGGCTCGTTTTATTAAAACGTTTCAATTCTACGAACATAAAACCGATTTCATGGAACCATTTAAATCAGTTAAAGCAGTCTTTTGTTGCTCTTTCTCGGACTGAACAGACAGCTATTTGTACCTGCAGTCAGTTAATAGTAAATAAATTAGCTAAATCCAGGGGATAAGCAGATCACAGAGGGCTAACAATGCACCCGCAAGTCATACACCTGGACAACCTGCCCCATTATTCGACATTCTTCAGTTATGTCATTTCGGGGCGCGGAAGGATCAACTCGATATCATCGAATGTGTGGGATGCACTTAGCAATGCAAATTCGAGCATTCTCTAGTATGCAAGTAGAACAAAAACTGATAAGTAAAAATATAAATCGTCCATGAGAGTAAACATAAATAAATCTTGATACAACGTTTAAAATTCTTTATAGCAGCTATTTATCCATTTATAAGATTTATAAAAGCCCTGTATCTTAATTATTGATAGATATTGTAGAACGTCTGGTATATTAAAGGCATAATGGGTTTCAAATTAATAATTATGCTAGCACGTAAAAGGTTACAAACAATCCTTTAGAAGTGTGCTTTCTCAAGACAGAGAAATTTCTTTTATGAGTTGCGCTACTGTAACAATAATTACAAAACAACTATTGCAGTAACAATACAAATAATTGGAATTTGTTTTGGATAAATTTTTCAAAATTCAAAACATGTTCTTTATGCGTTTCACAAACAGTAGTTTTTTTTCGAATTAAAAGAAGTAAAGGAATAAATTTTGAAAAGCTTTAAAACCACTTTAATACTTTTAGAATAACGAAAAACTTAAGAGTGATCTCACCAAATATAAATTTAAAAAACTTTTTAATATAAAGTTTAGAAAATTAATCAAAACTTCAAGAGATTTTGTAATAAGAAAATTGTAAACTTTAGACTCACTTTTTGCTACATTTTAAATAAAATATCGAGGGCTAATAAAAATATTCCCTTTTAAATAAAGTTATATGGAAAAACATTTTATTGTTTATACCAAAATTTAAAAAATAAAATTTACTTTACCTCTAAATCAAAATTTTTCGTTGATTAAAAAGCTTTTATTTTTGCTATTATTTTTTTTTGTGTATTTATTTTTCTGTTGGTACTTTAATTTCCATTTGTTGTTATTTTAGCAGATTTAAACTATTACAATGATTTAAATATGCACATTAATACATGATGGTAAATACATATAAATATTCAAAATATAATGAAACATTGACCATAATAGCATTTTGGTTCATTCTGTGCTAATTTGTGTTCAATTCGAAAAAAAATTTAAGCCATTGTTACTATTCAAGAAACCTTTCGTTTCATGGAACCATGTTTTCAGATAAATTTCGCTTTTAAATAAGTTTAGGTAGTTTTCTCATCATGTGGTTTAGTAGTTTACAAATGATTCAATCTTCTAGGACAAAGAAAAGGGCTATGAGGTTCTATAGTAGGAACAAACACATCTATTTAAAATTGGCTTAAACACATATTACAAACTTCGTGAAGAACTGAAATTCAATTGCAGTTTTCTAAAATTTCTAATTCTTAATAAGAGACTACAACTTGAACAACTTTGGGTAGTTTGCCGGGAAATTCCCCTGCACTTGTCCTAACTCCGGACAACTTATAAGTCCGGCACGAAAGTTATGGTCCAAATAAAATATACCTCCGCTGGCTTGTAGACACAGTCTTAAGTACGTTCCAATAAATAAAATGCTGAATTACCACTTACGGTTCCTTCCCATTCGTGGGTACTCAGATGGGTTTATTGACGGCTCCTCCAGCTCCATTATGCTAATAAATGGCTCAAATGAGAAGCTTAGTAGTCGGATTCGGAGATAATTATTTACGCACAAGAGACCGCTTTGTTCTGGGCCCTAATTAAGAATGCACCTCGAAGACGCCGAATTGAGCTGCCGGGCGACGAACGCACCAGGTCCATTAATTCGCGCTTCGGATGTTTCGAGTGAGTTTTCGAAAGAGTCAAAACAGAACTCGACGGGGAAATGATGCATTGTCCCACGCCAAGAGAAGCACTGTCCGGTGGTCAATTAAGCGTGCCGCCACAAGTTGAGTTATTAAAAATTATTGGCAAACGTCTTTTGAGAAACAAGCAAACCGCAGAAGGCACGCAACGGTGTTCCGTCGGTGTGAAATGAGAAATGAAAAGTGCAACATAATTTCACGGGGGGAAAGGAGGAAGTCCCGGGGTGTTACATACACGATCCAACTTGCTAATAACTGAAGTGAAAGATTTATTAGTTGTTAAAAGTGATAGGTGAACGCTTCCGTGCTTACTTGATTTGAATTATTTTGCTTAAAACTCTTAAGTAAATCCAGTTCAGTGCGTTTTAGAAATGTACCTGAATTCGAGATAAAACTACTGAAATGGCTTTCAGTTAAAAATATAAAGCGAATATCACAAACATAACTACCTATACCTGAAAAATTTGATCAGCCGGCACTATATTTTATTCTAATTCGACGAGATGTTATGTTATGTGCTATTTTAAAAATTAGATTGTGTATTATTAAAGTAAACATAAAAAGCGTAAAACTTTACTTGAAATACGAGATCAGATAAAGAATGCATGTTACTACCTTGGCTAAATGCTACTGCTCAGTCCGCTTGTTTTACAGCAAAGTCATCAATATACACTCGCAAATAAATTTCCCCTTCTAAGAAGGGAAAGACTTTCGTGCACATGAAGCCAAACGAACTTATGTACATTTAAATGTTAATAAACAAGGATTTAAAATATCTACATTTTAACGTCCATAAAAACTAAAGACTAAAGACTAAAAAAAGGATTATATTCTTAGGCCGATCTTAAAATCAAGGCTATTTTTAAAAGTTAATTTGCTGAAAACGAAGTAAGTTAATGAATGCTTTTAGGTACTTGTTAGAATATACAGCGTCTAACTGCTTTAAAAAAAAAAAACAGGAATCAATTTTTAGAACAGTTTAGAATATGACACCTTATCAATTTATTTAAATGACATGCGAAAATGCTACGTCAATTTCAGAGCTATTTCAGTGAGTTTAATTGTTGGCCTTTTTAATAGTGAATTGTTGGATAGGTCAGAAATTCATTTAAATATTTACTTTTGTAGTCGAGCTCTAGCTCCAATCGGGGCTACGATGCTCCTATTGTATTAAGGTACTACTAATAATAGGGCTAAAATAGTGTGATATTGTAAGAGCAAACTGCTAATTAATGAAGATGTTAACGATACGAGACAAGATAGGACTAAATTGTTCTAAAAATCTGATTGTGCGTAAGCAGAATGTCGTCTCTTCGAATTTATCTGTGGAGTCATGTTATGGAAATGAAAGAAATAATTCCAATCATCAATTATTAATAATCTGACAAACTTGGCTGAGTAGGCGCATTCCAGGCATTCACACCGGCTCAAAAAAGACCAGCACCTTTAATGGCATTGTACTCGCAAATTAGCATCGCAGACCTTCCCGCGTTGATTGATCACTCTGACCGCGCAATTCTATTTCGCCGGGGTTATGTTAGCATTTGATATTAAAAGCGTCCACTTAATATGCATATTCTAGCAGTTACGCTTGCAAGTGGTTACGCAATGGCGGTTAAGTCACTTGCGCCGCTCCAGGTCCATTCGTGCCAATTCGAGCCCCACGACATTTCTATCGATAAGTGGACACTGAATTTTTTTTCCGTCGCAGGCCGACAGCGGCCATATTTTGTTATAGTCATTATTATTAAATTTTTGACACCGCAAATGACCACTCGGGGGAAACGAGATAATTGGGGCTATTTCGCGGGAGAGTGGCCGCGGCTAAATTTCAGCGCTAGTCCATTTTGTCTCTGGCTAATGACGTGCTGGGTTGACACGAATTATTCTAAATACAGACTGCGGCCGCGCCAGTGGATCGACAGATTGTCCAGTTGTTGTTTTTCACTTCTCGCATTTCAAATTCATTTGCCGAAAAATGACCCCTGCTTTCGAAAAAAATGAAAATATATTTAAGGTAAAGGTGCGCAAGGGAAATAATTGAGCCGGCAGCTCTACCGGCCGCTAGACTACAACAACAACGCACCGCCAACAACAACAATAATGGCGGGTCAGAACTGTGCCGCGGGAATGTGAGTTCGAAATTGAGTTCTGTATTTCTGTCCGGAGGTCGTGGTAATTAAAACAGTGGAGTTAGCCAAGTATGAAGATCCAGATAAGAGTCTGTCTGTCTGCTTGCGTTAATACCTAGTCCAGGCCGTGCGCGCACTCCCCGCACCGCCGCCACACCGCACGCCGCACGGTTAACCGCGGTGCTGTTCAATTCAGAACTTTTCTATGCTCGGAGGCTAATGTACTGTTTCTGTACTTCCTGTCGCACTGGATCCTGTTAACTCCAGTTAGGCGTTTTTATTTCTTATTATTTTATTTGAGGCATAAATTTGAATTAAATATCCCACACCGTCTTGAGGTGAGCCGCTCCGCCGCCCCGACGTGCTGACGAACGCAATTCTCAGCTCCCGACGAATTAAAGGGGGCAGCCTGTGCAGTCTGCTCCCATTTTCAGCGAGAACACTTTAGAGGTGATCAACTTTGGGTCTATTAACATAAGAATTCCTCCTTCTTATAGAAAAATCTGAACATCGTTTGCATACGGCGTTAGAAGATTTGCTCGTCTCCCTTGGGGAGGCTGGAATAAATAAAAATATGGTGATGATTTGTCTCACCAAACTGTAGCGCAATTTCGGTTCATTTCTAAAATCATAATCGACGAAATCTGTCTTATGATCTGAATGATACTATGTCTATAAGGGCATAGACCTATTAGATTTTATGTTTTTCGGATTAGGGAATTAAGTGTTCATTCATGACTGGTATATCCTATGTCCGAATTTATAAGTTAGACTTTTTATGAAACGAGAACATCCATTGATTAAAGAATATAATCTATAATTTGATCAATTTAAGTTTATTGCTTTCTTCCTATAATTTAGTAATTCAGATGTAAAATTCTAAAAGTCTGAAAAACAACTTTTTAAAAAGAGAGAAAATATTCTCTTAGAAGTCAGAATTTTATATCAAAGGTTATTCTTTGTGAAGAGTTTAAGAAGACACAAATTGAATATAATTTTTTATATAAAGAATGAAACAAGGTTGCAGATTCTAATTTATGACCTATTTAACAAATTTCGTTAGGTCCTTGAAGAAAGTGCTTTTAAGAGAATTGTGTAAGTAAAGCTAGCTTTAACTAGTAGAAGCTTATAAAGTATCTTAGATAGCAAGTGTTTGAATAATTGCATTACATTCAAATTTGTGGTTCTATTTGTCTGTTTATTTTTTAAACCGGACATGGTAAACAAATTTCATGATCACACTTGAATTCATTTCAACAAATTCTGTAGTCGTTTTCCAGTTTCAAGCTATAAACCTTGGATTATAAAATCATTCAATCAAATTACATATTTAATTGAAATTATACGATTTTAAGTTCTTGTTTGCTATTTGTATTTTAATTTCTGCCAGACAACGTTGACACCAGATTCTTGGAGAAAACGCAGCGTGACGTCAATGGTGGCCACTTGAAACCTCTTACTGCAGTCTATTCCGACTAACTTTTATTGCTTTTTTTATTGCTTTTATTGCTAGATTTGCTTGTATAAATAAGACTTATAATAACTTGTGTAATAAAATACGATTTTTTATTGTATTCGAAATATTTCCAAAGACTCTAGATCGAGCTAGGGTGCTATTAATATCAGAACTGGAGTAGACGATGGGACTATAAATACACATTTAAGTATTAATTATTTACTACCCATTTATTGTCTCCTTGATAAATTAGTATATTAACTCGGTGCAATAATTTACAATTATTGTTAATGTCTGCTTTTTAATTTTATTTAAAATTTAGAAAATGCATCCAACTTTTAATGCTTTGAATTCTATTTAGTTAATGTCAGAGGTATCAATTAAAACAAAGCTAATGAATAAACACTTGATTTTAATTTAAAACCTGTTAATGTGTTCATCTTCGCCAAATTGATCAATTTCAATTGCACTATCTGTTGCAATGGAGGCGTCTGAGCACTGGGTCATTAGTAGGGACAAAGTTGTCTATTAGCAGGACAATTACAATAATTCGAGAACGAAGAGGGCACTTGTTACGTAAACCGCACTCAATTGATTATTAGAACATGTGAGAGAGTGGCGCACCTGTCTGGTCGGCGCGGCGATTACCCTGCGCGCCGAGAGGTCGAATGCATAAATTTCCTTTTTTTTCTCACAGCATATCCGAATTGATCCTCCACACGAGGGGAAATTAAAGAAATTAATAATCTCTCCCGGGGCAGGTTGATCGTTTCCATCCACCTTTTCATGAAGAAACCCGATTATCGAACGGACAGGTGAAACTACTTCGTTTTCGTTCTTGTGTACGCGACGGGAGCAGCGGGATCGGCGATGGCCAGAGCAGATTCCTGAGATCATTAAAAGAATTTTCATAATTGCGCACTCGTGCCAAGGAAGCACCTTGAGCAAGACACCCAAGATGCCTGAGCACCCCAGATTAGGGGTCTTCTATTGCAGACAGTCCGAAGATGTTCTGAGGACGCTTCTAAGAAAGCCTCCCCGATCGGTAGGACTAATCCTCATGAAATATTTTGCCACTCGATTCTTTTCGACGGCAACAAAGTGATATAAAGATATAGGGCAATTTATCCAGTTGGTCACTCGGAGGACACAATCGCAAATTCTTCAGGCTCAGGGCGGTGCAGTGCGCTCGCAGTAATTGTCCAATCTAGTGTGAAATAAGGTCCGGCTAAGGAAAATCCAAGGGCTTCAGGATTTGATTGAATCTTGGCCGAGCAAGCAGATAGTTCGTTTTCTTTATGACTTTTGAATGAACAATGCGATCTCTCACCAGAGCCACTGCGGCCGGGGATTTACTTTATTGTCGCATCACTTATTTATCTGGGCGAGCATCTCGAACGGATCAAATAAAAATTAAATTAGAGGAGGGTTGGTGCTAGAAAAAGTAATTCCTTACAACAAGGAACAATCACCCTCGTCCTGATCCGGGCGGTGTGCTGGCCCTCTGTGCCATGGTGACTTATCCAAGAGCCTTCGAAGAAATCGAACTGATTCACTCTTAACTCGATTTTTGAACGCTTAGTTGCCTCCAATAAAATAAAGTACACTAAAGACTCGGAGAAACAAACGATAACAAAAACGTAAATTAAGTCAGACATTTTTCACGTCCACAATCAATTTATGAAGGGACTAAGTTTAATTTACCAAAATATGGAAAAACACATTTTACATTTTAAAACTTAATTTTTTAGTTAGGAGGACATTTTTTATTGATGTTTACTAAGTAAAAAGCATTCAAAATTTTAGTGTAAAATTGCAATATTTTAAAATTATGTTTTAAATTTTTTTTTTCGGAGAATTTATTCTTTTATGAAGGTAGTAAAGATTTAAAATTGAAGACTTAAATATTTATTTATTTTATAATTTATAATTTCAAGAATAATATTCTTAATAAACAGTAGAACATTAAATGAAAATATTAAGAACTAATATTTTCTAATACATAAAAAAGTACACTTTGTATTTCGAATTACAAAATTATAATTTCAATATAAAAAATTACTAATTTTTGCGCGGTTTTCTCAACTTTTAATTTTTATATGCGTATGAAATGTTCGCTTAAAATTCGTTACAAAAATTTCAGTTTTATAATTAATCGTATAAAGATATTTAAACATGAAACGTGTACAGAGAATTTATAGGTTTTTCAAATTAGTTTGTTAATTCCTAAAAACTGAGCAGGATAAATATTTTTTAAGTTTAAGTTTAAGAATTGACGCGTCGGCATAGTAAGTTTTATATAAGAATATCGATTTGTTTCTTTTGTTTATAATAAAGTCCTTAATTTAATATTTAAATAGCTCTTTTGGAGGGCAAACTGCGTCTCGGAGTTTTACAAAACTAATTCATGTAAGGATTTTACGCTACGTACTATTCTTATAGAATGGTCAAATTTTTATTTTTATTTAAATATTTTTAAGATTTAAATAGACAAATGACTTTTTGGAGATGAATTAATCGGTGATCAATATTTTAACATTTTATTGGACTGTTCTTGAGACCATTCGGCCTGGGGTAAAAACATTGAAAGAATAAGTTAATCAATTTTGTTAACTATGAAACAGAATTACCTTTTAGAGAACTATATCTCGTTTTGTTTTAAGAGAATTGTGTCGAGCTAAAGAAAGAATGTCTTTGATGTGGGAAAAATTCAAACCAACATGCCATTGGATAAAAAAGTGTCCACTTCTGCCATCATATTAACTGATGGAGTATCACGCTAATAAAGGAAAGGATCTTTGTCGTGCGGACGTCTAGTGGCCTTCGTTTTCAGCCAAGCATTCGAATTTGGCACTCCTCAGAAGTGGCTACAAATGCATACGTTAACACTTCGACCCGCTAACCCGGTGTCCGGGAGGCAGAGTATGAGTTATGATATCCGCCGGGTTAATAAATTTACCCGGAGAGTCTGTCGAGGTTTCAAGTAGGAATCTCGTAACATGCGCCCGGAACGCAAAAAGACGAAAAGGGCTCCCCGGATGGTTGGAAAGCAACCACGCTGCGGCCGGTGGATAGTACAAACAAAATATTTGCACTCCAGACTGCTTGGGGTCCGACCAGGCTGAAAATCCCGAGAATCACAAAGGTAAGAAATCAGATGAAGAGGATCTGGTGATGGGGCCCCGGGATGGCCGGGGAGCCCCGGGACTCCGTACTCCGAACATTTACATGTATGTTCTCCGCCATCGCGATTCCTGACTAGCACAATTCATTTGAAATGCGCGATTAACACGGCTGATAGTGTTCTACAGTCATTTGTTCTTTGTCGAGCATTATGTGTCCCTGGAATTTTTTTCTATGAGAGTTTTATGACATCGATACTTGGCCGGGGGTTTAGAGCTCCATAGCGGAACAATGGCCAATTCTACCTGCCTCCACGCTGAACGAGGCGACCATCAGGAGGACCATGGCGCAGCAGAAAGGGCTAACAAGGGCGACCGGCTGCTGCTGGCTTATAATTTGGTCCCCGGGTCCGGATCCTTCGCGGTATCTCCCTCCGCTACCAGAAATAAAGTAATTTTAAATTCTATTAATCGGAATAGCTCGCTTATGAGTGCCATCGTGCATGCGTGCAAGATGATTGGACCATTGGACGGACCGGGGCTCCGAGAAAATCGTGACTTCTGCTTGTTGGCAATAACTGGCCAGTGCACCTCGATGCACCAATGCACCGGAGTACACCTCGGATGCAGCTAACGCTCGCACACACTGGCTCGGCACGGCAGTGCATACGTGGCCTTATGGCCCTCGCAATTCGCAGAAATGGCAAGAAAGTATGTAAAAATGAAATATTTAGAAAAAAACGAGTTAAGTGAAAAATGAAAAACGAAAAATGCGTGGTCACAAACTGAATCCTTGTGCAAGGTACCCACAGCGGCCAGTTCGACGGTACACCAGCCAGGTGTGCCGATTTTTTCGATTTTAAATGGAAAGCGAAAAAGGCATTGGTTCGATTCGGCTCTTGATAAGAAGCAGTACGTGGATTGCTCTAGGTGGATGATAGCCGGATTTGTAGAAGTGACGTGTTCTTCTTAACTATTTCCTTCTAGAAATCTGTAAGTACTAGACCCAGAAAGGTGCGGCGTACTCGCTAGGCGAATTCGGATAGATGGCAAATAGGGTCCAAGATTTCGTTGGCTAAAAGGTGACTTGCTGTGAATGTACAAAGGTCCTCAAGTGCATCATCCAGACAAGCTAGAGTACATTCCCTATTTGGCGTTTAACTCAGTTGCGAAATTATTTACGTAATGGCAGACAAAACATTATTGTTGTTCTAGACGTATGCCTACGTATGTAACCACATGAGTCCTGAAGTGAATGTCTCAATAGGACCAAACATTTCAGAATACAAGAGCTATTTTCTAGAATCTTTTCTTTGTTATGTTTGTGTGTCCTACTTCCAAAAGCAGATAAAGGTACAAATATGGAAATTAACAAACCAATACTTTCTATTGTTGCAGCTTCTTCTCAATTAGAATATGAATTATCATATTATTGAAAAATACTGTTTCTTAAATTACGTTAAGTTGTATTTTCTGCAAAATTTATTTAATTTTATTCACTATATATAAAAAAATTAAACCCTTAGCAAGTCGTTTAAAATTATGATAATTAAAAGGATAAAGATAAGTAAAGTTATTTCGTTGTTTGTGATATTTTAATTAAAAGTATTCATTAATGTTTTGTTTCTTATAAAAATTAATAGTTGCAAATTAAAGTTCTAGTAAAGATTCAATTTCAGGATTTTTTAACGTTGTTGGAAACAAAACCGGGCAGCTAGAACAAGTACTAAAATGACATTAACTTTAATTTCAGTCTAATTCAAAATTGATTAAAACATAACAAAAAATTATCGTTTGTTATATTAAGAAAATTTCAGTCAGAAAATAGTATTTTTAAAACTCAACACTGATCCTTAGAAGACACTATTAGTGAAAAAGAGTTAAATATTTCAATTTGAGAATTTCGAAATTTTGCATTTTGTTTTGCAAATTTATCTGAATTTGATCAAAAACCGATTGTTTAATTATCTCTAAAGAAATGTTTTAATTATCTCTAAAGTATTTTGTGATCCGCGTCAAAATTATGGAAGTGTTAAATGAAAAAAAAAAAATAAAACAAACAAAAGTAAGAAATGTAAGAACCATCCCACGATCTTTCATTCTGGAAATATTTTCATGTGTTGTACTTTGAAAAGCCGAGACATTTTAAATTGAAATCTATACTTTTTAGTACTCTCAGCAATTCTTTATATTTCAAACTAAATATTTCTGGTTTCGTTTTTCGAATATAACAACATTGTAGAAAACACACTTAACGTACTACAAAAGCAATCAACATCCCCTTGACTTAAAAAAAAAAATGAAAAAATACCATCAGTGATCGATCTACCTCAAATTTTGAAGAGGCAAAAAAGATCACAATGCGGCGGACAGATTGCCTAACCGTCAGCAAATCGATCGACCGAAATCGGCGCTAATCCGGCTAATCTGGTTACCTGTGGTCATAAACCAATTGCTGTAGACTGAGACCCAGATTCGAGCAGCCGTGCAGTTTGTCTATTTGTTTTTTTCCTCCCGACTGAGTCCAGGAGTCAAGGAGATCGACGGGGATTAGTCATTTCAATTAGGATTTTTTCCGGGACACAAGTTTCAATAAACTTCCGATTTTAGCCCGACCCAGACCTAGATCCGGATTTAGCCGTCGCCAGATCGTGAGTTATGCACGATCGTGGCTAGAGAGCGACCTGCAGTTGCGGCTGAAATTGCAGTACTGCGATTCCCGGGATGGTTCTGTTCGGTCAGAAAACAGAGGAAATCCACTGGCCGGCGAAAATTATTCATATCCGTTTCCGCTTAAATGCTTATCGAACTGGCGCTTGCTCAGCGCGGGCGCGGGCGCGGGTCCAAAAAGAACACACGCCGCATACTCAGGTAATGAATTCATCAATTAGTCGCACGGAATTCACCTGCAGCATGCACATGCTCGACACCGGGAGATTCTTTTTTTGTTGCCTTCACGTTTCAAGGATAAACACGTTACACCTTTTAATTACGCTCGACGTTTTTTCCGCTTCGCTATTGTATAATGCGGCCAAAGCCCACTGCGGTGACATGTCCTCCCGTAGTCTGTTCTGGGACAATACTTTCGCCGCCATTGTTCAAAACTGAAGATCATTTTTCAACACGATTCTAGAGCTCTGTAGGAATTACCGCCTTCCAAGGTTCCGACCAGTGGAATTACCTTTCTATATTTTGCCAAATTGTCACGAAGCTTCGGTTTCTGAATTTTTGTAATAAAATGATTTAGTTCTTGTTTTTCTAATTGTTTTGTATTTGTATATCCTACCTTCACAAATCTATCCTACGATTGGTAATAGCTTCGCATTTCTGGACTGAAGATTTTATACCATTCTGATGTTGACATTTTCAAGAACGATAGTTTAGGATTATTAAATTCTTAATCTCTTTTAGTATGTATAAACTAGGCTAGCAAGGAAGCCTAAATTTTTAAAATTTTGAGCATTTTGCGCATATACTGTTCTAAATTAAAATTTTTAAAGCCAGTCTTTTTAATTGTCAATTGAAAAATGTTGTTGGGTAAAACACCAACTTGATATTTGAACTTTAGAGGATGGTTTTGAAGTACCAATAAACATAATGCTGCAAAATAGCGAAAATGATGTTAATCCTAAATAAAAGCAATCATGGTTTTATGATTTGTTCTGGGCCTATTTCATATAAGATTGTTTATGTTACTGATTAAAAAAGTTCTTGTGTCCAAAATCCAATAAATTTTTGATTTATCGCACTAAGTTGAGCCTTGACTTTTTGTTTGAGCTACTAATCTCCTTTCTATTATATTTCCAAAATTCCGTTTAAGAAAAAAATTTTTTAGGAACATAAAACTACAACACAATTTTCTATTTCATGAAATTTGAAATAATACTCAAATAAACTAAAATGGTTGATTTGCAAGTTTGCAAACATAAAATATGGAAATGAAAATAAACATTGGAAGATTACCACTTTCGGTTTTCCATTTAAAAGTTTAATATCTTTATCCCGAAATATGAATTTTTTGATAATTTGTCGTCAATTTATAGTCCAAAAACTAAAATGTTTTCTTAGAAAACAAATGAATAAATTTTAAAAGTAATTTAATCACTTTCTAAAAACCGAAAATCTTGTTGTTATGAAAACAAACAATTCCATTAAAAATCTTGTCTGTACTTTTAAGCGCGTTTGTAAACACGTTTCCGCAGGAAATTAAGATCTTCAAAATTATCATAAAATAAAAATCTCGAAGGTTGATGAACATCGCGTTCAAAATTATTTTATTGGATAAAGTGGTTTCAAAGAAAAAAATTTTAAACTCTCAGTTAAATTATCAGCATTTTATCTGATGTACTTATGAGCAGTAGAACAGTGGATTTATTTAATTTTTCACTGATAGAGTGACTTCATTAATTTATATGTTTAAAATTCGTTACTTTAATCTAATTAAAGTCTTTTCCGCTGCCCGTCTTTAATTGCTTGGTTCAATTCACAAGGAGAAAAAGTAGAAAATGTTGATTTTTCTCTAAAATATAAAACAAATATACTAATTTTCATTAAACTCGATTTTAGTGACGAAAATTGTCACTCACAATTGAATTAAATTGTTTCTTTATATTTCTCAACGAACAACCAGTGACGAAATTTTTCGTCCGTAGTAAAAATTTGTCTCCCATGAAAACTCGAATTCGCAAATTTTTGCCACAAAATTAAGAAAACAAAAGATAAAGAAGAAAAACAAGATAAGACAAAATTTTTAACTTGTTTTTCCTAACACCAAATTTCCAAGTGTTGCTTTTAATTTTATGTACACAAAAACCTGTAGATTAGTAGACGTTTTTTCACTAAATATTTTTATAGGTTTTATAATTTATCAATTTCATTTAAAAATGTAAATTAAAATTGTTGAAGGAACACTCATGAAAAGTAATTTAGTGTCAATAGAACTGCTTGATTTTTACGAAAATAAAACATGAAATATTTCCTATTCGTCCTTAAAAATTTATGGAAACCCTAGGCCGTTAAGATCAAGACATGTTCACTTCCACTCCTTCCATAAATAAACTAGCAGTTATTTTTATTGCTAATTATTCCTTAGCTCAGAATTGCACTACATGAAAAATTACGAAGTTTAACAAAATGAGAAAACTCACCAAAAGCCGTCGGAAGCAAATGCTGCTTGCCTTGGTCATAGCATAGAATCTCCTTCGCACCTAGACCTGGATTCGGGGTAAGTTGATCGTAAATGAAAGAGTTTCAACTAAATTTTCGATTTTTTATTCCTTTTTTGTTTTCGCCATATCATTATGACAATTTACAATGCAAGTTGTTTATCGTAGTACGAATTAAAGTTTGCCATAATACTAATATCAACACATCAAGACAATTTGTTCACTGTTTACACTAGGGCTTGCTTACTAACTAGCTCATAGTTATACACATCTCAGGCCAGGTTCCACCTGCACGTGGCTCTGACTCGGCTCCATCATTTACAATTACATTACAATTACAATTACAATGCACAGATTCACCCCATTTTTTAATGATCACGAAGTGCACAGTCTCGCAAGTACGTTAAAACAAAAGTACGAAGTATGTTACAGTTGGCATGCCCCGTGTGTCCGGGGCGTGGATATTTTACAGTCGCCAGGTGATTTTATCTTTTGCTTTTTCTCATTTTTTTTTCATAATTATAATTTATAAAACCTCCATCTTCTAACTGGTACATGTACACGCCTAGCTATTTACAAATTTTTCATAACTTAGCATTTAAAAAATTTTCCTATACAAGTTCAATTACATCGGGATGCCTCTTACTAAAATACACTATACTTTTTTTTATGGCATTTGTGTTGCTGGTGCTGCGGTCGTTCCGTTCGACACAGGTCGGCGGTCTCGATGGACCGGGATTACCACACAGGACTCGTTCGGGACTTCTAGTCTAGGGCGCCAAACGGCGCAGAATCAGGATAGTAGTTTACAAGGCTCTTTGGGTTTGCTCCTTACGGAAGTATATCTTAAGAAGTAATCATTGCACACATGTCTCCTGTGTCTAAGCTAGTGGAGCTGGGACCCCAGGGAGCTCCTGATCAGGGGACAGTTCGGGATGAATTTAATTTAAACTAATCGCTAATTAATACCACAAGACGCGCGGCGTCTACAACTAAAATTACTCGGCGGCGGCGGTGCGGTGCGTCGGCAAGGTCTTCTTCAGGTTCAATTAAGTGGCTCCAAGAAGAAAGTTGTAATCGCATTTGCACGCAGGGGGAATGGTGGAATAAGCCGGCAGGCCGCTTGTTTCTTGGAATTCGGCGTCATAGAGCTTTTCGATGGAAGCCTCAAGACACACTCCTTGATCTGCAGCGGTCGAGGCAGCGTCTAAATCCGTCTTATATCTGCTTTCTCGTGGCTAATCTGAATACAGCGCTATAAACTACTCACCTTGACTTTGCAACATGACTTCA
This sequence comes from Proctacanthus coquilletti, assembly GCA_001932985.1. Lineage (NCBI taxonomy): Eukaryota > Metazoa > Arthropoda > Insecta > Diptera > Asilidae > Proctacanthus > Proctacanthus coquilletti. The sequence goes on from MNCL01000129.1 coordinate 265,542, forward strand.
TGTCACGACACGACACGCTGCACCCAGTGCTCGGGGAGCCCCGCGTGCGATTGATTTATTCATTTTAATTATGCAGACGCGCGGCGGCCAAGGAAGGAGCTGAACTGCGCGCGGACTGTGCCGCTCGGCTCCCGGTCTCGATCAGCTAAATATCGCGAAAATCCGCGAATTAATCGCTAATGAACGCCAGGCGTTTTCTTCAGGTAGGAACGAGCAGGTGACATGACTGCGGCAAATTCACAAATAGGGCCTTCCTTCTTCAATGTCTTCATCGGAGGGGTGGCAGGAGGAAGGTGGACGTTGCCGGCGCGCATATGTTGAAACTGAAGATTTGTGTCTAGGATGCGTTACGACTTCTTAGCGAGGGGTGGGGGTGGGACACTAATTAAACAAATTGTTGTTCAGGTTGCTCCCGCTCCATCACGTGTAGTCGGGCCGCCAGCTGCCCTGGAAGAGACGAGAGGTTGCCTGGTTGAAGTCGGTTGTTGACCGCTGGAGCGCGGAACTCACGGGACTCACCATTGAACTAAGTCCTAAGTGATACGATTGTGAATGAGGCACCACACCTCCCCCGAGGGAGCCTGCCGTCGAGAAGCCACCCTGCAATCCGCTGGATGCACTCAGCGCCCCCATGCCGCTCGTGTACCAGCCGCCGTGCATGTGCGCATGGGCCGGATGTAACCCGCCGGAAAGGTGGCCGTGTTGTCCTGTGGGAAGAAGTAGATAAATAGACGGATCCCGGTTATACTTGTTTACATGCGCCCCTCCCGAGGGGAGAGATAAAAGATGGCGCTGGAATCGGGTGCGCTTCTACTTACCCATGGATGCTGAGAAGCCTCCACCAAACGTCTTCGAGGGATCGAGTGGCTTCATAAGGTCACTCATACCGACTCCGACGCCAAGATGGCTTCCAATGGGGAGACATGCGCCGCCGATGCCCTTCTTTTTCTTAGACTTCGACGAGAGCTTCCGATTCCTCGTCTGGATCCCCTCCTTTTTCATTGTTAATGGGCGATTCACCTGCAAAGAGAGGACTGAAGTGAGAGGGACGATTGGTCTCCGTCAAATATTTTTTATATCCCTGTTTCTGCGCATCAGTCACTCGAGAACACAGGATTTCTCTAGCCAAAGTCATTTTCTGGATGAAACGCAAATTAAAAATTTTTTTTCCTTTGTAATTATTGGCATTTTTCTTCATGGCTATTTTTCGGAGTCTTATGTATTCCACAATGTTCTTGAGTTGTAAGGGAGGACTCAGGAAGATGGAAAAATAAGCTACGCCTATAAAAAGAATAGCAGTTGGGAGTCTTCTAGTTTTTAACGTAGAATTATTTCCAACAATGAAGGCAATTCAAAAACTTGGTATTTGATATTAAGTATATACAAAGAATCGATTTCTTGTTTGTAAGCATTGGAAATTTAATTCGTTTTAAAAATAATAAAGCATTCTATAACGTCTTTACATGCCACGATAGAAAAGGTCACATTTGAAAGAAGTAATCGTTCGTAGTATAAGCAATAGTTGCTAATAATATTTCTCTCAAGTTATCTAGGATTAGCTATTGATTAATAGATCAACTTCCAGTGAACTTTCAGGTCTTATGAAGATACCTACACTTAGAATTACGATTGTATGATTTAATTTTATTTTTGCGACAAACTCATAGACAAGTTTTTTTATTTGATATTTGTAATTTGGAGTGAATATTTAAGAGCAATTTTTATTTGATATATTCATTTACTTTTTGAAATATACTTCCCAAGAACCTTCCTTGATTTTTCAAGTTATTTTACACCGCTTTTTTTCCTTCTTTTGCTTAAATATAATAAGCGTGTTTATATACATTTTTGTGGAAAATTCAAATATAAAAAACAAAGTTTAAATCTAATCCAATAGGACTTTCTAGTTATCACTAATTCTTGGTCATTATCTTATTGAAACGACGAATTACAGAACCCTTCCCGTATGACTTAAACAATTAGTGCTATTGTTTTATCATCTTACCCAAAAACGTTACTGCTATTTCGTTGTTATGGGGGTACAAAGAAACGAATGAACGTGACATATATTTAACTGCATGTCATTAATCGTATTTAGTCGCGTAAAGGTGTAATTACTACAGACAGCGACTACCTGAGAATGGTTTGTGCGAGAAGATTGTTGGATTTTCCGTGTTTCGACGGTTATGCCTGAGTACCACTACCGCCGTGCCGTAGATGACTCTACCTATCACCTGTGAACCAGTGACCTGCGTCTATTAGCACCGAGATGACAAATTGTCTCGGGTGCTGGTCGAGCAGTCAGCGGCCACATTAATATCACCTTAGAGCAACAGGGCGATTTCTTTTCAATTTTGTCTATTGTTTGCGGACCGGGCGGAAGACCCAAATTGCCGTTTCATTTAGTTCGACCAGCGAGCCCTGATTTGATTTAGCGCGACCGCCGCCCGAGCCAAAAACATAAACAGCGCTGCATTGAGCCACGCGCGTTTCGTCACGCTCGATTTAGCGATCACAGGGCCTCGGCTGTTCGGAGAAGACGCGTGCGGGCCCGTTTCCGAGGAATCGCTCTTTCGCCCTCATTTCCCTAATCACTTGCAAATGACGTCCTCGAGGAGCAATCTCGACAGGGCCAGGCTCGATTCGGCTTCTTGGGAGTGAAACAAATTCGCGTCATTAGCCGCGAGCAGCTTGCATTTGTTACTCGCTAAGCATCGCTCCGGCAGGCCATCTCCGGGCGAAATTGAGTGCAACGAAAGGGGTTCCTGGGTACCCGATTCCCGCAGGCGCAGTCGGCTCAGCAGCCGGGATATTCGTCAACAGTATCAAATGTTGATCGCTTATCACCCTGTTAAGTGCGGCCGGGATAGGATTTCCCATGTTCGACGGGAATCGGTCCACAGGTAAAAGGGCGTGAATGAAAAGTCGGTACACAACCGGGCGCTCTGAAGCGTACAATGGACACAAAGGCGGCTCGTCCTCGTCCTGCCTTTGAAGTGCACCACCGCTCCTAGATGGATCCGGCAACAATTGCAATCACAATCACATCCCGCTTTCACATCTCCCGGTCCGATGTCCCAGCTTCCCGGATCCCGGCGTCCCATCAGCCGTTCTGCACCACTTTCCATTGTTGGCCTCACCATCACCATCAGCCCCGGCATCATCAGAATCAGCATCAGCATCATCAGGCCAAGGTCCTCTCCACTGCCGCGTCGGACACAATGCGCCGCCGGATCGCTTTTTAGCGGCTGGCATTGTGCGCCCGGCCCGGTGCTATTTACATTTCGCATACGATGTATCACTTACAATTGTAAATCGTTGAGTAATTGATACTTTAAGAGGTCTCCTCGTTACGCTCGCTCGCCCTCTCCCCGGGCCTGAGATAAGGAGGACCATTACCGCCATTACGTAACGATCAAGTGGAACATTAGGTGGTTAGAAAGGCTATTATGCCGCTGTCAGAACCAGAGGGATCTGCAGTGACAAATTTACCTGGGTTTTGATGTAACTACTTGATATTTGCTAGTGTAGTAGGTACAAAAAAAACCCGACAAAAATGAGTACCAGCACTCGATTACATGGGTCTGTTTAGAACACATACTTTTTACACTGAGCTAGTTGAACAAGAGGTGATAAACCCAAAATACATAAATCTCTCGTCTTTAAAATTGAACTGGGTAATCAAAACATCATAAATACAATACAAAAAAAATTATATAAAAAAGAAAATTCTCAATTAAGGGATTATATTTACGCAGAGCAAATTGCAAGATCTAGATATGATTAAATTTTGTCATATAAAAACGTGAAAAATTTTATTGTTATGAAAAATAGAGGATCCAATATAGAACTCTGTGGTACACCAACAACTCTTAAACTTGAAAAGGATTTGTGTTCCAAGCTTAAAAAAATTTTTTGTTTTGGAATTTAGTCAATTATCGTAATTAGTTTTAACTATTAAATTAACTCTTACCTTACTGTAATCAATAAATTTTAAGTTAACTAACTTATCAGTTGAAAATAACTGTAATGGATGTGATTTTCAAATGATTTTATCGGTTTTATGTATTTTCAATTATAATTAATGTTCCAGTCGAATGAGCTTTACTCACTTACTTAACTGATTACAACTTTTCATTAAACTTTTAATTAACTGACTTTGATCTGGACAGCTGGCTCCTTTTGTATCGCCTGTTTTATACCTAGACTGATGTTATGTATCCTGTTGAATGGATATATCTACATAAATATCTAAAAGTCAAATAATCAGCATCATCGTTGACAGTAGCTGAATTGTGTCCAATCAACTTAAATGGCGGTGTTACATTTCATAATTAAAATCGTATCAATCGCTACGAATCACAGAAATTGCAGCCTGTCATTGATTTATCGCTAAAGCAGGCTCGACGTGCGACTTTTTTCAACGTGCATTTCTGATTCTGAAGTTCATAAAGTTTTAATAGAGCTGAAATGTGTCGCGATTAATCCATGCATGCCATTAAGTTATTATCTGTCAGCACATTCGAGCAATTGCTTATGTAAAACATCGCCTTTCATGCCATAATGGTCATGTGAATGAGCCACTAGCCCCAATGGCCAGGAATCTCTCAAATCAACATCGGAAAAATGATACTGCAATTAACTGGAAGCAGAAGTTACTTTCAATAATTTCAAAAGAGACAAAATAAATCCAATCAATGCAAAAAACTTTTTAGGAAAACATCAAAATAATTATTTTTATTGTTCCTATGATTCAAACTAGAGGAGGGAGAAAATTGTACTATTGGTTTTTTTTTCAAATTTCCCATAAAAAACTCATAGTTTTTATCCCATAGTCACTAAGTTGTTTATAAAATTTATATTAAAAGCACTAAGTCATTAGTTATAATAAATGCAGCTTAGAAATTTTGTGTTTTTTATAATCAGGTAGATCGATGCCATTACAGCACCCATTCAATTGCATTTTACTTCTACAAAACTGAGTTTAAAATTTAAATAACAATCCATCGTATTCGTTGCATGAAATAAATGAAATAGCGTACTACCAATTCGGAGACGATATTAAAAGTTACAATATTCTTGCATTTGTCGAGATTTTCTAATCAGAACAAATCTAAAAGTTGTACACCTCGTTGAATTGTGTAGGCGCATATAATAAAGAAAATTTTAATAATTTTATCGTTTCAAGTTAACCAATATTAATGGTATTATTGGTATAAATATTTAAGTCAACAGAGTAATAGGATCAGATTGATTGAATTAATAAATACCGATTTTACGTTATACCACCGCATAAATTAGCTATGCAAAGATTTTAAAAGTGAATCAAAAATATTATACAAATATGGTCACCGTTTACACCCTTAATATTATTTATTTTGAAAGCATAAAGACCAATAATAGATGTAGAATACGAATTTAACTTGTAATTCATAAGTGCTTCTTTAAATTTCCTTCAACTACTTTAAGGTGAATCTAGAATTTTAGTTGAATTTTGAGGTAGGTCGTGCCTCGACAATTTGAAGACTTGGATAAAAATTTTAAGTAAGCAAATATTTGGGCTGAGTAAAGTCACAAATTAAATATTAATATTCTTAGCGATTATTAAATTTTTATCTTCTATTTTTAGGAGGTAGGGGAGCATGAGAGTTTCTATTCTAAATAATTTTTTTGGAAATAACTTGCGTATTTGTGGAATGATATTAAACTTTTGGTAGGTTTGGATTTTATAACATGTTTCCTTGGAATAAACCCTGTTTGAACATATCCTCTTTAAGTACTTAAAACTATTTGTAATATAAACATTCTAACGAGAGTCTTTTCTCTTTTAAATTTTTTCTTTTTCGGTACGAGGATGAGCAAAGCGAAATTACATCAACTGCAACTCGCGAGAAGCTTCGCAATTTGAATCCGGCGGCAGTTCAACGACGTGCATCAGTTGATGATAAATTTAGCTAATCAGATTTAAGATAAGCAACAGTGGCGCGGCCGTCGGGCGATGATAGGCCGACCCGAGCCGAGGGAATTTGCGAGAAGTCACACCGTGAAAGGACCGCGGCGGGCCGCTAATTAAAATCAGCCGCTGAAACTCGCGATAAATGCGAATTCCCTGGGTGCAATTAAATCCGTTTTTCACTTGAATGTCATTCATTGAGATTTTTGATGAGCAGCACCTATCAGGAGGAGCCATCAGCAGGCCGCATTTACCGGGCGCGCTGCGACTGCAGGCTGCGATCTGAGCCACACACGCGAGCAAAGTAATTGTTAAGATAGTTTTCTCCCCGGGACCCCGGGTCCGTGCCCATTGCACCCTGGAAGGGCCCTTGAATGGATTTGATAGCACTTGCTAACATCGGGACCCCAGCGCAGCCAGTGGAGCCCCAACAACAGCAGCACCAGCAACAGCACCGAACATGTGGGAATGTGCACCGGCAGCGCGATGTGGACGTCGACGTGTGCACATTTCTATTTCTGTCAAAAACTTGGACAGTGGCCGATCTGATAAGATGAGATCAGGCCGCGACCAGGATTATTACCAGCAGCGGCTGGCCGCCATCATGCCAGCCCCCGTCCTGCCCGGCACATGTCGCATATGGAGTGGGCCGGAGATTTCGGGCTCTGCTGCCCGATGACCAATATCGACCAATATGTGACCAGACCACTGACCAGCGCCACTCATTCGAATGGATGTTAATAATTTTAATTTGTTCAGCTGCTGGTGCCCTAATTGACTTTAGGGTGGCAGCTAGTCAATATATCGCGAACAATGCTTTCAGTTAGCAGGTGTTTATCACCTGATCGGAAAGTTATGCATTTTGGGCCACCTAGTCGGGCTAGTCCTGCCGGCTAGCTGAATCGATTTTGGAACTTGCTCAATGCAATTGTTGTCAATGTTAATCACTAGACCGACAGGAAAAGCGGCCTTCATGTCAGTTAATTTTTTCATAAATGAAATTAGATATATGCAAAATACCGGAGTTAGAATTTAAAATATTGCATAGACATTATGTCGAAAAAAAGTCTCAGGGACACAATTAAAAGCTTGCCAACATATGTTGATCTAGCACAAATTGAGGTCTATAAAGAGTCCATGTTCTGTACCATAAAGACCGATAAACAAAATGATAGTCTAACTTCATCTGGAAAGTTAGCTTTTGAAGTATTAGCAAAAATATGCACTGTTTCTTAGATATAAATCTTAGAAAATCACGCGGGGTTATCTTGATCCCATATGTGTTTGGTGTAATTTTACGGTGATGTGTGCCACAAGATTTAGTAACTTATTAGTAAGTTTTCATGTATTAAGTATATTATTTCGTTTTGTTGATTATGTGAACGGAAACTTCAGCTCACGAGTTACACCCGTCGTTGATCTTAGCCTTTTGTTTGTAGGCTTATATACAAATTTTTTGTAATGTGTTTTAACAGATGGAGATCTAAAGCCGAGAGAATTTATTTTGCATTTACATTGTACGCAATAACTCAAGTGTGGGATTGGGGCTTAATATACCCATAACAAGCTCAGTTCTCATAGAACTGACCTCCCAAAAAATATGATCTATTTGTTTTTAAGGAGCCCAATACAAATCCTGTAGGAGTCTTGTGCTAAGGCTCAAAAATACTACTGATAAGATCCGCCTGAACTTTGAGGAACCCTTTTTAGTTGCTACAATACTTGAATATTCACATTTTAACAGACCTTAGCAGTCCTGGACCTTGTCCTACCGTAAGACCGATTGATATAGAAGCAAATGGAGCAATTTAACACGTCCTGTACCCTTTTGTCCCTTACTTTTTTGCTTTTGCGCCCTTGGGAGGAAAGGTCCATCGCGAGAATCCTCCCCCGTTTTGGGTGCCCTTTTCAACCATCAATTTTACGCGCTTCAACCTTTCTGATTTGTTAATGTCTAAAGTTTTTGCCATTCCGTTGCTTGCTAACTACGGCAAAATTAAAAAGCAAACTTTGAATGAGGTCCTTATTTCAACGCAGTTTTACGGTCATATATTTAAGGAATCTGTTGGGCAAGAAGGTAGTGGGGGAGGGGTTGTAATGAGAAAACGTCTCCTGTTCGCCTTGAGCCAAAAGCCCAACCGATCTGAGTTATATAAGGCACCGGGACGTCGTTGTGTTGGTGATGAACATAAGGAGGCATATTCCCTGCTGACAGGGCTGGAGTCCCGGACTTGTGCCTGTGGGAGTCAGACGGGGAGCTAGAGACCCCCGGCGGAGGTGACTGGAGGGGCTGCCACCCTAGTTCACAGAGACATCAGCATTAAAACAAATAGCTCTAAACATGGCGAGGGTCGAAGCGCGTAAATTAAATTTATTAACCGAGCTCCTCCGTTCGCCGTATCACCGACGGCTGTCGCTGGAATTTGTTTTATCTTTTATGAAATTCACCTAGGTAATAGGTATACGCGCGATTTAATGTTATTTAATATATTTAATGTACGCAATTGGGCTACTGATGTATGCCGGCGATTTATTACACTCGTACCGTGTCCCCCAGTGCAAATGCCTCTGCGGCAACTCCGCAACAAAAAATGACACCCGAATGCCTTAAGAAACGTTTGAATCATTCACAGTCACCGAGGACAGTTCGGGAACAGGGAAGACAATGGCGAAATGAAGAAGACACTTTCTTTCCCGCCTATGCCCTCGAAGTTGACACAAGAAAAATTGAGTTCAACTTCCGCACCAGTGGATTCTTTGAGGAGTCCGGGAGTTCATCATCTCGTCTCCATGTGCAAGGAGACTACCGGGAGACGTCTATTTATTTAATCCCTGGGTTATCTTGTATCGGCAGACTGCAGCCAACCGATAAATGAACCCTCGGGAACCTCGTCGGCAGCTTCCTCGATGGCCTGGCCTGGCCCCGGTTGCCGGTAATCGCCTGCGAAGTACGCACGTGGTAAATGGTGTGTGAAATCGCTTAAGCGCTTAACAAACTAACGAGAGCGCCAAAGGCCGGGAACCAGGAGGAATCAGGATACGTTTCTGGCTGTAGTCAGGATCGGATTCCTCCTTTTGCTTTGTTTTTTCGACTATATTCCTGCGGAATCCGGCACTGGGAATTTATCAGCAAACATATTCAAGGGATTTACATGCTAATAGTTCCGCTGTTTTATTATTATTGCGCTGATTTAACTGATGCGAACTTCAGACCGGTGCCACCGTCCCGATTCCCAATCCCGGGGACGGTGTGACAGACAGGATAACTGCAGGATAGAGCCCCTCATTTCGGATTTCCGACCGTTCAGGGTGCACACCCGCTGGACAAGTAGGGAAGGATAAGCGAGAGTCAGGAAAATAGCGAAAAAGTTTTGATCTTATGATAAGCTCCCCCAGGACCAAGAAGCGGGATGTCCTCCTGCCGTGCGTGGACTTTAATATCAAATTTGCCCGTCTTATCCAGCTAATAATTGGGAGTTGGTCTGGCGAGACCGTCGTACTTACGTTGTGCAGTTTATAGTACAATCCGCAGGCATTACACACTGGTTCGCCGCTGGCGTTCCGTCGCCAAAGGGTTGTTGTTGTCGTCTTGCAGTTTGCACACGATGTCCCCGCTCTTTTGGCAGCGCTTTGGAGTGACTGCAAAGTCAGAAAAGGAAATGAACTATAAGTAAAAAAGTATAAAAACGGGCATAAAATTTTATTGCAAGATATCACAAATGTGGCCGGAACAACTTGGCCTCTTTTGACGGTATGTTGCGAATTAAGATAACTACATTCGTATTTTGCATTATCACATTTGTGTTTTGGGGAAAATCCCCTTAAAAAAGGTTCTACTGCCATTTTGGAACTCGTAAAAATTAAATTAATTAATTTTTTCGAGGAAGCATTTATCTACAACTAGATATTTAAAGTTCATTAGCTATACAAGTTTGAATTAAACTTAGATTCATAAACCAATTTCTTGAAATAACCTAGATTTACTTATTATTGGAACACATTTTCAGGGTTCTACATTAATTAAGATTTAAGCCAGCTGCTTGTTTTTCTTTTCTTACTTTTTTTTTTAAATTATTAACCCATAAGAAAAAACTTATTCAAATCAGATGGGAAATAAAAAAATACTCAGGCTTACGTTCCAATAACTTTTACGAAATTTTATTCCATATTCTGATTGTGACGCCATTCTAGTGATAATATTAAAGAAAACAGTTACATTTATAGCTCAAGATATAGTTTTAATTGTATTCTACTCTAAACGTGAAATGCGATAGGTATACTTTCTAATCCATAAAAAGTAAGGCCGCGTCTGCCTGTGACTGAAGCAATTTAATAGGGTTTTTCTTTTTAATTTTTACTCTTTCAGTGTTATTTCCATTAATGAGGTTTGAAGAAGCCTGTTAATAATTCAAGATCAAGAATTGTATTGCTAACCTGGGGATGCAAAATTTTTCGTTTCACTTTTTTCATAAAAAATGTCTGTAATTTGTATCTTTACCATTTTTAATTATTCTTTCGTATGCCAAAAGTCGAGAAACATATTTTTGAATCAATTGATCAGTTACTTACATTAAAATAGGACTTAAATGTTGACAAGGTTTTCATGTTTTAAAAACCGATCTTTGTAGTGTCTCTAGTTAAGTAATCCCAGTTAGTACTTGTATTTAGCTCATAGTTTGAATTGCGCCGGGTGCATTCATGTGTAAAAGGTTTGTTTTAATAACGAACGAAGCAATGTGGAATCTGAGGCACTAAAAAATTACTTTCGGCGCCATTGGCCATTATTTACTTAATCACTTAATTTCTCTGTTCGTTCTTTCCGCTTGTTTAATTGTTTTCGCGAAACGAACGCAACGCGCCGGGCATTCTTTGCGGTGCAATACGACGGCGAAATGTGGAGCACTAGCGGCGGCAGCACGGCGAGGTCTAGCGATCCGCGCCGTCGCGCCGCACCGTCGAGCCACCTTGGTCAAGTCGCGGACGACAGTGTGGCGGCGGCCGTGCGGTGGCGAGTCGCGATTTTCATTGCAATTAAAATTGTTAAAAATCGGAGTCCGATGAGCACTTTCATTAATTACGAAGACGAGCCGTGCACGCGCTCAGGTGCAACCTCTTCCAAGGGTGGGAGTCGTTGTAAATTACTCAAAAACCTAATTACCGCGAATTGTGTAATTATCCAACTCATTTCAGATTTTTATTCAATGCAATTTGCAGGGAGTAGGCAGAGGCGGAGGCCAGCAAAAGTATTGACCAATTTATGACGATGTTTTCACACTGCGCTTATTGTGTTTGACTGGGTTTGTTGCAAAAGACACGGTGTTGATCGCAAAAATAAAAGGTACGGGCGAATAAGACAAAATGGGGAAAAAAAGAAGGAGATATCGACCAGCTCTTTAGCTATAAACTGCAGTGCGGGTTCCGAGGGTTTCACGGGTTCGGCGGGTCCACGGCACCGCACAACTGTTCTCTGGCGGACTGTTCGCAGTACCAGTGCCTCCGCTGCATTCGGTTGCGCTGAGCTACGCCAGCCTCCTTCTCCAGTATCGGACCAAAGATCCAAGATCCGTGGATGCTGTGTTATCTCGTATAAATTTTCTTGTAATTTCTCGATTCTCTTCTCTCGGGGCTAAATTGCCGGGATTTGTGTTCGCAGCTTCGCGGTTCTTTTCGACCGAAGGTTTTGTACCTTTTTGCGCGGACGCGGAGCCGCACGGCGAACTGCTCACCTTAATGTAAAATCCCGAGGCAACAACTGGTGAGGGTTTCGCAATCTAAATACGAAAAAAGAGAAGCGCACGGCTCGTTCATTACGTTATTGTCACGCCCTCTTTTGATTTTCTTCTTTTAATTGCCAGATTGTAAGCCGGCTGTAACACCTGTGAGAAACTGTTATACGATAAGATTTACATACTTTTTACGCCTCCGAGTGCAAAACTGCTGCTGCTGCCGCTCCATAAGGTCCCCTCGCGGCCTAAGCCGGCTTCGGCCACTGTCCAGCGAGACCGCGTCGTGGTCCGGATAAATCAAAATAGGAATGCGAGCTGATCTGATCCCCCGGGAGATGTGCCGATCACCCATATGCCTCATATCTGTTTCATATGTTTCGCCAGCCTATAAATTGATTCCAATAGTTCCCACGGTCTAATCGCCAGGCTTATTTAATGATCCCCCCGCGGACCGTTGCCAGATCGGTCCGAGCATTCCCTACTTCCGAAGACGTTCCATTATAGGTCTTTTTCTTTGCTTATTAGACATCCGGCCGGACTGTAGGTACCTACATACGTATGGAGATATGTTGCAACATCACCTGGCCGCCTAGGACAGAATTTCCTTCGATCTACAGGAGTTTAAAGAATTCCGTTTTCCGGAAAGAAGCCACTATTCGACTTTTATCTTTAATCCGTTTATATCACCTTCCTCTTACTCCAATTAACTGTTTTATACAAAAGTCTTTTAAATTAAGATAAAGGTATACACTTGTTATTTTCTGTAGTATTAGAAAACCTTTTCTCGTCTGCTAAAGATTTTCCAAAATTTTAACGTGAAAACAATTTCATATCTTATAAAATAAAAAAACGAATAAATTTTTTTATTATCTATTGCCTTCTACATTTTCTTAATTAAATTAGCGAACCCATTGATTTTAAGTTAAAGTTCTTATTTGCAATGAAAATATCGCCTTAAGTCATAAAAGACTGTTTTCTTAAAATTCAAATTTTACTGCAAGTGTAGGGGAGAGGAATTTTTTAATCCGTGATTTCGAAAATGTTATTTTTATTTGTTCTTTTCTGAAAAGACAATAATCTGAAGATTGCCTCAAACTTCCTTAGAATCGTTGATTTCCATTCACTTTTGCTGTTTAAACACCCGACAGAATTTTACCAATTGAAAAACAAAAATAAATTGACTCAACTTATGGGGAATTGCTCAAGTTGCGAGGAGTAAAAGAGGGTGCTACACCCCGTGGAGTTTCTATAAGAGTAAAGGCATGCTTGTGAAGTTCCTCAAAATCCAGAATGCAGCAGAGTATTAAATTTTATGAGACTTAGATGTGGAAGATTTTGTGGAAGAATGTTTTCCAGCATCTTAAGCTGTGGTATAGAGCTTAAGGGTATCTGTTGAAGTTATCGAATAGGATGGACTTCGAACAAAATCATTGGAAAATCAAAACTCACGTTCAAGCCAACACAGGGAAAAAGCACTCTTAGCGAATAGCATTCTTCGGAAATAAAATTTTGCAGCTTGCAGTGAGCCACTGCTTCCGGCAGTGGGTTTCCTTTCTTCAGTAGTCCTTTCTGCGGGGGGCGAGGGTGGCAATGGGTTGCTCGGAAAGTGTGACAATCCTCATTAAATCGCCTCCGCGGACATTTGCCTAATTCTTAAAGCTGTCGGAACCCTGTAAAGCAGATTTATCGGATGTTATGCCCGACGACGATGGCACGGCACGGACAGTCGGCGGTAGTATTTCACAGGGCGCGCTGTTTTTCTCGACAGTGTGCATGCGTGCTTCCTCTCGCCTGTGTGTACATAAATTTCCCAGCAGCTGTACATAAAAGTTTTCGGAGGGTAAATATCGACCAATCACAGAAGTCTAGAGGGCGCCCTAGCAACAACATAGAGTGCCTGGCAACGACACTATTTACCACGCCCTGGAGAGACTGCCACTGTGCCACCGCTGCTTCCTTTTCTTTTTCTTTCCCTTCGCTTTGTTTTCCGCTGCACACTCAGCGTCCTGATAAATAAAACTGTCTTAGATCCGTCGTACTTTCATCTGCGCCTTCTTTCATCCTCGCACTCTTGGAGGAGCCCCCGAAGAATGTGTCCCCGCCCGCCGCCGCTCCTTCCCCGCTGGCATCAGATATTAAAGGACGTTGCCACCATGACTGACTAGGACACAGCTTCCGGGAGCTCGTGTCGTAACCACCCATCACGGATGGGGATTTAATATCGCGCTCCCAAATCTCGTTGACAAAATCCTATTTTACAAAATTCTGTGTTCGGAAATCGCAGTTTTATAAAATATCGTATTAGGAAATTCCATGCTATTAAATCTTCTACGTGCACAGTACACGTTTTATTTATGTACAACACTTAAAAATCACGTGCCACCCCTATTTTACTACTAATAATACTTTTTAGATGTTTTATTTAATCGTTAAAATTCTTTGATTTGGAAATGTAGATAAGAAATTAAGCAACAAAAATTAATTAAAAACCAAAGTTAAAAATAAAGTTTAGTATTTTTCTTTTCTAGAAAAAATTTTGCATCGCTTAACGTTCAACAATACCCAAGCTCATTCTTTAAAAATTCTGGTATTTTTGGAGCTCCACATTTAAGGAAGAATCAAGCACTTATCTTAATTAAAATGTCCGCCTGTCGGATATATCATCTTAAAACATCTTTTCCAGATTTAGTGTAAACATGGGATGAAACAAAATCAATGTTTTTGAAATTGGACTCTTTTTGCAGCACTAGCTACAAATTTTACAAATTTGATTCAGTACTGGTCATTTCGATTGGGAAAATACCGTGTTTCAAGATTTGAAGATGTGAACAGATTTTTCTCCGAATAAGTTTAAGATCTCTAGTCTCTAGTCCCTTTGCTGTCGGCACAATGTTGAGGAATCAATTTTTACTAATTGTAATTGAAAAAGAAAAGAATTAAAGTGAAATATCAGAATTTAAGTGCGAAGGCGTTTAATTGTGATAAAGAATAGATTCAATAGCCTGTACGGCTCTATGTCCACAAAAGAGGTAACAACTTTAACTTTTAGTTATTCAAGCAATTTTAAGCTTTTTATTTTTTAACAGCACTCTCTTATTTACAAGGACTAGATTTTGAGGCCCTAAATATCAGCAGACCAAATCAGACCTGAGTTATTAAACAGAGTCCTTAGTAAATTGTCTGGGATTCAATCCGTATTTCACTCCAGTAAGAAATTCGCGATTTTATCAGCGAACCCTTGACTGATTTGAGTCTCACCTGGATAATTAGTGAGTACTTCTTCTGCACACTTGTCGACACGTGTGGGTGTCAGCCAAAATCACGGCTGCTGAAATATATCGTCTTGGAATCTGGGACTTTGTTCGTTCAAGAAAAGGCACATGTTCGACGGGAGAGGGTGACCAGGCGGATATTTTATGGTGGGTACTAGGACTCTAACGAACAACTCGTCGGCTCCTAAATTAATTGGGATAAAATATAACGTCGTCTTCAGGTAACGGGATGCTGAGCTCTTAATTAGAAGAAATTGGGACTGTGGCATCTTGAAATTCACTGGGAGTCCTAATTTATATGGTTCTCGCACTCCGGCGCGAATTCCCATCTTGAGACGACGAAAGGAAGATGGGTGATTTGTGCCAAACCAACTTCTGAGACTCAGAGCACCTAATTCCGATGGCTACTCGAACAAATTACAACCGTCGCAGCAATGCAGAAGATTACGCCCGCAGCACCTTGAGAGATGTCTCAATGAAAATGCCAGCCGAATTTAAAAGCGCTGAGGTGATCTTCCCATGTCGCGGGCCTCACGGAGGAGTGCCCCTTTTGCTCTTTTATCGCCATGGTCTCGCGCACGGTCGACATCGTCGAAAAAAATATCAATAATTAAAAGTCAGAGTCAACAAGGCACAAAAAGTTTTATCTGAGTCATACTGACAGCGAGATTACATGTTCATTCTCAGGTCCCCTGAATTGATGGCTGGCCATCTACGGAGGGGCCTTCACGTGGGACAAGAAGCTGCAGAAGCTGTCTCTGAGGTATTTGAGTTTTGTTTGGGGGTTTCTTGAAGACGACTACAACGTCGACGACCAGCCGTAGTCTGAGGAGGCTTCGAGGAGACTAAGAGCCCGCGCGCACTTTTCTGTATAGGCACAGCGCATTGTGCGTCCTTTTTCTGGCATCGGTCATCCATCTATGTCATATCGAGTGACACGCCAAACTCGGAAATTAATTGATTGAATGGAGAGGACTTGCACGCGGCCTCCGTCGCCGACCCGCGACCGCGGCCAAGGCAGGCCAATGTCGGATATCCAGTCTGAATTCGCAGAGTACGCGTTAATCGGTCCGCTGCTTGCGGGGGCGATAATCCGGAATATGCCAATAGTGAATTTATTGGACCATTTGCATTACCTAACGGATTTTCGGGCTTCAAGGTGCAAGCTAGGTGTAACACCTAAGTCGACCAAAATTTCGTGTTACGTTCGACCATAAAGTCTGATATTTACAGAGTTTTTACCGTGGGCATACTTTCGTTCTCAAATATCCCGTAGTACAGATTACTATTATTTCTATTCTATAGCCTCAATAGTGCTAATAAATTTTCCACTTAAAAGAAAGGAGATATTCGGTTTTTCATGGGCCAGTAATACAACTTATTTTTATCCTCGAGGCAATGAAAAATGGACAAGTCGACAGTCCTGCAAACTAATAGCAATATAATACAAAACAAAATGCTAGTGAGGATTTATTTTCTGCATTACAAAGTTATGCATTTCCTTTCCTTTCCAATGTTTGGAATTTCGTACTTTAGCAAATTTGCACGACATGCTTCGAGGAATTCTTGTAGTTTTAGCCTAACGTGCTTTCCACAACTTTTTTCACTTGCCCAGGTGATAAAACGAGTCCGACAAAAAATTTATCTTATTCTTTATTCAATGCATTTTTTTTTCTGAAAAAGTAAAATTATAACATTTCACTATTTTTTATAGCAACAGGAAAAAGTAGTACCTAAATTCACATTTTTTTCGTACTTATTTCAAAAATAATAATTTCAATTTCATTTTTTTTTTTTTTTTAACTTGAAATAATAAAAATGCAGTGATAGCAATTTTCCTTACATATTTTTCTTAAGATTTTCAAGAGAATTTGTTCGCCGTTTGATTTGCAAATAATTTTTAGTTGCTAGTAAATTAAAATTCGCTACCTTCCTTCTTTTGGCTTTAGTTGAACTAATGACTGAAATATAACTTATCCAACTTTAGGGCATTTATCAATTTTGTTTTCTTTATGTAAAAGAAAGAGTTTTTTCATAGGTGCATCAACGGACAGCCCAATGGTCCGTGGAAGTTTTTACAGCCATATTTTCAATAAAAAACAAATTCACTAGAATTTAAAAACTGCCCATTTGTCTCTTTGGAGATTTATTTTATTTACCCGGAATAAAAATGGTCATTATTTTTCATGGGAGGAGACCCCATAATCCCAATCTGTGCAGGCTATTTCGATTTTTGTCAACAGCTCGAAATTAGTCAGCTTAGCCAGGATAGGTCGATTCTGCTTCTGACCTCCGGACAGTCTGGTCGTAATTTGACAAATTGAACGTTGTCGCATTATGCTGAGAACGATTTAAGAAGAAATAAACGAGAAAGGGGCGCCCAGAGAAGCTCCAAACGAGCAGAGGAAATATTTGAAATTCATTATGTCGGAATTTCATGATTTTTAAATTCAAACCTGATTTCCCGCTACTGTCTGGTTGCTGCTTCTTAACGACAACGCCTTATCGGACGCGTATCTGTCCCTTATCGAGAAGGCAGAGAAAACAAGCCATAAACATATTTTCATCTTATAAATGTGGCGCCATCACGCTAGAAACTGTGGCCAGCGTCTTCGGCTTCGGATTCTTCGGTGCAGCACAGAAGTCGGAGTTCATCCGCGACCCGTCTATTTAGTTACAAAATTATGACGCCCAATCGACCAGCGCGGTCCGGCGCATTCAAATGGCCTCCACAAGCAATCAAGCACCTTGTTAATTATGAGAACCCATGGCCACTCGGTGATCGGACCTCGGAGACTGCTCGTTATATCGAGTCCGCCGTCTTCACGTCTCCGGGTCCTGTGCACGTGTTGCAAGTACATCCACATCTCTGCTAATTTCCTGTGTTTTTTTCTGACCGATCGCGAATGCATGTGCACCTGGACTCCCCGCCCGAATTTCCCCAAGTATCGATCAATATCAGATGGGGCTTGAACCCGCGATCGATGCCCGAACGAACGGAAGAGCCCGTAATGAGTTCTCACACGTAGCGCCTGACCGACAACAAATCAAAATTTCTTGAGGTAAAGGGCGTTCGCCTTAATTTCACGATTTCGTGGCGCGGCAGTATTGGACCTAATGGCGAAACCCCGGACCATCACGCCCCCTTAGAAAATTGCGAAGCAGTGCTGTACGTCTCGTTAATAATTTCGATTCGGCGGACAGAGGAGGCTCAAGAAATTAAAAAAAAAAAAACTCGCACACAGGTGAACCCACCCTCATACCCTTAAGCACAGACCAAATGCGTTTAAGGTGGTCGCATCTTGCTCGCGAGTTTATTAAAATGCACAATGTCTAGCAGCTTGGGAAGATGCGAAGTGCGAACCTTCTCGACCTTTTTTTGAAATCATTATAATTATATTGCAGTTGGGAACTTCAGTTATTTTTAACAAATCGGCGAGACACTCATAATAAAACAATGTTGCATGTCGAAAATCATTACTTTAACTATATTTTTGCCTAGTACGAAAACTGAATTATTCTACTACATTCGTTTAGCCTAATTTCTGAGTGAATTCGATAGATCCTGTAGAATGGCTAGTATCCAGAATTTTGTCCGAGATAGACAAACTACTGAAGATTTAAGATTTATATTTTTAATTTGCTTATAAAAGTTGTGTAAAAATCCGTCAACTAGTTTCCCTTTTATAAGTAACAAATCAATAAACGAACAGGCAGACAGCCCACTTTGTAGTAGTATATTAAAGTGATAAAATGGCAAACAGGCTGAGAAGCAAATTATATTATAAATTTATACTATTTCATATATAAACGCTTATACAAAACTGGTGTAGTAAAAAATCATTTAATTATTTTACAAATGCACGAAGCTTTAAAACACTGCACGAAGATAGATTTATCAATAAATTTGTAGAAGTATGGTGTACATTTTTGGTACACTCTTTCATGAGAAATAAATTCGAGGTCGTAATCTGTTTTGTTCAAAAGCCATCCTAAAGGCCTCGATAGCCTTGTTAGCTTTTAAGAGGACAAGTAAACCAGACCAGTCATAATTCACGTAATGAATTTTCCCACGGCAACATAAAATTCTCGCACACTTGTTACCAATGCGTAGGATCGCCTTTTTGGCTTTTGTACCGTAAAACCCATGTTCACGAACACAACGACACAAAGTGAACCAACATCATACGAATATGATTACGTACCACCCCTGAAAGTAGGTACCACTGCGAGGGTTGTGGCAGATATTAATGGCTTTTTCCACTTTAATACCACCGTAATTTCCACCTCGACCCCAAATTCTCCGATAGTTGCACCTCGGTGACTAGCAAAAATCGATTTCTGGTAAATCCGTAGAGGATTTACCACAGGTTTTTATTTCGTTCTATCCATCTCGAAGAAATTTCTCACGTGCTGTCCCATCTTGATCTTTAATAGCAGGATTTCCGCGAAAATAAGAGCGGGCACACAACGTCGCGGCTCGATTAAAGAACAACTGAGACTGCCATTGATTTGCTTAAATATTATAACAAGTTGCTCTCAAAACGGTTGTGCCGCGGTCGTGGCCACGCCAATCCCGATGGTGGACAGCTAGAGCGCTGGCCGCACATACTTAATTACCATTAAGTGCCAGCCACATATGCCCTAAGTGAAGAAGACGAGATCCCTGGAGCAGTGGCAGGAAATTGATTTATATTCGCATCTTGGGCCTGGCCATTGTTTCGCGGTACTCTCGGCTCTTTCTTGCGATAATAATTTATTGCCCACTTTAAATATAATATCGCCCTTACGATGTTCCTGCAGGTGAAACTGTGCCGTGATGTTCGAGCACCAACAGCAGCACCGGTGCTGCCGTCGCAGCATCACTTCTTGAGGTGGACCTCCGCCTTTCCTAAAGGAGGAAAAACGCAGGCACATACCATGGTATATGCAAGAAGCCGCGCGCGTTGTCCGGCCGGATCAAGAAATGTGACGCTGATTTCCAAATAATGGCCTCCAATGACGGTGCCTCTGTGAATTTTAAGTTTCTGCATAGATTTTGTGTTCTTTGCGACCACCGCCGCGCGTCATCGTCTTGGGAGACAACCACAACCATCTAAATGGTTTTCACAGGGAGCTGATTGCGGCCCTAATGATCACCAGTTGTATTGCAGCACTTGTAATCTCTGACATTTTAATTTAGCTCCGCGGCGAATGACTCGGAGCGTTTTCCAAACGATTCCCATAGGTCTGGAGAGTTATCACCAACAACAACGACGACCGCGAGCAACTCCCAAGTCTTTAACATTCGCTAAGAGGAGCAACAAGAAGAAGGGGTAGGCTGTGCGCGAAGAATTCCGCGGTTCTAAACTTGGTCTTAGCTTTTCCGCTTGTTCGCTTCCAGCGGGGGACAATCAAAAGAAATACAATAAAAACTTGCAAAAATAGGGTCCGTTCTTTGTGTGATGGAAAATTCTGACTTAGTCGACGTCGGCAATAATTAAGTTGAACAATTATTTGCGGGAAAGTATTTCAAGCACAATCGATGCCTCTCACCTTGACTCGCGCGGGTAGTGTGCAGAGACCGCGGGCCGGGGCTCGCGTTGTATTGTTTATAATTTTTAGCCATAATCCGGCGAACAATGTTGCAATAAAGCAAAATAAAGAGATATTTGACATTTAATGACATACCGTGCGCCATGACCTACTGTCGATTAGCACGCAAACGGCCGCTTAATTAACCGCACCGCACCGCGCGGTGCTTGCAAGACCCGCGGTGTGGACTCTCGCGCGCCAGCCGCTAGGGTGGAAGGCGTCGGGATTTTCCGGTTTTATGGGACGAGGCCTTTGGAATTTTATTGAAAGCCACTTTGTTTTGGTCAAATGTTATCATGACAACGCGTAGAGGTCCCTTAAGATAGTCCCCGGGTTTCGGTTTCTATTTCCCGGCCACTTTCTAGGAGGAAAAACAGAAGGAAAAGGAAATTGTGTGGGGCTGGTTGGCGCGGGATGACGGGCGGTCAACGCGGCAGTAAACCAGCGGCCCCGGAGAGAATGGAATTGGTTCCGAACAAGAGGGAAAGACACGCCGTGATCATGCAGAAAATATTTTAATAACAATCTTTATCGAAACCTTTCGAGATAGTTTGTCGTCTACATCTCCGGACTCCTCTGATCGACGACCACTGCACCTCTAGATACACCTGGCCGCGTGGTGACCACCACCGCCTCCGCCACCGCCCGTCCGCGACCACATCTTCAACTCCTTCCCGTGTTTCACTCTAGGCGGCGCAATCGAGTAGGTGAACATGGAAAAAAATTCCAAACCGAAACTCGTGACTTATACGTCCAGACAGGCACCACATAACGCAATTTTTCCCAACTAGCCACGCGGTAATTCATTACTTGATTTTTTTATTTACATTTTTTTTTACCTGTATTTTCCATTTTGCCACAACTCGTTTCGCCGCAATATGCATGAATAAAAATGTTTTAACCGGCCTTTTAGCGGACCTCTAATAGCCGCGGCCAGAGTATCTTCTATACGCCCAAGCCGCCCGCACGCCGCAGCGGCCAACGCGTTTGACGGACGAACAACACACGTCGTTTTCTGGACTACATTTCAATTTGGCCGCCGCGGCCGTGCTGGACACTGCCCAGATTTTGGCTACTGAAAATCGTGAGATGGGTGCAAGAAGTCTGGGCTGGGCCCGATAAGTAAAGAAAAAAATATCGGCGGGAAGAAAAAGAGGAGTATATGACAGGCCTGACAGCAGTTACATGTTATATTTCCTTACGGCCGTAACGAGTTTTTTTCCCGATGCGTCGTTCACTTGACTGAAAGCCAAACTAATGCGCGTCAAGGTCGGCCGCGGTAAATGCGGGTCATATAGAACGAACGGACTGCGCGCGGGACTGGACACCGGGGCCTGATAGACGGACGGTGACTTTCGCTTTAGTCGCGGCTAATGTCCATTCTGACCGCTGGGCCTCTAAGGAGCCTTTCAGAGACCATTCAATGTTTTGTCCAATTAAAGGGAGAATGATCCACTTCTCGACGATATTGACCAGCCAAAGAGTTCATTGAAACTTCATACCAGGTCTTTTTACTATGATCTAATCGTAAGAGGTAGAATTTCATTTCAACGCTTTCAATGGCAGTCGAGGGGAATTACTTTTTGTCTATGCGTACGTAGACCCAAGGGAACCATTGCTTAGCAGTTTTAGTCTAGCCACGTGGATTTAGAAATAGATAAAAGTAATTACCCAAAGTTACGTAAATAGGAAAGTACTAGAATAGTCCAGAATCCACAAAAGGTAACAGTTTACTTTAATATGATAATATTGCATTGAAGCAAAAATTGTCTAGAAATACCTAGTCCAATCTAACGAAAAAATCATGCCATGCGAGTAATTCCATACATTTAGTCCTAGGAGATTCGTAAGCTTTTTTCAAATAATTCCTGGCATGTGCAATAACACACACAGAGCATCCATATCATATATAAATTTCGACAACATCGCATAATTAAATTTTTTGTGACATCTTGCCTTTAAATGTTTTAGGGCAAATAATGAATATCTGTCTGTATAATAATACTTACCAGTCTTCGCTTTGGTTTTATGAGAGGCCTATTTTGACCATTCATTTTATAGTAGAGCCCACATGCATTGCACAAGTAATGACCCGTCCCGTCCCTTCGCCACAGAGGTGTGGACGTCGCACCACAATTTACACACTCTCTTCCCTCTGAAAAGAAGAGTATAAAATTAATGAAAATACTTAAACTAAAAGGAACAAATTGCAATTAGCAGTTTAAATGAGTTACTTTGTAATGCAATTAGCGCATTTAGAAGAATACTTTAATAAAGTAATAGTGTGTGCCTTGTATCTGTATGTAGAGGGAATACATGGTAAAATCTAATTTCAAGTGGTTTCTGGTAGGCACAATTGCAAGTGTGCGCTAAGTGCTTAGAATAGTTATTTTTAATCCAAATTAGACGATTGGTAGTTCCCAAGATTTTCTCGAAAACTTAATTTGGCTTGTAAGGTTTTTATTCCAAAAAGTTTATATGTTATATACGCTGGATGAAAGTTTGAACAATCTGTTCAAGCAAAAATATTTCAAGTTTATCGTAAAACCAAAATTCGCAATGCAGACATTACATTTTTCAATTAACCCCTCAGGTTCAAGCCCAATTTAGTGAGTTTATTTAAGAGAATTTTCTATATTTACATTAAGATATATTTTTGTTTATATTATAAATTTACTCTATTAAATGCTAGTTCAAAAGCACCATACTTTTTTAGAACTTCTTTATATCTTATTAAATAATTATTAAAAAATTCAGAATATGATATAAAAATTTGTATTATTCTCTCCAAATTCCGGACGGGACAATCCAAACAAATTTAAATACTATAAAAGAAATCGAAGCTCTGTTAATTGGATGTCGCCATTAATAAAATTTTCGCGGAGAATCTTAACGCGCCAAAGGCAAACGATCGAAAGATTCCACAGTTCGACTTGATGCCAATTAGAAATGATTGATATAACTATCGATTGATAATCACCTCGGGAGCACACACTGGACGAAGTAGGGATTTCAAAAATCAATAATAATTCTCGCCGCTAACCATACCACAAAATTCGAATATATTTCGCAACAATTCCCAAAAAGCAATGGATTAATTATGGGAATTATTGGCGGTGAATTAGATCCCCTGCCGGGGGCACAGTCGCGAAGATACCGCGGTCCTTATTGACTCCTCAGCAGTTAATCGACGAAAATCGATTCGTCATAGGAGGAATGCAGCGCGAATGTTATCTCCGGTGATCGGGGCCACTGGCACTTCCTGCAGCCAATATTTCGACCTGTATGCCATTTAGTCCGGTAGCAGTTAAATAAATTAAATTTTTATTAATTTATAAGTCAAACATAAAGGAGCGCTGGCTCGAAGAATGGTAGTTAGTCCGCAGAGGTTCGTTCTTAACCTAAGGAGGGAGAGAGGCGAGGAGGTGAAAGAAAAACGTCCACCAAGAATGCCACCTCGTGCGGCCGCCAATAAATCAGGCACTTAATGATGCTACCTCGGCTAAATATTATTATGTGACCTTTTTTGTTGGCGTTGTTTTCGCTGAACGTTATAACAGTGTCATCCTTTCAAGAAAGAGCCTGAGAGAATTGATATGGGACATTTGTGTGACCAGGTAGATGCATAATATATAATATTCCCGAGCTGGGCCGGGACGGGACATACAGGCAACTCACGTTTCCAGGTTTTCATCTTACAAAGAATCCAAGTACCTGCCGTCTGTCGCCTGGCTGAATCTGAGAATCTGATTTAGGCCCGTGTGGAAATTTTTTAATTTATTAATGGTCATAGGATGGTCATGAGAACCTCGGGCATCTTGCTCCCGGGGCTCGGGGCATCATCGTCCACAGCACTTTTTTGGGCATCTTTTTGGGCTGGCACATCAAACACGGTGTTCTTCAATGTCCAGGAGACCGGGAACAGAAAGAAGAAAAAAAAAAAGAAAAAAAAAGCCGGGAATAACTCCAAAATTGAACCCGATCCGTGCTTTACTCTTGCTTCTCCGGGCTGGTCAGGGGCTCCCTCGTTTGTGTCGATGATCATCAGAACATCATCATTTCAACAGAAAACACGATAAGATAGTCCCGATAAGGCTGGTAACACACAGGCATGCATTTTCTGGATATCAGCGTGGAAAGTAGCCACTGGCCGTGGGGGAACGGCCACTGGCTACACCGTGCCACACTATGCCCTTTCCATACGCGCGCTCAAAAGTGCTCAAAAAGACAAAGACACATGATGTGAGTTTTTTTAAAGAAAATTATAAGAAAAACTGCAAGGAGCGCTGCGAAATAGGCAACTAAAGATGGAATAAACCAAAAATTAAACGAAATAAAAAAAAAGATTTTTCAGGGAGAAAAAAAGAACAAGAACGAAAAGGTGTGCAAATTCGGGATCCAGGCGCGACGTGCCAACAATTGGGGCGCGGACTTTACCGGACATGAGTCTTCGACTCGCGTGCGATTTATCTCGCGGTCCGGCCATGGGTCTCGCTGGCTCTGCTCCGCTCTTCAGAAGAAGATGGACACAACAGCACATATGCCGTGCTGTTGATATTTAACCGAAATTCCAGAAACTGTCACCAGAAAAATATATCCACTGTCCTCCCAGTAAATTTTCTTGTTTCCCATTTCTTCTTCATTTTTTTCAGGTGTTTGATTTTTTTGTCCCATACCTGGTGACCCGAGAAAAAGAGGAACATGTCAAGCACTCGGAAATTATTGCCTAAGGGCACCATCGAAGGCGCTCTAGGGCCTGTTTTACCCAGAACTCAGAATGTGGTGACCATGGGCTCTATAGTAGGGTTATTTATTCGGGACCTTGTGTGGCGCTTATTAGTTCGTGGGTGTCTCGCTGCTGGCGCGCAGCCAACATTCTAGTAGCCCATAGTGTGTTTACACAGATGGGTCCAGCATCTCCAAATGGTCCAAATGGCCGTTTGATCGGACGATGCTGGCGCACCACGCGGATTTCGACATTCGAATTCGAGACGGACTCACGCTAATTAGTTGGGGACACTTTTGATGATGAATGGACTCGATTTCAGCGCCTCAGGCAGAACTACGGATTCGATGTAAAGTGAACATGTCCACAAAATGTTCGAAAATGTTCTAGCCGTGGGCTCAACGACTCTTTTGGCTAGAGTCGCACAGAGGGAGGCATGTTGGTCGGATCCACGTGACTGGGGCGTAACCTATTTACAAGGCAACTTTTTCTTGGGTTTCACGTTTAAGGCACTATTGTTCGGCTTGACGGAAAACATTAATTTGCAATAAAGGCTCAGGTGGTACTAACAATTCAGTCTGTTGAGGTGCACGCAGGCGTTGCATTTACTTATATATCAAATGTTAAATATATCATTTACTAAGAGTTTTCAATATTTTCAGAGTCTAGTTAATTGTTCATACATAAGAGGGCATACTAAAACTGAAACAGAAAGTTAAAATACGAAAGAACGCTAATATACGCATAAAATCATATTTTACCAGCCAGGTTCATTTGAATTCATGTAAAGTATTTTCTTTTAAAGAAAATAGAGTAGGATTAGTTTCATACTTTCCCAATTTACATTACTCTTTTCAAGTAGATTTTAAATATTTTGAATATCTAAATCCAAAAGTGTATGCTATTGTTTTAAATAAAAAGTGTCAGCAATGACGTGTATCGAATACACACGATGAATCAAGTTAATAAAACAATGAAGATTTTTGGAAATATTCGAAATTGGTGGTGTTTAGTGGTTTGTTATAGTGTAAAAAAGTGGACTTCGTGTAAATGTTGACCAAATTAGTCAAATTGACCGACAACCATTTTAACTTTATTCTCTAGGTTAAGTCCTCTTCAATTTTTTTTACAACTAAATAACTAATTAAAAAAAACATCTATGGAATAAGGTTATCGCTAAAACATCTAAGTTCTTCTCCTGCGTCCTTCACACGATACTTAAATATTTGGTATTCGAAATCGTGATACATTACAATTGAAATTGAAAGACGTTAAATTTTAGAGTACAGTAAAAAGACAGACGTACCTACTAAATATACTATCATATTTCTGGAGGGGTCAATATTTGTAAAGTTCTTATGTTGGACGGAGTCCATTCAAAAAGTTCAAAGACTGAAATTTTCTTTGACGAATTAATTAGACTATCGGCTAACTAGAACTAGCATTAGATAATTTTGAAACCATTCACTTCTACGCAATTCAAAACTTCTAAAATTGTATGCATATTTATTTCATGTTTTTTTTTTTCTATTTGTAGAATTTTTAATTAAAATAGCAATACCTGGAATTATTGTAATAATAATATTTTAATTTACAAAATTCTTTTTGAATGGATTGTGTATTGCACTCGAGTGTTGCTTGTAGCTTTATATTTAATCAAATGGCAAAAATAATGGTACAAATACTTTTACCAGTTAGGCAAGTCTGTTGCTTCAACAAGAAATAAGGAATAAATGTTGCATTAAAACTAAGTATAGCAAGGAAAGTGTGTGTGAAAAAAGTTGTGAAAGAGCGAACAGCAGCAAGAATAAGTTTCATTCTAGTCAGAAAAAATGTAGAAAATCAAAAAATCATTCTCAGTATGTTAAAGATAGTAATGAACACCAGAACTTTCTCTGAAATTACAAATAGAAGAAATTGCGAGATTGTTTGAATGAAGTGAACTTCTACTATGCGTTGTATCTACATTTTAGTCAATTGCTAAAAGATTCATCCAACACCTTATTTTCGCTATAATTTAAGATTAATATCCTGAACTCAGATCGTCTTAAAGCAAACCAATAAAAAGTTTTTCATTTCTTTGCTTTAACTTACTTCTTTTGCTATAGAAAATCAGTACCATTACAATTTCGGTAAGATAAGATCCCCAGAGACAATTTAAACAGCAGGTGCTCCCCAAAAAAGAAGACGCAATCCGAAATCTACCTGAGCAGAGTCTGTTATGACTTGCAGTTGTTATCCTTTCATTATTTTCCCCAGACCTCACCTTCGGTCACCCCGGGAATATTTAGGATTTTTCCCGATAAGACGACAGCAGGTTCCTGCGGAGCACTCTGTTCTCATCATGCCATGCACTTGATTGTCTTCTTGCCCAGCAGAGTGCAGGTCTGCCAGAAATTCCCAGGTGAAGTCACGTTTGGGAGCTCACCCCGCATGAAAGACACGCGTGCTGCTTGGCCTAGAATCGTCTCCAGCACACTCTGATCGCAGAAGTGTAGACGACTCTGGTACGGGCTCTTCCAGCCTTCAGTTCTGCCACCGTGCGACTGCAAATTAACAGGCAAAGACCCATAGTGGCCGCGCCTTCACATGCTTCTACCCGGAACAGACAAAGGGCGCGGGGGGCGCTAAGGTGACATCTTTCCATGAAATTGTGCTTAATGTACACAAGTGCAGACATGGCAGTTTTCTAAAGCTCGAGGTGGGGACTTCGGGCCAGACTCGTGCTCAAGTGGCCGTTGAGGCTCCGCCGGAGAACGGATGGGGGTGGCCGCCACGGCACATCACTCGGACAAAGGCTGGCGATGATGGCTGCCGCGAATTGCGATTAATTAGCGAATGCTTACGACCGGGTGTTTGAAGGTCTGTGCTCTTAATTACCACTGCAATTCCTGGTGTTCGCCAGTGCCGGTGCTCGAAGGAGAGGCAACAATTACAAAACACACAAAAGCGGACCGGGGACGAGGGTGTCAGAACGAGAGTGAGCAAAGCAGAAAGTTTCGAGTGCAGTTTGGAAAAAGCGGAGTCATCGGTTTACGGGGGGGATGCAACTATGCAAGTCTTCCGAAGCGGTGCACCAGGACGAGTTACGGGGGTGGGGGTAACATAAAGTACAAACAGAAAAATAATGGTGTTAAAAACTGAAAAGGTAAAACCCACACCGTATGCCTAGGTCTTACCAGCACTTGTTCTGGGCTTGGTCCTTTGGGGCTTCGCGCTGGGACTCCCGATCGCCGGCCGTGCGGTCGTCTGGAACATCCCGCTCGCCGCCTGGTGGTGGTAAGCGTAACTGCTCTCGTACCCGCCGCCGTACGTCGCCTGCGTCGAGTCGAAGAGGCCGCCGTTGAGGGCCGAATTCGCGTGACTATTGTGGTTACTACTACTCGTGTTGTTATTGTTATTGGAGCTTGTACCTTCCCGCTGCTTCGGCGCCGCCTGGCTGCCGCTCCCATTTGGTATAGTGGGTTTGATGTCTAACGCGCAACTTGTATCAGACACCGAGGTAGTTGACGCCTGAGCTTGGTGCATGAACGCATTCACAGCTGCCTGAAACCAAAAAACTTTGTAGAATTCACTAGATTTTGCAACATTGGCAATTATTCCATTAAAAGTTCAAAAACTAATGAAATATAATTAATAAATTTTTACATAACATAATAACACTGATTTTAAAGTGTTTTATATAACTGAAAAGATGTTTTGTAACTCTATCTAAATATCTCTGAAACATTTTATAAACCTATTCAAGCATCTCCCAAACCTCCTTCAAACATCACTAAGATAATTCTTTGAAGAGAATGGTCTGGAAGGTCACCTAAAGTGAATTATATGTTTGATAAAGTACCAACTTAAAGTATACTATCAAACAATTATACTCTATTGCTACCTACCACTCCTAACTATTCTGATCTTGTTTTGATGGGCTACGTAAAAATTTATCAATACTTTTAATAAGATTTAAACCTTTTAACGAAATTTTCACTTATGAAGTGCCGATGATGTCACTTACCTGATACTCCGAGGGTCCTGTTTGTACTGAATCCGGTGTTGAATCCTTTGGCGGTGTCGGAGGGAACGGAAACGAATGCTGACCTGTTTGATGGCTTTGTACTTGTCCTACTTTGTCCTGTGGATCTTGCGGGCAGGCGAAGGGACTGCCCCATGGGCTCCCAGGTGGAAAAGATTTATGCTCACTAGTCAGCCAGGGGGCGAGAGGTGCATGAAAGTGCGGCCGACAAACCTGTGGCGACGTGTGTGACGATGGCATCCGGGAAGCTGTAGAAGGAACATAAAAAATAATTTAAAATAAAATGTATAAAAATAATATCGTTTAGATCACAGCAATGAATAAGAAGAAGGAAGAAGATGAGTAGGAGCCCGGGGCGACCGGGCGTTATTTTATATTATAGTTATAAGGCCGCAAGTAAGTGAGGCATGCGCATTGTCCGGGCGCACAGTGCCGCACACTGGTACAAAGTATAGGCTGCGCCAAAATCACTACAGGGTGTGTAATTTTTTGCAATAACATTTCCCTTAATAGGTGGAATTATGAGAAGAATGAGTTCGAACAGTCATACATCACAAAATGTCCCGGGGCGGCCTGATGATCGGCCTCGGATCCCGCTGGAACAAGTGCGACCGCGCAGAGTGGCTGCGGATCGGTGCTTAACATTGCCGACTGCACCGCGGTTCGATGACATAGGCGGTAATGTGCGCCACCAATAAACAGCAGCCGCGCGGTGTCCGACTATCGAAAGTTAGCTCTTGTTGCGTCGAACTATCGGGATAGTCTGTTTTTGTCATGCCTGGAGCTCCCGACGGCATATGTTACGTACCAGCATAAATTGTTTAATTTCTATCATAAACAATCGCGTTATGCACACCTCGAGGTTCCAGGTCTGGGGTTTGAACGAATTCCACCCTGCCATTTTTGGTAATGTCCAAAAGCAATTTGGCCGGACAACGCGAGATTTATGGTGGATTGGATCGGATCGGTTTTAAGGTCCTCTACATCGAGATCCCGGAATCAATTTGAAGGTACCAAGATAACTTCAGGTACTCGACGATTTATCTGGTAGTGTGAACGATGGCGCGGAACGGGTGCAATTTCGGCGTGGCACCTTTGCGCCCGCCAGCCCCCTTCATCCCCCTCCCGATCCGAGGCCAAGATAATTCCCATTTGATTATCATAATAACAGCTTTTTACTTGTATTATAGGTACGTGGATCTGATTATAGGCATTCGACGAGTCGAGGATCTGGTCCGGGCGCGGAATGCTCTTACCGACCGCTATTATCGTACCTTATTGATGTGCGGAATCAGCGCGGTTACCTCCGCACCTCACCTGTGCGCGAGCTTCGTCGCATTTTCATGCTGATTATCGATCGGCCGGCTGGCGGGCCACGAACTCTGTCGCTGTTGGAGAACTCTATCGTTGTTACAAAAAATTTTTGAGCAACTTCACACTTTTGTAGGACAGGTGAACGCGCCCTTAATAACAGTAATCGAACGATTCAGGAAGGCCGTAGGGCAGACCAGCCGCGCATAGAGCTTCTGATTATGACAATTATTTGTTTACTGGACCTGGACCAGCACGGATCTGGACAATTCGCTCAGTAGTGGTCCGATCTTGGCAATGTTGCCCGGGTGTCTGCTAATTCCGCGGCGTTGTAGTGCGCGCGATTCCGCGAGAACAACCTGTCTTCCTGCTGCGAGTCCTATACTCGCGCACATAATAATGGCATGCAATTTCGTAGAATCGCATGGTGGTCACGGGATGAATAAGAGCCCAAGTTATTACATCTAAATTACACGGTCGTCTTGAAAAGTCAAGTACCCAACTCTATGCTCGACTAGATACCGATACCGGCGATGTACCTGCGCGGCGGCGCGGCGGTGGGACAGGGCTCCTCCGCGGTCGGACCGCGTGAAGCGCGAGCTTTCTCCGCCGTGGCATGGCATCGTCTTCGTCTTCGTCTTCGCAAATCTCAACGTCGTCCAAGAAAAGAACAGCACACCAGGCACCAGTTACGTGCCTGAAAAATGTGCAAAAACGAAGCCCGCGACGTGTGCTTCCGAACGATGTAGTTGCTCCTCGCGAGTCGCGACTTTATGCGCCCCGGTAACAAGTACTACGTGTATATATTTATTTACTGAGCCGCATTATGATTGTTATTATTTGCCAGCCGAGCCAGGTTGTTGTTGCTGTTGCTTTATTACTGTCATTAGTGTTGCCAGTAAGCCGGCTACGCTCCGCGGATCCACGATCTCCTGAGCGAATCCCGGCCCGTATTGATTGCATCTGCATTGTCGACAATTTGTTCGATAGATTTTTAATGAAAACCCATCGCGTATTCATCCACGGTCGGTAATGTGACCGTGCGGTACTACGGCCTGATGGGACTAATACGACCTGGCAGGGCGCGGGCGGATGCGAATATGTGTCGACGGCGGCGGAGTGTTTATGTCACGTTTTCCCACAAAATCTGGAGACAAGCGTCAGTACGCGATGTAATGCGCCTGAATCCGGGAAAATTTCCAGGGGGAACTTTTAAGATAGTTCGAGGAAGGTTGTTGCAGTCGTAAGACAGCGAAAATCGAACACTCTTGGTAATTGCTAGCAAAAATGCCGGTAGAGAATAAAGCAAACTTTTCGGGAAATTACTGGAATCATGACATACCAAGGATTATTGGAATCCCTAATTAAACACGTAGCAAAGCCAAATCACTATTTAGAAGAAATTCAATGTTAGAAATTTCTTATAAAATTGGAATTAAATATCAGCCAAGAAAAAGAAGAGTAATCAAAACAGCGAAAAATTTCTCTTGACATTTAAGAGTAAAAGTCATAGTGTTTATAATAATTTCATAATAATTTTTCCACCAAAACAAATATAAAGGTATGAAATAATAAAAATTATTAACTATTAAGTAATGACACTCTTTCACAAGTTGAAAAAAATTTCTAGGGGATTCATATCAAACAGATTATTTAGAAATAATTTTTAAAAAATAGAAAAAAGACCTCGAAGTTTTAGTAGAGTAAAAAAATTCAAATTCTATTGCGAAATTTCTTTGTGTTCATTAAAGCTTAGTTAGAAAAGGTGTACTGCTTATTTTTTTACTCTTAAATTTATTCCACACAAAAGAAAACAAATAATTAAATTGGTAGAGAAGAAAAAATACGTAGACAAGAAAATAATCAAAACTTTTTTTGTAGTTTTAATTTGTGTACCAAATTTAATAAATCAAGAAATATTCCTTTTTCGAATTCTCAGTTCTCAAAATCTCATTTATTTATGAATGAAAATTTGCGAAAATATCTCTTTGGATGATTCAGAGTGGCTTTACACTTTAAAGTCGTTGCATATTTTTAATTTAATAAAATTCTTTTAATTGCAAACATATTTCGAGTTCTCTTCTCAGTATTTTAAGATCCGATTGAGTGGGACGAACAAAAAAAGACCAATTTGCGTAGCAATCTACTGCTTTATTTTTATAAATTTACCAAGACGATAGGACAAGGATTTACTCAACATTTTATGAGATGAGAAAATTGAGAAAATTTTAGATAATTTTTATTTATATTTAATTAAAATTATCACAGTCTTAAGCAGAATTCCCACAAAATCTGGGGACTAGGTGCTTATGCATTACAAACCGCAAATCGATCTACAAATTGAACAATGATCCCTTCATAGTTTTGTGTTTTAAGATCTCCGATAAGTAATTCACAATTATTTTAGGATTCTTTTGTAATTGCTTTCGCGATGTTTATCTGGATCTAATTTGTAACGTGATTCCACTCTGCACGTATTGTGGGTTGCTAATAAAACATATGCTCGGACCATTCCGCGGGGTCCGTGGCCAGCGTTTTTCGTAAGGAATCGCACGGTTTCATATTCCTATCGTCGAAGCAGTTTAGTATGCGCTGGCTGCCACTGCAGGCCTTGCCCTCGAGACCTTCCCTGGGTACTGGCGGAGTTACCTGCGTGGCCGCGGTGCTTAAGAAGAAGAAATTAAGAAGTAAGAGCCGATTGCGTCCTCATCAATTAAAGCTATCAGGCAATTTCTTCATTGAAATAAATTACTTCCCATATCTACGAGCTCATGGCAATCAGCTCGCGGCTGCGCCCCGCGAGTAATCATCGATTCCACGCGAAGCTTTTCCGAGTGTGAAAACTCACGGCGGCGATAACTTCCAAGAAACAAACAGGATGGGAATATCGCCGAGACGCCCAAGCCTTAACTTGGGGCACCTGAGAGCCACCTGAGCGACTTGAGGCGGATCGGACACCCGAACCGAATGGACGCAGCGGCGACGCGCCGGAATGAAGCCATCGGAGATCTTGAATGAAAATAATTTGCATGCCGACTTTGCACATTAATTGCGTATTGTTTAGCGATCGCTCGCTGCTCGAGTCGCGAGATGAAAGAGACCGCGCGGCCGGCCTGAAACTGATATATCGCAAGCGACAACATTTTTCGCATGGGACTTCGCGACCGCGAAGGAAAAATTTCCTACGTGCATGTCATAGCAATTTCGTGGGCTAAAGAAAAAGAAAACGTCCCGGAACAGCAGCATCGGCAGGGCGACGAAATGTGTACGAGACAGCGACGCGGCGGGGATGGGTACTGCGACCATTTTCACGGCTCCCGTCGACTGTGCGTTCGCTTTAATGAGCCCCTGTTAATGACGAGGTAATTTCCATGTACGCATTTACCTGGCGCGTATATAAAATCATCAAAAAGTCCTATTGTCCGCGCGATACGTGCCCGACCCCTAGCAGCCATCTAATTGAAATGGGAGCACCGCACCGCGCCCTTTCCGCGAACGCGATAAATACGCTGCTCTTATGTAAAAGGAGCCCTGGCCGCGCGCGACCGTCCGACTCATTGTAGACCATTTCAATTTCGAGGAGCGCTGCCACAATGCGGCTACGAGTGTGACAGCTGTGTCCGCCATGCTTTAGCTTTTGTATTTTTCTATTTTCCTGTGCTGCATCAGAAAAAAGACCTCTGAAAAAAGATAACATCGTCGCACGTAGGGTGTCGAACATGCACAGCGGGTTCAATTCGACGGAAAAGGGCTCAAGCGCTGAACCCTTTTGCTGATATGCTCCCACTCCTGGACCTAAGTGTGTAAGCTTTTCGAACTAGTTCCAAATACCCTTTTGCCCAATTTCTTCCTTCACATATCAAGCTCTAGAACATCGAAACCCTTTAGGATATGTCTACACCCTTTAAGGAATTTGTGTTAATTTTTTTAATGTTTTTTTAATCTTCATGACAGAAAGCGGTTTAAATCTTTCATTATCTGACATAAAATTCGAAAACGTTTCGTCTTTTGAAACGTTTATCCAACTTTAACAACATTTGGCAGAGTGTAAAGAGTGTACAAATTTTGAAATAGAATTTTTGAGTACGAGAAAGATGTTTTCGCTTTTAAAACTATATCTTTATTATGACTTTAACTGCCAGTTGTCAATTCATGAAAAGATATTAATAAAAATATTAAATAATGCTTGAAGAATTTTAATGGGCTACCGTTCACGAGATTACGCCTTTTGATCCTAAAAAGATGGAATAGAAATTGCTTTTCTAGTCAATAATATTTTTATTATCGTTCGAATTGGAGTTATTAAAAATATTCACGTAAAATAAAATAATGACTTGTGAATAAAATTTCATTTTACCTCATCGATTTTATTCTTTATTTTCAGTGGCAAAAAAGACTAAATATAATTCGATCATTATAATTCTAGTTCGGATGATAGAGACACTAATTACGAAAAAAATGAACGCTAAAGTCAATTAATTTTTGAGTCGTCGTGAAATTAGTCTGACAATAACTAGTTTTTCAGGAAACAAGTTTAAGTATACTACTACGAGCTAGTTTAAACTAAGTTTAGAATATTCTACATGCCTATAAAATTTCTTCAATTTTCGAGATCTTGTAAAAATTTAATTTTGGACTTTCGATTATGAAACAGGTAGTAAAAAGGATTTTCATAAAACCGCCGATAAAATAACTAAGCCATGGGTACTTAATTTAATTTAATTTTGGTATTTAAGATTCTACAGTCGGTAGTAAAACAAAACAAATCGCCTCTCTTTAATGCAATACTATGTAAATTCACGCCACGTGACACACACCTAGAGAAGGCAATGTCACGTCTCGGAACCTTGGAAAAGGCCTAAGTTTGAAAAGTAGTTTATTCCAGGCCCCTTTTTTCCCTTTTTCAGGCTGAAAACACAAAAATTGGCGAGAAGTACCCCACAGTATAATTAAATCGGGGGCAGAAGGGACTTCCTTTTATTCAAATTAAGTCCAGAGCTCGCCTTGGGGATCCCATTTCAATCAGAGCGCCCCCTAGTTTTTTTTCGCCACGACGAAGACACCGCACATACGGTGCGAAATCGCGTGTAAAAACTTCGGATGAAGAGGAGCCGCTACAGCGGCGGCTGTTTTCTCTTTAAAATTCCCTTCTCCAGTAAGGACTATGAAACCATCCGAGGACAAGGGATTAAACACTCAAGAGTGGAAAATGATTTTAAATAAACCAGCCGACGACTATTCATTCGATGTGGCAGGCACTTAGCTTCCGCTTGTCTATCGCCAAGAGGGGTGTCAGCCATGTAGCTGGAGGTCGCTGGACCTACTAGAACAGTCCTCAGCCCTCCATTTATCGTTTGATTCATTTCCCACAATCGGATTAGCCTAGATTTCCTTTATCCCCTGAAATGTGATTTCAATCATTCAAAGTTCTGCATCAAGGGCGGGATAAAAGCGGCAACGACGACGAAGGGTGCTAGGGCTAGAACCTGGTCACATTAGTCAGAGGGGTAATAGTCCCCTTCCTTAGCGAGCCTATTGTGGGTTTAAATACGAAAATGCTGTCTCACTATAGGTGTGGTGCTAAATAGCGGTTAGGGTTTAGGAGCAGTCGTCTACTTCGGAGTGCTTTTGGCTTTTTCCTCTTTCCTGATCGGTGATCAAGGATTATGTATTTATGATGGCACATAGTATTGAATAGTATTCAACGGAAACGCCGGTACGAGTCGTCTCCATTTTTAAGAACGTCGAAAACTGGACGAATACCTCGTTGGTAGATAATTGATCACGTTATCAAAATTTGACTACTTTTAAGTTCAACATTGTCGTTATTTACAAATTAAGAAAAATCCAATGCATAGTTTTATCAATATTTCGCCTGATTTCCACAGATTTTTGAAACACCTCAAGGAAGCATGCTAGATCCTTTGCTTTTTGGTTAATTATTCGGAAAGTTGCTGCAAATCATTTATTCCATATTTATCAAAGACTGGTTGGTTTTAATTCTAAATAACACTCATTCAATCCAATAGGGCCTACATTTAAGCTGGGAATTCTTTATTACATTGTAACAAATCTCGTTGATGCAGAGTCCAAAAAGACCGTCGCAACCGCCAGAGCTGCTATACAGGCTGTTAGTCAAGTGTAAAACACGGTCGCCTCCTTGCCCGTAAGGAGTTCGCGTCATTTTTTATTGACGAATTGATATTCCATCACCGGCCATTATAAATTCAAATGCGTCATGTTATTCCGACAGCTTTTTTTTGCGTTCGGTCACTCTCGCGAGCTCATAGCAATGGCTCAAACTGTCAAAAAGGTAAAAAGCCCGCGAGCAAGGTGGAATGCGACGAGGCGAGACGAACTGGAGATCCTTTTGTGCAAAAACTTTCAATATGATGTGTCGACCGAAATGTCCCTTTCACTCTTGCTTCGGGACGGAACGATGATAAATTAACTTGCGATGCTATCGCGGCGAATAAGCAGAATAAAATATCCGAATGACTACTCCAATTGATATTTCTCTGAATTATTTTATCCTGTGTCTGATGGTGGCCGGGCGGCCAGCCACGGGAAGACGGATCTTGCGGATCGCCTCGGCAGCTCCTTGCCTTATGTCCACCTTGTTGTAGTCATTCATTTTTGCTGCCCAGAAGGCGGCCAGACTGAGCGGCTCTTCGCGGTCTGCGGAGCCCCGATGGGCCCTCTCAGACCAGCGAGACCAGAAGACCTGAGACCTGGGAAACGTTAAGCATCATAAAAATTCATGTAGCCGATTGTCTTCAGACTTTTTTCTGTTTAGCGATACTTCTGCTGCAACGCGATCGACATAAGCGAGCGAGATGTTACCCGGGCATGTCATAGTGTCGAAAAAGCCGCCAATAATCGCAGATGAAAATTTTAGGACCTCCTGGAATCCGCGAATTGCCGATGTCCAACGATCGGCTCGTCGATGCGCATACCTGGGCGCATTGAATTCGTCAGCGCGATCGAGATCGTTTGAATCATTTCTGTGGCCCCTCTCGCTGGTTTGTATTTATGGATTTATTCAAGTTCCCGGGATGACCGATTCCCGGATAGTTTATATCGTAGCCCACATGCAATTTTGGTGGTGGCGGTCCTACGAGGTCGGAGCGCCTGGCCCCCTTTTTCGCCTGAAGGTCTCGACTTTGGAATCGGGGATCGAATCGAATCGATTAAGATTCGAATTTTTTTCTCAAGCCCTGGCGGCCGGGACTGGGATTCTTCAGACCGCAGGCGCTACCTTAATGCATTCTAGCGGTCGAAACATGCGCCAGAGCCAGATCGGAGCAGAGCCTTGCAATATTTATTGTTGCCTTAATACGATCACCGATCATTTCGACGAGCCCAAATTTGGAAGCTATTTTGGCGTCTGCACGAAGACAATGAGATGCCCTGCGCATACCTTACCTCTCTTCCACTTTACTTTTCGTGAAATGGTTTTTTTTGTACTGATTCCGCGATCACCGAGGACGCGATCTTATGGCCGGCTGTTCCTCAGTTTCGGCTTCCCGAGTCTGAGGCGGCGGTACGGCCTGTTAGCAGATCGCGCGGCTCACCTCAGTCGCGCTCGTGTGCAGTATGACGAGCTAACAAGCTGTGACGCGCAATATTTAACGCCATGAAAAATTATGATCGCGACGATCGATTAAGTTTTTGAAATATGATCACGAACTCCGGGTTTTGATCGGAATCAACAGCTAAAGACAATGATACTCGCGGGGTACTCCCTCGTGGATTATGTACGGACCGATCAGATACCCATCAGGTACACGTCGATCGTCCGAACGATCCCCGATAATAAATACATTCGAAGCGGCAACGACTCGCGGCGAGAACGGGCATTTCACTTTACAACCTGGAGATGCGAAGTCTTGAGATATGTGTGACGTGAACTGATTGGCACATTATAAACTATTTCGAAGCAAATTCCTCCAAATATGGACAGAGCATGGAATTTTTCAATTTAATTCATCGAATTAATAAATTAAACAATTACATATATACTTCTGCGTCTTTTATCTTTTTTGATTGAACTGAGCTTATGATAAATTGTTTTGGAAATTTATTATCGAAAAGTTAATAAATCTAAATTTCTGAACTTTTAGGGTTCGGAGATCCTTCAGTGTGTAGGGTATTTAAATAAATTTAACGATTTTCAGAAGATCTAAAATGAAGTAGACTAAGTTTAATGATAGAATTTACAATAGCGAATCGAATAGTGATGCAATTTGTAACAAAGTGAAATAACTGAAATTTTGATTAATATGGTGCAACTTACCGCATACTTTTTACTTCAGTTCATGAATCTTTGCACGCATAGCGCGAAAAAACAAAACCACCTCAGTTATTTTATTAGGTTTATGATGATTTCTTTGGAAGAAATATTTTTGGAAAATTCTGGAAATTAGAATAAATTCTACACCAAGTAGCAAGAAGAAAACCAAATGGAATCCCGACTGAACATTTTAAAATTTTCTGATATTTGTTTATACATTGTATCCGTATAACCAAATTTTTTAATTACCACACGAATTCTATGTAAATTAATAAGAAAAAAAACGAGAGTAATTAACAAACCGTTATCCCGTTTTACCCCAAAAACACGTATGAACCTTTCCATACACACACCTGTATGCACCTTATATTAGCCACTGAAAAGGAAACTATCGCCGAAAGCGCTTCTGAAAGAATTATGAAATAAAAATGAAACATTAAAGTTGCTGAAATCATCGTGAATCATAAGAAATCCTCATAGCGGTCAAAAAAAGTCTCCAGTAGAAATATGACCACTAACCCCCTGCAGCCGAGAACCCTAAAAATATATGATCCGTCCCAGGTCCCACCTGCCGAACCCAGACGAACTCCCTTACTTCAATAGCACACCTTCATCGTTGGTCGAAGGCATCTCGTCGGCAGCTCCTTGCAATTATGCTGCAATCGGGGAATAGTCCTTAAGTCCTCGGACAAGACACCTTCAGGCAATCAATCATATCAACGTGTACCTTCGGCATTTTCGGTTTTGGGCCGTTACGTTTCACGTCTGTAATGAGTAAAGACACGGCTGGGCAACGAGACGGCCGACGTCGTCGTTGTCGTCTTCGCAGTCATCACAAAAACAAAACACCAAACATCTTTAAATTGCTGGATTTCACCTGTCCTGGCGAGGAACGTGTCCTTTTTAAGATCTCTTAAGTTACACTCCGAGCAGGTGCACCTAGGCCCTTAAGACCGAAAAATACTTTTCTGGACTTTGATCTTGGAGCCTGAGAGGGTTTGGGCGCGCATATCCAGGAAAATTTATTAATTATTATGCAACAAAACAGAAGGGGTCGCGAGACACTTCAGTGACTAACAGCCCAGAAGAAAGGAATTTGCATAAACGGGGGATTCCTAATTAGAGGCCGTTGCTTTCCCATCTGGGCAAGACGTCGACTAAGACGTGCGGTGGACTGGCCGCAACGGACGGACGGGGCAACACCAGGAAATGACTTGCTTGCCCACTTGCTCCCGGGTAGG
Source organism: Proctacanthus coquilletti (assembly GCA_001932985.1). Classification (NCBI taxonomy): domain Eukaryota; kingdom Metazoa; phylum Arthropoda; class Insecta; order Diptera; family Asilidae; genus Proctacanthus; species Proctacanthus coquilletti. Next base: position 305,665 of record MNCL01000129.1, read on the forward strand.
TGCATTCTCATACATTTGACAAGTGGCCATCCGCCCGTCGGTCAGACAGGTAAATAGAGAGTTACCTGTGTTTTGGGTATTCGTCATCAGCGACCATGGCCGCGACCGCACGGCGGCCTCACCGCAGACAGTCGCCGCTGCCGCCACCGCCATCGTATTGATGGAAACCAGTTCGTGTCAATAACTGGCGAGCACATCGGGACGCCTTTTCTTATTCTTACTCTTACATATGTGCATGTTGTCATAGTCACCTGGAATTGCAGCGCACCTTTGTGCAGAGACACGCGGTGGAGCGTCTTTTGGCGAGGATCCCACCACCATCGGACCGCTAAGAAATTGCCCGTGATTTATCAATCTTTTGTGGTTACTATGCGATACATGCGCGCCATTGACGACGGTCATTTGTCCGCACCATTGTGGGCACTCTGTCTCGATTTATGGCTGCTGCCACATTTGATATTGTTGGCGACCCGTGTTAAGGTAGCCCAGCTCGAACGCGACTAATAAAAATTCAACGACCGAAATAAATCAATAAGTGTGCGGCCGTCTATTAAATTGTCTTGCGGCGGTCTCACGCCGAGCGGCCATGCGGCCGTTTTCACTTTATCACCTCAGATTATGTCCTGGCGAGCTTCTTATCAGCACAACTAGGGCCGCGCCCTGCACTCGGTTCTGATACGGCGGGCTAGTCGCTCGTAATCAGCCCGTCGATTTAATAACACAGCGAAAAATGCTTATGAGCGAATCGCGGAATTATTTTTTCGACAAATGTTTTTCTGTAGTACGTGCGGGGGACGCAGCGTGTTAACGCCTATTTACACATTCAGCGCCGCTTGCATGATCCGCGACTATGCGACAAGGCCGCACAATGTTATCTGGAATGACCCGTGCATGACAAAGGAGATAACAAGTTTAATGTCTTCATCAACCCGCGTCCCCTCGCCAGTGCAGACAAAAGTCGTCCGCAATCCGCAATTAACTTCAAGTTGTGCTTTATCCTGAGGCGATTTAGTTCACGATTCGCGGATAATTACCGCTGACCGAATTAATCTTTTTGTTGTTGTCTTTTCAAGAATTAATTATTAAAAGTATTTAAATAGAGGACAAAGTTCCTATTTGTTCCTGCTCCTATATCTGTCCTTGTACTGTCCCAGTTTAGTCCTATCCCGGAAACCTTTTTCACTAGCTAATTACTAATAAGTAGTCTAGTTTATGGTCTTCACTAGTTTCCATTGTCAGTCCTTTAGTCTCTTGTAACTTCGGACATAAACTTCTGGTCGAATTCGATGGTAGACACTGTGATTTCAATTAATTTTACTATGCGATTTTTAATTAATTTTACTATACGATTTGTTTAATGCATGCATTTATAAATAGTTACACTAACTCTAATAAATTTGCTAAATTTTGTTTTCTGTTTGTTTGTCTTTTATGTATTTTGTTCTTTTTTGTCTTGTTTCTTGTTTTTAATTAAACTAAACCACACCAATAATTTTATCGGACATATCTTTTTTCTTTTTTTTCTACAAATCTAGTATTAAAGTAAATTATACAATTTTGTTTTACTAAAAGCGTTGAGAATTGTCACACGAATTTGAACCCAATACCAGAATTTAACATTCTAAAAGCTGGACTTGTATAAATAAAAATAAAATAAATAATAAAAATCATGAAATGAATTGAAAGGAAGGGTTCAATTATAAAACTTTACCTTCAGGTCCTTTATATCCATATAGAGAAGATACTGGTTTCTGGTTTCTGTATCTATGGCATGTTGTTCTTGTGCACACCTTTGCCAGCCGTTCTAAAATTCCTTATGTGTTTTGGAAAGACGCAGTGTTCATAAAAAATTACAGAACTATTTTATTCTTTATTTTTATAATTTCTCGATAAATTGAACCGCTACAATGTTGAAACTATTTTAGATTTAGATCATCAACGAATTTAGGTGATGTACGCGTATACCAAATTTCGTTTCACAAAGTTCATTCTTTGCATCTAGTGTACTATGTAAAATTTTAAACGGAAGGCATTATTAGGACCTATAGATCTTAATCAGGATATTCAGTGGCATTTTTCAGAAGTGCTTGTTTTGAAAGCGAAATCTGCCTAGAATTCGAAATCCTTTTCTTAAATTAAGATGTAAATTGTTCACAACCTTCAAAATGTATAAGTAGGATTCCCAATTCTACGAGCAATTATAACGTGTCTGAGCAATAGTCTGGGACATCTCCCAGACATCTGAATTCCTTGAAAGAAAAAATGCCCCGTTGCACATGTAGTCAGCATGAGTGCATTGCAAACTTGCAGCAGCCTCCTCGGTCCAGCTGAGGTCCAAGAAAATTAAGTCAATTACAGTCGCACTCAAGTCCAGCCGCCAATTTGCGAAGAAATGCGGCCGCGGAATCAAAAGCTGACACATTTAAAGCTACAATGCATCGCCGCTGAGCTGTCTCGGAACTGGACTAATTAAAATTAGTACAATCTTAGCGTCTCCTATCCCGCAGGACCTCCATCTACTGGACACCACCCGCTTCGATGTTGTTCAGATCCCGCCGAGCTGAGACAGGCAAATAAGACAACGAACTCCGCGCGACCTTTGATGAATTTCGGAGCCCCTTTGGGCGATTTTTTGTTGGACCCTTTTTAGCAGACCTGCGGATCTTGCTTGTGACCGCGCGGTCGGCAATCGTGGAGCAATTTAATCCGCGAAAAATTCTCTCGCTCGGCGCTGAGCTTGCCCGCAAATGGATTCTAATTAAATGACATAATTGCTGCGTTTGTAAGTTATCCGCGAGGGCCCATTGCGCACATGCCGCGGCGACTGCGCCGGACCCGCGATGAAGGAATTCACTCATCAGCCAATTAAGTCTTCTGCGCGGATGGGAATAAAACGCACTCTTTGCGTGGAATGACGAAGACGACGGACGAACGGGGTGATCGTGCTGGCTGTAGATAAAAAAAGATATATGCACTAAGCTGCAAGACGTAAGACTTAAGACGACGATAAGACAAGACGAGAAAGAGATCCGTGCAATCCGGCACGGCTAACAAGACGACACGACGTTGAGACAGACGTTCCTTGAATTTTTATGTCCTCCTAAGCGCACACCTCTCCCGGGAGTGCGACCAAATAAAGAAAAATGCTAAAAAGAAAAATATAAGATATAATTCCACGGGGCTTAAAAAAGTGGTGGCGAATGAGGTGTCAGTTTAATAGCACCAGCAGCAACATTTCGTGAATTCTAATTTGACAGCAGCTTATATATACCTGAGTTGGGACCCCGCGAGTGGGCTAACGAAACGGGAATACCACGGAGCACCTGTCACTCGCCGAAGGAGTCCTTCTGCGTGGACGAGAGACGACATCACCGTCATCCGACTGTGCGATTGGCCACGCCCGGCGCTTTATCGATTTCCTTAGCACCTTCGTCAGATTACAGCAATTTTTCGACCAACTGCCAATTGATTTGTAAATTGATGTAATAACAAGTTCGGCAGGGTTAATCGGTCTGCGGTCGCTACCGCGGACTTGGTCCCGCTCTGCCGCTCGCGGGATGATTTATATTAGGGACTCGGGTACGACCGCACGACCGCTCGCTCAAACTGTATGTTAGAACAGAAGACTGGATGAGAGCCTCTGGACTCTTTGAACCACAGAGTCTGGAATCTGGACCTCGAATGGGACGAGATTGAGGTCGTGCGCGCGGGACCAGTCAAAAGAACGGAAGCGGAGCTGCTGCTTGAGATGGTATCGCCGCCTCAAATTAGCATCAAATCGCCGTTTGTAATACGAATTAGCATTAGAACATTTATTGATGCATAATCGATAAGGGGGCCCCCGAACGTGGCCGGGCTCCGACGAGGACGCGCCTACAGAGTCGGAGCGAAGTGCCCAAGCCCGGCCCTGGTGCTCTACTGGATATGCGGCCACGATTCCGTTGCCCCGTCGTCGTGCGGCATGCTGTGTGTGGATGTGTCGCGCGGATTTGCATATGGATATGATTAAGTAATTTTATGTTACGATTATCAATTTAATTATGCGAGCCCGATTATGATTTTCTGACTAATTTATGGCACCCGGCCTGCACATGCGGTGATCGGGCCAATTGATACAGTCCGCCCCATTCGCCCCCGCTCGCTCCCTCGCGCAACCAATTCTGACGCGAATCGCTTTTATACGGCTGTTTATATTTGACCACTTCGACTGCATGGCCGAGTTGCGTGGCCACTTCTGAGGCTGACCAGAGGCCAGTTTTCATCTTTCAGGTGTAATTTACATTCTTTGACTAAATCATCGCGCTTTTCTACCTGGCGAAAGAAGAAAACAAACTTATCATCTTTTAATTTGCGTGGCACTGCTCTAGGTATGAGGAACTGGTCTGACCACCGGCCGGACGGGCAGATTGCGACGCGGCTTTTGTTCTTAATCGCGTTTATTGTCCGCGCGCTACTTGCGGCAAACATGAAAAAGAATATTTTAGTCAAAAGCTACCGGAAACAATACTTTCGGATTAATTAATATGTGGGAGTCGCTGATAGTGACTCCTGCCAGCCGCGGCTCTAGGCTCCTAATCAAAGAAACCGCGCGACTTTTGGCGGTTGTCATTTAAGCATCCTAAGCGCCAAATTATCGGGATTTAATAGTACCGAATTTCTACTTTGCAACTAAATCCGCCGCCAGATTTATGTGGTGCTATGAAGTTCTAACGGATTTTTCAAAATATTAGTGCTTTCATCCAGAGGCCAAAAGCCGATTTCGCAGTAACTTTTTGACCATCCGGTGGAGCCTTCAGATCTAAATCTTTTGGTTAGAAAATTTATTTTGGATTTTAATGTCAAAAAATTCAGGAGTTCGATTGACTGACTAAGCTAAATTTTATATAAGCATATAAATTACTTCCCGATAAAAATAACTTTTAAGTACTTTTTAGAAAAATATTTAAATATGAGCAAAATTATATCTAAATATCTAATTTGGTTTTTCTTGAATAAGTCCAACGATACGTTTTTGTAATACCTTCTTTTTATTTGGTTTTAGAAATATCTAATCAATTTTAAATTATTCACAAAAATAGTATAATTTAACAATTCAATTTGTAATCATATGAACAGGCAAATAAACTTGAAAGTTACTCCAGGACTAATCATAGCATAATATTTTTTATGGAAAGAGCAGAGCAAATTCCCATTTCCTTGGCAAGGCTTGAATTATATACTTAAGTTTTGTGGCAGAAACTCTCCGTATAGTTTTATTTAGGTTAAGTTAGAAAATTAGAACCCAACGATTTTTACTATTTCAGTATACTATTTCCAATTTTAAAGCCCCAAAGCACTCTGCAGAGACCGCTAAATCTATCCGCGAAAGAAAGCCGTTTTGTATTTGTTTCCCCACTTTAATTTAGATGAAATATTTAGAAGAAATGTTTGCAATGCTGCCGTTACGATGTTGAATATTTTTCTCATTATAAGAAACTACTAAAATGGACACTTTGTCAGACAATTTAAACATTTATTTATAAAAGCGAAATTTCAAAAATTATTTACCCGTTTGTTTTACCCCTTAAATGGCTGTTTCAAATAAGTTTAAGTGTTCTCTTGAAAAATTAGTTCATAAAATTTAAATGCAATTAATTAAAATTAATATGATTATAGATTTTAAAAAGATCTAGATCTTTCATCCAATTCATAGAGATAAGAATTGAAAAATGATGGCGTCAATTTTCGTTATAGCCAAAACTTTACTAAACTTTTAAATCCCCGGGCATAGCTTTCACTGCATTTTAGAATCTTTAGACTTATACTTATGCTACATTTCACGTGGGAACTATTTCTTACCTTTTTCAATATCGTTTAAATTAGAACTTTTACTAGTTCTAAGTCTAAATTATGTAGTTTAGTCTATATACATGGAAAGAAAAAATTAACAGCCCACAAGACCATAAACCGCGACAAAAATGCAAATAGCTCCTGAATAAATTCAGGTACCGTCCGAGCAATTGGATATGCGCTGGCACCTGTTTGGATTTATAGGTGTCCGGTAGCAGACTATGAATTTATGAATCTCATCCCGAATTCGACGGGGCGCTCACATTTCAATAATACCCCGTCATCCATTCGATAATGGACTGGGAATATCCTTGGAAGAAGTGCCATTCGCGATGCGAGAATTTCAGGTCGTTTCTGCGACTCACCAGTGCACGGTATACCTGTCGGCGAGAACGCGACACGTATGTGCACTGCAAGATCTCGCGAATGGCACAGAGAAGGTACAGCAGCGCACCAGGTAAGCGGAAAAATAAATAACAGAACCATCTATCAAATGGTAAACAAAGGAAAAATGAACGACAGGAAGGGAAGAACAAACGTGTGCGTCTCCTGCGGCTGTGATTGTCGGGGCCCGCATTAAGCCCTGGAAATCGCATAAATAATTCGCGGACTAGTGCGAAACGCGAGTTTGCATGGCAAATGCGGTTTTGCCTCCGAGTAGCTTCTGATGCGAATGTGGACGCTGGCTCTACAAAATGGCGAATTTCAATGCAGCTCGACGGCAGCAGAGTCCGCCTAAAATGAACCACGAACGACGCAACCGGTTTAGGCATAGCCTATAAAACTGCTGCAAAATCCAAATGGGAACGCACCGCTTGGCAACCGGGCTGGGTCGATGGATGGGGACTACCGCAGAAAAAACCGCGACATTTTAGATAGATTTTACTCCCCGCTCGCATGTGTCCTTGATTGATGGCAGGATCGGATGTGCTCCAGGTAACCAACGACCCGGTGTGGTGGGAGTGACCGCACAAAAGTCGAAACACCTTGTCCGGCCCGGGCAATTTGCATATAATATCGCCGCGTACAAAATGCTCCAGTTACTCAACTGAGAACACCTTGCCACGCACTCTTGGTCGCCGCATGCATGCAACAATGTTGCCGATGGCTAAACCGGCGACTATTCCAAATGGGATCGCTCTGCTGCAACAGTGATCACCGACAAAACCCAGCCACCTCATCCACCTGAAACCGGGGCGCATCCGAGGAGCGCCCTGGAGCCCCATTTTAGAATAGGTATCTTCCGCCAGAGGAGGTGGTTGCGATTGCCGACCATAAGATGTTACATATTAAAAGATTTTCACTTTCTTTGGCGTGCCGAGGAGTGATTGCGAGCAGCAGCAGCCACCGCCGCCGCCCCCGTCGCGGGCTTCACATCACAAGGCGAAGACGATAACGACGACAGCGAACGCCTCGAATCAAGTTGTTGTGAAAATTATTTAATAAGCGCCTGGCAATTTTGCACACATAGAAGAGAGCGCTATCGCCTTATGCAATCTGCAAGAGCAACTACCGTACAATGAACGTGATGGGGAATTTATGCAAGCGCGCGGATTCTGTTGGCTTATAATTAAAACAAACAAACAGCGCGCTATGCGAAGGCCTTGTTCCGTGCCGCTTAGAATTTCCAGCTGAGCTGGGTCAGAGGATTGCGGCCGCACCGATGCAACGACCTCTTGCATTAAAATGTCGAATCGATTCACAGACAGCAGAAAAAACGCATTCTCCAGCCGCGTTCTACAGCGCATCACTCATGCTGCAACCACACGGGAATCCGACATGTCCAATATGGAATTTGGTCTTCAGGAAATTAAGCAATTCTTATTTAACATATGGACGAAGTCCAAAACGAAGCAGTCGTTGGTTTTGGACCCTTAAATAAAACATTTTCTACTTTATATACCCACTATCATCAAGTTTCAAACATAGGCTTACCTAGAAAAAACTATTCCAAAAATTCTATTGATTATAAAGCAAGTTTCACCTTGGCTTCTCGATTATAAAACTTTGAACTTGATGGATTGGTTTAGGGTTTTGAGAAAGCGGCGTTTATTTTCTTTGCATTAAATGGAAAATAAGAAACTTTTCAAGGTTTTAAACTAATCGAAGCAAAATTGACTGAGTTAAAATCTTTCCAATGTCTCCAATATCGCAGATCTGAACAGGTGTCTAGTAAAACTCACAATTAGAAGAAAAGTTTCACTTTCTTGTTTAAATTTTTTATTTCAGTTTTCGAAATCGCTAGACAAATTGTTAATCAATTTTGAACAAATTATTTTTGTATTAATTGGTCATTCGTTTTCAGCTCCTTGTAAGTTAAAAAAGTTGGTTTTATACTTGAAATACATCGAAAATATTCCGTTTACATTCTTGAGAGGACATAAATTTTCAATCAGGGCAAAGATACTCAACAAGGGTAAGACACATTTCTGAGAAAGTAGTGTAAATAAAAAAAATAAGAGCAGGTAAAAGGGAATAAAACAGGAAAACAGAAAAGTTTTTATGGAAAATCATAACTTTGAATTATTTTGCCCATATTTTAATAATATTAATTTGCTTTTATTAAATTCCTTAAAGTGGAAACAATATGACCTGGAAGAAACTTTTTCTGTTAGGAGTTAAATGCATGAATGAGCGGGTTGATTAATATTTCCTTCGAAAAAATGGATTAAAGTCAGTATTAATTTTAATAAGTAATAAAATATCCATTTAGAGTAGGATTAATACGAAATAGTTTTTTATTAAAAGTCTTTCTTATTAATTTTATTAGATTTTATTTGCATTTGCTAGGCAAAAATTAAATTACCCGCTTCTTTTCGTATTACTTGTAAGCTCTTCAGTATTTATTTTGGTCTAATTACTTTAAATTAGCTGGATGCTGCCTCATCTCTATAACATCCATAGTTTACTTACACACTTTATAGCAACTCTTAGGTGAATCGGACTGTGTCGAGGTGCATTAAAAGCCGAAATAGTGACAAAATCAAAAATTCGACACAGTTAACAGTCCATCGTATCAAACTCATGAGGAGTATGCATCTCACGTGACAGAAAAGGATCCCGGGTCATGCAGACCCGGGAAGTTCCATACAATGAGCGATAAACGCCGCTTTCTTCGACGAGCGATATTCGCGCGGTAATTGGCTCCTTGACTGGTTTTCTACTTTTAATTGAAACCGATTTGATTGAGCACCGATTCCGAGCGGAGGCGGCGGGGGGCGTTCTGCTTGGTGCCAGTCTTTAGGTTGATTTGCCGCGCGGAAAGGTCAAGCGCGCCCGGAGCCGTTGGCCGCGCCGTGTGTCACGCGATCGGCATTGGGGCGCACAGCACATTCCGAATTGAAAAGCTTCTGATTGATCACATTCACAGCTGCCTCCCAGAAATCCCATTTCCAGGGCCAGTTCCCAACGAGTGTCGAATTGAATTTGAATAATGGCAACCTGCCCGTCAAATGACACACAATGCGACAATGGGCTTCAGTTTTGGAATTAGTTGGAGCTCTGGCGGCCTTTATTACTTTTTTCCCTTTTTCCCCGTTTTGTCCGCATCCAGTCCGAGCTCTTTGTCCAGAAATGGAGTGGGATCGAAGAGAAGTGGCGCGTCGTCTACGGCGGGAGTAATGCCATTAGGAACGGCCCCGCATCTTAAAGCCGCATTCTTATGTTGACCGGTGTGCTGGCTAATTCACGGATGCGGCGGTAGGGGGCGATGATGGGGATATGCCTTCCCTGATCGTTCGCACATTCAACGGGTCATGATCGAGATTTCCGTGAGATGTGCATCACCTCGGATTACCTTAGCAGCACAGATCCCGGGTCAGATCCGATTCAAACCGTGATAACTCGGAAGATAGGCTGACTGGCCGTTTAACAAACGTGTAAACACGTCTCTAGCAGACCTGATTGCGTCCCCGGACCAACACCGGGACTGCGAGCTTCCCAAAACCGAAATGATCGGACCACTTAAGCGCATGTCCGACCATCACCGGCGAAGTCGTTCAAATTAGCCCGCGCGACAGATAAAACCCGAGTCCTGTCAAAAATGTCACAGCAAACATAAATCGATTGGGGAGATAGTTACAAACTAGAAATTTGATATTTTCCCCAGCCGAGCGAGCAGGCTCTAAGTGCATGCAACCGTCCGGGAACAGCGCACTCAGAAAATGTCCGACGACGAGCATCCGCTGCAGGCCTCCTTGTCGCGGTAGTTGGCGGCGCGGCGGTGCGGCGGCGGCGACCTCTCGTGCCTCATATTTGAATACGACGATGGCGCAGCACCGAAGTCGCCACCGCCGCCCGGGGGATCGTGGAGGCTCAACTTCAGGCTCGCAGAACACACGTGTGATAAATTTACATGAATGCGCGGGTTCGGCGGAAAAACGGATCACATAAGATGATTTTATTATGAAAAATCTCAGGGAATGGTCGCGGCCCCGCGGCAGCGACATCGCGCGCCTCAGCTGTGGCCAAAAAGACAAAGGCTGCCCAGCGATAAAATAAATAAACGCGCATATAAATATTATTCAATCGTTACTCGGCAGGAGGTCCATTTTATTGCTCCTCCGCACTCCCGGCGAGAGACCCGGTCGCGGTCCCGGCCGGCACCTGGTGGATTTCTTCGCTTTCCACCGCGAATGGGTCCAAAGGTACATCAGGCCGGCTCTGTTGGGCACGAAAAACCCCTAGTCATGTTGGATGTCAAAAATCCACGGCTCTCGGACCTAACAAAAGTCACGGACATGACTAATGAGAAAAACTCAAGTTTATAATCTGCGAAGTGATTTTCAGGAATTGTTCCAAATAGCGACGCGCGCATGCGATCCCCAGGCTCACCTCGACCCGGCGGCACACGTGTCCACTTCCTGCACTGCCGACTGAACCCACTGAGCTCTCTCGTTGGACCTAATTGTGGGCAAATTGCCTGCGAAATTGAAGTGATTTTCGAAAATCGCCAAACACCGATCAAAATTTACACCATAAATTGCTCAGCTCCTACCTGAAGGTAGATTAAGACGTTCATTCCCGACGTCCACGGTAACTACCTCGTGGGAGGTGCTCTAACTTCTTTGTGCTACTCCGAAGCGGGTGGGCTTTGAAAAATGGCCGGCTGTGTAAAATTTGAGGTTTTATTAGTCACTTCGAGAACTAGCCTAAAAAGTTAAGTAAATGTAGTTCGGTGTGCTGGAAAGCAAAATATGGCCAACAAATTTTTGTCGTCGTCTTTTCTAAACATTTTTAACACACTTTTACTCGTAATATACAAAAACAACTTGAAAAGTGAATAAATTTAATTTCTAAATTAACTCTAGAAAAATACACAAAACATTTAGGCAACAAAGTTGGACCACTTTCAATTTTATCGATCCATTTTTTTCCTTTTTCCGGCTAATTTAATTCAACAGAGTAAATTTAATAAAAGTACAGTGTTTTAATTTGCATTGAAGAAGCAAAAATATCGCTGTAAACGTTTTCATCAGTTGCAGTCAATTGTAGCTTCGAAATAAATCATCAAAAGTGTTTACGTTTTAGACAATTTTGTACCTCAAAATAGTTTTTTTTAGAAATGAAGGTAGGAATTCATTCTATTTTTACGCGAATAAATTCCTTTTACTTTGCACAACTCATTTGCAAAATCTGAAGGCGAAGGAGGCCATTAGCATAAAGATTTGTTTTTTTTTTTTCTATTCACATAATAATTTACTTTTTTTACTCTTTAAGAGATGAAAAGTACAAATACCTTTAGAGTTTCCATGTAATTTATTGCACCTTGTTAATATTTCAGGTATAGAACCAATCCTCTATTTTATTCTCTATTCGATAAAAAAACAAAACTTGATATTGAAAGTGGAAAATTTTATGAGAACCGAAGTCGTCATGGTTTTTATTAAAATATAAAATGTGTGTTTTCCCTTTGACTGACACCACATCCAAAGTGTAAATTTTAAAAAAACTTCCTCATTAAAAGAGTAATACTATAGAAAGTCACGATCGTTTTAGATAATTAGTAATAGTAAAACTAGGAAAGTTTCTCAAACTCTTCCATCTTTAGATATTAAAGAAATCTAAATCTAATTATCTGTTTAAAAGTGTCGCATTAAACGTGTGCGTTAAAAGTACAAATAATGTAAAATGCGAAATTATATTTTTAAAATTCCCCTTTTGATAGCCTTCGGCGTGCAAGTACCACGCTCGTCTAGAACTAGGAGTAGATCTAGTAACATTTTTTTTCTATTTCTCCAATTTTTTTACGTTGCTTTTATTAAGACCAAAGTGTTAAATGCAATAAACTTTTGATTAAGGCACTGATTTTGATTTGGATAATATGATTATATAAAATTTAATTAATCAAATTCTGGAGTATTGTTGAAATCCTTAATAAAATCACTTTAATTAATATTCAACAAGGAAAAGGATATTTTTATTTAGATCACTTTACATTTTTTTCTAAATAGAAAGTACCCTTTCGAATGAGAATCTAGTCAATTGCACTTTCTATCATAACTTGATCACTTTTAGAATGAAATACTTCCCGACAGTTTTAGACTTACTAAATTTATTTCTTGGCACAAATTTTAAGATAATTATGCAACTAGAATATTTCTGCAGGCAGGAGTGGGTGAAGGGATCTCAGCATTGTTGGCGAATTAGTCAAAATATTTGGATTATGAAAGAAAATATTAACAGAACGTTTACTGAGTACTTTCTTTCTTTAAATAATTTAAAAGATTGGAACATCGAACAATAAACTATTTTTTTTTGTGCAAGGAAATACACGAACAGTTTATTTAATTTAATTTAATTAATTTTTTAAAAAAATGTGATTATACATAGGACATGTGAATTTTGGATTTGGTTTTCAATTTCGTTTCGCTGAAATTTATTTGAAAATGCGTAGTTTTTTTTTTTTTAAATTCACTTTTAAATTAAAAATCAGCCAAATTGTTGTGTTAAGCAAATTAACCAATGCAAGTATTTCAATTTCAAGTATACCAAAAGTAGTTTAATTTTGAGAATAGCGCTAGTTCCACTTAAAAGTAAAAGACTTAAATACAAAGCAATTTCGTGACTGTGCTAAGGTCTCCGTATGCAATGCTAGCCATCAAATCTTTACAAAAATTTATTTTTCTTAAAATTCGTGAAAGTATTTCTAGTCACAAGGACGGACACATAACGACCACTATCATTTCAATCTAAGAGGAAAATATTAATATGAAATTTAGCAATGGAATGTGTATAAACAAAGCCACAAAATCTGGGAAAGTAAATGTAGATAGGCCTATCTGCATTTTGCTATGATTTTAATGAAGTGTCGGACAGATTCCTGCTAGCGTAAGCCCGCGAAAGAAACCAGTCGGTGTAGGGTTTCCGATGCGATCATCGTGATTTTATTAGTTTAATCAGCAAGCCGGGATCTACGTTTTATGGCTACTTATCACATTAAGTTGCACGTTAATCACCTCGAGAAATAAACATTAGACTAGTTGGCCTGCTACTAAAATACTCATTCCACTCTTTAAATCGCATAAAAGATAAAGAGGTACCAAAACGCGGGCGGCCGAAGCGGCTAATAAGCGTCTTGGACGGTTATCAAGGTTTGTGATGGACATAAAACCAATCAAGCGAACGGGCTTAGCTTTTTCAGCTATCGAAACGAGCATTGGCTAATAATTTGAATTGTAAGACTTTTGCTTTTGCGTGCCTCCTTCTTTTGTTTCTTAGATTATTTAACAACGCAACACGCCGTTGCAACGCAGCCGGATCATTGCACCAGGTTCATTATCACGCTCCGTCGTGGCAAAATATTCGCGAGTTGAACGCGCCAATAATCGCGTCGGCTTTCTAAACAGTTCTCATCACCTCACATATGGCATTTGGGTTTCGACGGTTTCACTTTTCTGGGCAGGTGAACGCCGGAAATTAGCCAACGGTCAGTTGAATCTTTTCATGTTTTTCTTTCAGCGTTTTGACGATTTTGATAGTCGCTAATTTCAACAGAAGCCTACCAAATCGGCGCGGTGCGACGGCCAAAAACATAATTCACACTTAACGAGCAAATTTTAATAAAACTGCATAAGCAATTTGCAGTGACTGGCGCCCATTTGCATTGTTAATTCTGTTTCTGTTGCAAAAGAAGCCCGCAGCCCCGGGATATGTGGGCACAGGTGATTTGTGCTAGTTGACACTTTTACACAGGCCACGATTGGCTTGAAGGCGGACCGCGGGTCGCTCGAGGAAATTAATGCACTTCGAGGTGTCTGGGAGATTTACGACCGGAGTGTAAAGCAAATTTCGATTTTGAGGAATCTTGTTCATATCGGGAATACAATAAACAATAAATAAGTTTATTACTTTTCCAAATTTCAGAAGTAACGTTTTTCAATTTTTCACAATTTTGATGCAAGACGTTGGAAACTGCAAAACTTTTTTCCTAATTATTAATTAAGATTGGATGTAGAACACTAAAAAGAAAGCAAAAAACTTTTGCTAATAGTAATTTCCATTTGTACGTGGTTTATGTCATCTTTGTGATTCTATTTTATAGATGTTTATAATAAAACGTACTCAGAATTCATGGAATGCATCATTAGATCTCTTTAAATCGGATCAGGAATCTTTAATTTAATTAGGCCAATTATCATTGGGCGATTCCTGAAAAAATGTAAACTCTTCCCCGAAATGACGAAATTGGGAATTTCGAATTTTCGAATCGGAAGTTTCAAACAGAATCCGTAAGACTTTCCAGCCAAAAAAGGTGCATTCTAAAAGTCCACCAAAACAAAATTTACAATACTAAGAAAGGATAGCAAAGGGTACTTCAAATATTCACATCATGAAAAATTCTGTTTCAAAAGAAGGTCAACAAAATGATGTCGAGATCTTTTAATGCAGTCCTTCTAAAATAATAGCATACAATTTATTTTTCATATGCGGGTCAAATTTGTATGGAACTTTTTAAGTTCATTTTAAAATTTCCACCTCATGATTTTTAATCTGTTTACAGGGTCTTAAGGTAATTTCAATTTCCAGAAAAAGAGCTATCCCAAAATATGTCTTATTATTACTCCACAAAAAAGAATTATTAAAGATTTTATAATAGAAAATTTCAATGTATTGATATTTAGTTCAGATTTCGAAAAGTCAACACAAAGTGTTGAAATATTGATTTTCCATTATTCGCATTTTGAAAACGAAAAAGTAAAAGTAAACTTTTGGTTTTGGAAGACTATTTCGTATGCTTGACTAGTGAAAATTTATAGAGGATATTTTTTAAATAATTAGTATCTTCACCTCTTTCGCGGACCAAACATAATCCATAATATTTTTTCTATTTTAAATTTTAGAAGATCTGAAAAAAGGAAAACTAATTGAAAATCTATATTTAATTTAAGATTTCATTACTTACATTTAGAGAATTTTACCAAAGTTCGGTAATTTACTTTTTCGTTACTTTGAAGATTATTAAAAGCAAAATAAAATTTTCGCAATTGTTAAACGTCTTAATTATTTTAAAGACAATTCATAATAAAAACAATTGGCCACATCAAATCCTCAAAAAGTTTTTTGTTTTCAGTGCAAACATACGATAAATTAATTTCGTGCGTTTTTGTAAACTTATTGGGAAAAAATGACAAACGTGATAACCTGAAAACATGATGAATTTTAATAAATTTTTTAGAGTGTAGACCTCAATTTTTCAGATATTCATTGAGGGAAATAAATCAATTTGTTATAATTATTTATTGCCTGTGTTATGACTGATTTTTTTTATTCATTTGTCCATTTGCTTGTTAACTCTCGTAGTGAATGTTGACCAGTGCATGATCTAGATTAAGTTTTGGAATTGTTTTCAAGAAATGCTAGCCACTGGACAGTGAAGGAAAAACTGGCGAAGTGGTACGACGTGAAATGTTTTCTAAAACCGAATTTCTCCCGAAAATTTCCAATTTCCCGGGAAATAGAAACAGCGCATGTATGCAAACTGATCGAATTGAACCAATTAAAAGACTAGATTGAAAAAAAAAATATTTAACGGATGTGCCTTTGTTTTCTGCGCGCGCGCAAACGCATAATTAGAGCTCGTAACTTTCGGTTCACTTTTTCTTTCACGGCACCGCAGATCGATTCGCTGGGATTTTCACGAAAAACGGTTTCCTACGTCTTGGAATCTATTAGCGAAGAAAGCAGTTATTCCCTGTGAACACAAAACATTAATCTCCGTAAAATTTTTAGTAGAGATGAAGTCCGGCGGCCATAAAAAACACATCAACAGAATCATTTGATAAGTCGCCGATAAAGCCGCGACTCGGATTGATTACCATCGGGCAAATTAACGAGGAAATAAAACTAAGAGTGAATAATGTTGCTCGTAATTCGGTGAGTTCGGCGAGTTCGATAGCCGTAAAACACCATCTGACCACTGGCGGTCATTAATTACCCACGGCCCTGAGAACCAGGTGAGAAACATATTTTCTTAGAATCGGCTGCTTCTTATGAGGCACGCATCCTAAAAAGCGGCCTGGCTGCTGGTTCTATGAATTCCAGCCTTTATCTTTACTACATTCCTAGCAGCAGCCTTTCTACAAAAGAAAATAATTAAATTGTTCACCTGGCCAAGGAGGCCGCGATGTCTGAGACGAACTTCTGGGAGCCCCTAGAGGCTGCGCTTCTTCGACGTTCGTCACCAGTGCCGCAACGCAACACAAAATTCGACCACTAGCAATAAAAGTTTCTTTCGCAAATTTTTTATAGACCATTTCGGTCTCTGGAGTTAACAGAGGCCGGTGTAATTGATTTATACCTATAAGAAGGAGCACGCGTGTGAAACCTGAGGAAAAACATTGGCGCGTCCACATACGGCATAATGAACCTAAAAATCTTTAAAATCTTTCTTGTGTTTAGAAAACCCTTTACGCATTTGTTTTGTTAACGCATACGCGATGATACGGATTCGATGGTAGTACAACTTGACCATCTTCCTTTCCAGAGGTTGTAGGTTCGACTCTTAGCGTGTCCTGGGTATTTTTTTTCTAATTCAGTATAAAGTCCAAAGTAGGACTATACATTTTCTAATGTTCAATCCCAAGATCAAAATTCCCTCCTACAAATTTTAAATGTAATATTACGTCAAAAAGTCTACATACATTTCTGGATTTCCCTTGTAAAATAATTGCTAACATACAAAATTTATGTACTTTCTACTTTTTTAAATTTAAGTTTAGCGCATTTTAAACTAAGAACGTATAGAAAATGTTAAAAAAAGATTAATTTAGAATTTGTTTTACCTTTCAAATAAAAAAAATCAATTGCTACGAGACATTTTTTGTATTGTTTAAATGCAAATTTTCTCACAATGTCTGTGATGCTACTTTTAAAAGATAAATGGTATTATTACTAAATTTATTATTGTACATATATCAAATCAATAGATTTAAAGAACCAACAAATTTTGGATAAGAGGAAAGAAGTCAAAATTCATTAAAAGCAAATATAGATTTAAATATTGTTTCTTTTTTGTAGGAAAAAGCATTTGCAAATAATAAATTAATTTAAATAAAACCCTGAGAAAGACTCATTTACACTTTAAAGGCGTTTCATCCGTGTTTTATCTGCCTTCATACTTACTTTAAAATTAAAAAAACATGAACTTCTTACTAGTTTAAGTAAAAAAACAAAAACTTCTGTTAATCAGTTTTATCAATTTTATTAATCTTAAGGTCGTCCTCAACAATCCGAAGATAGTTATTCACTACAGGTATTCTTATTAAGTAAAAATAAAATAGAAACTCAGTGTTTAAGACAGATGTAAATGAATCTCGAAGTTTTTGCCTGATTCATTTACAAACCGGAATAACTAATTTAGGAACATTCTTTAAAATTTATTGATCTTTAACATACCAGGGCGAAACACGACTAACTGTGCACTTTATTTATTCAGCGAATTATTCAAAATACTGACAAAAATACGGAGCTTGAAAAATTACAAAACCAATCTGCTAAAGAGTGTAACTTATCAAATTGAATTAGGTAGAACGAGTTTTCCTCATAAGTTCTTAGCATAGTCGTTTTCAATGAAAACCAAAAAAAAAATAAAAGCCGTCAAGTGCGGGACAAGCCACGCGCAAGTATTTCGGGTTTTATACAATCTTAATTTGTATTTTTGTTCAAAACCATTTTTTACAAAATTAATCTTTTCTGATTTGAAAAATCGAAACTAATTTATTTGAAAGAATTCAAATAGTTTTGTATTTTAGGAGAATGTTTAACACTATTACAAATTCCTGCATTTAAAGTAAAATACGTGAAATTTGGAAACAAAACAAACTTTTGACTATAAGTTCCTAAAAAAACTTGTCATTTCTTTCGAATAAAATTTTTAAACTGGTAATATTTTTAAAATTGTTCACACAAGTGTAATCATGAAATTATTGGAATTATTTTTTGAAAAAAAAACATAATCTCTATTTATTCCACGCGGTGTAATATTATTGAAAATAAAGCAATATTTATAATTTTTATGTTTATTTTGTAAGTACTACAAGCTATTTTTAGCAATAATTTGAAAATTCAATTGTTTCTTCCTGCTTTGGTTGTACGGGTAAGGTAGTCAACTTATTTTTTTAAAAATAAATAATAGTTGTACAATATTTAAATTGGAATTTTATTTGTAATTATCCCAATTCTGCAAGAAGTAATTAAAATTTTGTTCGGTGCAAAAATTGCTCATCGCTACCTTCTTTCATTGTTCGCCTCCCTAAAGTCGCATCAAGACGACTATTCTTTAGTTTACTTTTAAAGATCAAAATGCGATCATGAGGGAACGAAAGATCAAGTGAAGTAGACAGAAATTGGACAAGTCGTTATTTTTCACACAAAGTTCTACGATTTCTGAACATTTTTTATCATCACTTTTTTACGACAGGTTTGAAAACACTGTTGAATAACGAAAACACCAAAAGGGAATTTTCAGTCTTCTTGAGAAACTGAATATTCAGTAATTGAGTAATTAAGTAATTAAGTAAGCATTTCACAAAGCCAAATTCTCATATGAAAATTGAACGAACTTTAACGTAAGGAATTTAAAGAGCATTATTCATTCCATATTAAAATAATAAATTGGAATTAATTCTGAACTATCACAAAAAACGTAATACTGAAATAAAAATTGCAGCAACGTTTTCAAGACCAGAACAAACGTTTTGCACTATTCCATTTGTTACAGCAGAAAATACAAAAAGACATAAAAAAGAAATAATAACTCTCTTATCAACCACTAAAATCTGTCGAGAAGAACACAGGGATCATTAAAACGAAAAAATATCCGCTGTAGACAAGGACAATTTGCTTTTCTTATTTAGGATTTTGAAAAAAAAAAAGTTGCTAGTAGACCGATATAGAAGTCAATACATAGACCAACTTGCGGTGGACTTGCTACTTACAGGAAACTGCACAACTCACGACCACTTCCACCAAGTGACGAAAGTGGCGATCCCTCACGCCACCGAAACGGGGACACGCGTTTTTAAATTATTAAAACGCGCGCGACTCGGCAGCTGCTGAAAGCCGAAAGGGGGCGGCGGTTACACCGCTAGAGTGATAAATTTTTCAGGACGAAATGGCTGCTTTTCGCGCAAATTAGAGGGCTCCCAGTTGCCCAGAAATCCCGTGACCAGCACCAACACCCGCCCGTTCACCCCGCCGCCGACCGTAAACCTTTCAACAAAATCAACAAATTACGTTGCAGGTCGCGCGGGAACGGATAATTGTCGACGGATCGCTGTGGTGCGGTTTGATGGCGCGCGATGGATGGATATATTGTCGCTTTGGCCGGGGGGTGGGGGTGGGGGCGGCTGCGACACGACACGACACTGCCACCCGCAAAATAGCAGCTAACACGCCAAAGCGCGGGTGTGGGTCGCGCTTCAAAGTGTCATTAAAATCACATTAGATCCGAAATTCAATCGAACAGCGAATGCCTGCCCATTTCAAGTCGAACTTCGGCGTTTCCGCGGCTCACCCTCGCTCCACCTCCGCGGACCAACACCGTACAATCCAACGACGGTGGAGGTCTTCCGTCTTCTAGGCAACACAGTGTTGATTTATTTGCAGAAATCACAAAGGGCTCCTAAAATTGACTACAGAGATAAGATGGTCTGGGGTTTTTTGCCAAGACTAGAATCTCAAACTTTGGATGTTGTAAACTAGAAGAAAACGGCTTTAGCTACGTCTCCCACTTTAAAATGGCGGGGGGAATGGGTCATAACATCTCTTGATCATTTGGATCCTAGGAAAGGGCACAAAGCATTTCTATCCTACCTTAAAAAATTTTAGCTTTCAAATTACGGTCTAGTCCTGGCTCTGAGCACTTCATAAATTCTAGAACACCCATTGGATCCAATCTTTGTGCACACGCTAGGACAGGGATCTCGAGCGACTCTGTCCAAAACAATAGACTCTTGTCTATTCGAATTTAGTAAATGCGTTAGAACACTTAGTGAGGACCTCAGGAATCCGAAGAGGATGCGTACTTACCGTGTGTAGGGTGGTATCCCGCCGAGTAGTAGCGTCGGTGGTGGCCGGTGCTTTCCAAGGCGTAGAAGGCGCCCATATCGGAGGCGTCCAGACCACTTGCGGGTCCGCTGGACACACTTTGGTGGGCACCGGTCGCCGATAGCCCGGTACTGTTCGGGGAGCCGCCTAAACGGGGACTCTCGTACCAGCTGCGGGCAGCCTCCGCCGTCGAGGTCATATCCATTTCGAAGGAGGAGGACAAATAGAACGACGTGGAGGAATTTGTTGTCTTTAGCGACTTCTTGAACTACAGGAGGGGGTGGTTTAAGAGAAACACAGCTAATCCTGACTTAAAGGTATTATCACTGGTTTGGTTCACAAGTGGTTAGCCGACTTAGCGACTCTTCTGGTTTCAGGCATTTCGAACACACTTTCGCACAGGTAGTAGCACTCCAATCGTGGATTCCACTGGCCGCGCCATAGGTACGTTCACACATAGGGTGGTGCGGTGCGTTACAACACTTTCTTTTGTACGGTACGCGAATCACTTCACTTCTAGGAAAACGTTTTGACGCGCGAATATTCGTCAGTCGGTGAGCGGTCCAGCGTTCAGTGTCCGGTTGAAACGGAGAGTTCCGAGCACGTCCTGCGAGGCAGCCTGAAAAGAGATTTGGTTTTAGACCCGCGGCACAGACCAGAGGAAGCAGGGTCAAGGTGGGAAAAGGCGCCAAAGCTGCTGAGGTTAATGACTATCAATCAAACCGGAGCGATATTCGCCGGAAAAATCGTGGGCAGGGGGTCGGCTCCGAGCGGAGGTCCAAAGTTGGGACCCTAAATCCCAGCCCAGCCTCTGATAAGAGTGGACCACAGGGCCCATGCACCGTCGAGGAAAGTGAGAAAGATAAATAGTTCGAACGGACACGTTGGCTAATGAGCCGCCGCTAGCCGATGTGATTGATTTTTTTGACCCGGCCTGGCGAGGTCCGTAATTGATTTGGTCTTCAGAAGACCGATGATTTATGGTTTGGCCTAAAAGTGCTGAGAACGCGTTAACTGGCGCGCGCCTGCGACCGGTGATTAGCACCCATCGCTGTGGAGAGGTCTAGTGCGCCAGTTGAACGCGAAAAGGTCAACTGCCTGGTCGCTTGGTCAGTGAATGGTCCAGGGTCCAGGATCAAGCAGCTTCCTCTAGTCTCGAACCGAGTCAGGGTCACCTGGAAGCCGCAATGTCAACAATAAGAAGCGGCCAAATCCAAAGCAGGGCACTTTCGGAAAGTCTTATCAGTGGTAGGCACAGGTGACGTCGATAACGGCCTCACGTCGGAGCAATTCAGGACGCTGATATCACACTCCCGGAATTGAATGAACACATAAGGGCGCTTGAGCGACGGTTCAGTGATAATATAACAATTCCAGGATAGGGACAACAAACCCCGCGAGGAAGGTCCTTCGCACCAGCGCGGGTATTATGTAATATTATTGCGGAATTAATTACCCACGCGGAAGCGAATATTGAATTTAGCTGCCGCTACTGACGCGAGATATTCAACAAAACAAGCGAAAACTTTGAAGCCAACGGCAGTACCTCATTGCGATCAGCGATCGATGATAACAGCGAGTCCTAGATCCCAATCAAGATGGTAATCTTCTTGGCCGACTTGTGCAGGGCCTCGCGCACAAAACTTTTGCAAATAACAATTATTTTATCGCGTCCGTCGCGCGACAATCCTCTGTGAGAAAAATACGAAGCGACACAATGCCGACAATAAAAAACCTCACGCAAACACGCCAACGGTCGCAGACCAACTGAAAACACTTCGAAACATGACACGGGTTGGCAAAACAGACCCACACGCACGCACACCACTGCATCCAGGCGGTCCCGTCGATTGCTAGAGAAGAGCGCCCTGTTCGACCGTTTCCATCCCGCACTAACACCAGCGCACAGGGACACGGCCAACGCATCGGCCGCGCTCGGGTATGCTCGGCTCGTATGAATTCTTTATTCGCCGGCCGCCTTGGCCGCGTCCCAGCGAGGGGGCCGACTCAAAGGCGTGTTCCCCGAGGAATGCACGTCGGCTTGAAACGAGCTGCGCTCAGTTAAATGGTCGTTCACATCCCCGCCGACAAAAGGCGTGATACAATTACCGTCAGTCGACAGTCCGTTTGTCTCACTTTGACGTGCGACAGCAGAGCGAGAGGGCGCCAGCTCACCTGCCCAGCTGGACCCCGATCGACTCTCCACTGGCGTTCGTTCAGCTAGTCGGGCCTGTTCAGGTCGTATCCCCTCCCGGCAAGCGGGGCGCGCACTTCTCCTGTCGTAGCTGTTCTTTTGGGCCCGGTCACCCATTTGCTCTCTTTGCGGAGCGGAGTTGGAGCCGGCCTGCCATGAGCGGACCAGCGCGCGTCGTGCTCGGATTCGTTTTGTTCCTGTCGTCGCAGCGCGCACCGACGGCACCCCCCGGGTTTCATTTTATCGAATTCCCTGTTCCTGAGCGCCGGCCGCGCGGGACGACCAAGATTTGCGGCAAGTCGCCCCGTTTTTGCGGCCGCCGTGTCGACGTTTTCGTTTTTTGCTTGGCGCAGCGCTTTTTCTTTGCTTTTGTCTTTTTGCGTTGCTGCTCTTTTAGCCGGTCGAACGCTGGACGGTTCGCGGACCGGTCTCTCAGCCGCCCCGGACCGTTGGCCGTTCTTCCTGCTCTGCTCTGCTCCGCGCGACGCCTTCTTGCGTTCTTTGCTCCTCTTGATGGTCATGATGTTTTATTCTCGATGTCGCCGTCGTCATTCCTTGCCACCTTGTCGAACTCCGCAGGATGGAACAGGACTTTCACGCGGTTATATGCGTATGTGTGCGTGCTTCGGGTGCCTGGGACGCGAAAACCTTGATGCTGCTGCGTTCTTCTTCTGGTGCTGCTCGTTAAGGCTTTATGGGAACGATTCTTGGAACGGGGCCGGGAAGAAGAAGAAGCGGGCTGGCGAAAGAACAAAACTATGGTGACTATCTTCGCGCGGCGGAGTCGTCTTGTCGGATCGGATCGCGCGGGCATACACGCAAACGACACTGCGCGCCCCCGAGAGGGCAAATCCGCGGAGGTACCTCGACAAATCGACAATGCGCTCCTCCGGGACGCGAGTTGGCCCCAAACAACCTGAGAAGCAACCCGAGCGACACGGCAAAACGACGAGGACCTGAAGACGAAGATCTGCATCTCAAGAAAGTCGGAATCTGGTGAACATGCAGCGGGCACTCGGAGCCCACCTTTTTGCTCGGTTTTGGCGTCAGCGAATTTGCTAGGCCCGTGCGCGGGATCGCGGCGCGGCGACGCGCGGGCCCTTTCCTCGTCAACTGTCGAATTTGATTTAGCCACGCTCGTATAATGCCGAGGACAAAGGAGGTTATGTTTTGATGATTAAATTGCAACTTTACGACGCCGAGCAGATGTTCCCGCGATGCCGGCTCCGATTGGTCGGCGGGACGACGCGCGGACGGACGCGGGACGGGCTTTGTCTCCGCGCTTGTCGAAATGATTCCGCCAACTCTATCCGATAGATTTCCAATGGAAAGGTCTTAAGACGCGGGAACAGCACTCGGCAGTCGCTGGGAGATTTTTCAACAAAAAGCGAGAAACCAATCGCCGGAATTCCTCTTAGATTTACCTACAGGAAAATTTCTGACCGTTGGACGACCCGCGATAATAACGAACACAGGTTGAAATTACTTCTTCAAGATTTTGCGACTTATTCTCGCGAATTGTAAAACGACGGGGTCTTTTTGTTTTTTTGGTTACGTATTTAGAGTAGAGCAAGGCAGTAGAACCCCGATAATCCGGACCACGACGATCTTGCGATCTGACACAGCTTCGCTTTAGGCTGACTGGTTTCTCGTCAGTGGGTACAAAAGCAAGCAGGACGTTTTTATGTTTTCATATTTTGAATTATCGTTACCCCGATGTTCTGGTTTATTTTTTCACTTTTTGTAAGTTTTAAATAGACAATACAAAAGGACAACGGATTTTTGAAAACATATTCAAATATGGAATTACATGCGTACACAAAATCTGTTTAAAACACACACGATTTTAATCTTGCCTTTTTTTTATTTGAACACGACAAAAGTGTTTAAACCCCTATCGAAAACTGTACTAAAGCTGGTAGGACTGTTAATCTAAATTAAAATAGGAAACAAATAGTTCGTGTCTAAAAGTCTGCCTTATTTAAAAGCGTGTTAGTATAAAATAAATTCTTAAGTAAGATTATTAGTTATTTAATAAATACACTTTTTTAATGTGCTCCAGTTGCATAATAATCCTCAGTTTTATATTCTTAAGGGTTCCCTCGACTGCACTGGAGTTAGCAAAGACTAGTGAAGGAATTCATTATCGATCACTGGACGAATAAAAATTTTCCCAAAATCCTGCTATGGGTGTACAAGAAATCTCTTGTATTTTCAAGGGACACAATTTAAATTTATTTTTCTTTTCGCGACATAGAGAAATAAATAGTCTGAAATAAGATTAATAAAACAACAACAATTTATATAACAAGATTGGAACAGATTTTAAGAAATACAAAAAAACAGCCTGCAAATGACTACAGCACCTTCAAAACAAGCCGGAGGAGATTTTATTTTATTTTTCTAGTTATTTTTTGTATTGAGATCAAAATCAAGAAAAATTACTTTCAAATCCTGAAACCACTGCATGCAATCAGACACACACAAATTAACAGATAATGGTAGAAGGCGGGAAAACTATTATTAAATTATAATTAATCTTTTAATTCAAGTACAAGAAGAAAGTCACTTTTAATTAATCACCACAATCGTGTAAATTGCTGATCTTATTTAAATCAAAAACACCTTGAACCCTAATTTGAGTCGTTCAATTGTTATCTAAGATTCTTTAAAATGCAAAATAACAATGCTAATTATTATTTGATCCAATTTAATTATGCAATTTTGTCCACCTGTGGCATTCGGGAGGTGAGAATTTTTCAATATTAAAAAGATCTTCAGGTATTTATAAAATTATATTAAGCCATTTTGAAGACTTTTATAGCCACTATTGCTTCTTCTGTACCGATGGGGTTTGGTGATTTAAGGCATAATAGAGTTGCTTTTTACTGTTCCATAAATCAGTCTCGGTAATAAAATATATAAAAGTCTTAGATTCTAAAACTAGAAGACATAAAATTATACGTTGTCCATCAGACTCATACTTTTTAGGGTCCGTGACATCTTCGCTTGTCTCCGCTTTTGGTGTTAATTGCCGCGGTAACTTACCTTCCTTAGCTTTTAATAGCCCTCCGCAGCCATTTCATTTAAATTGGCCTTTTAGATTCTTTCAATTCAGAAAATACGGTGGCTCGATCACTAAGGTGTAAAATATGTCATAGGTATTGATTTCTAAATTGATTTAAATTATCATTTAAAAACTGCCTACACTCCTTGTTTTCATTGTTTTTTATTATATTCATTTTAAGCCTAGAAAATTGTAACTGGAACTGTGTTCAATTTCGATCCGTATAAAAAATATTTTATTACTTTTAATTTTAGCCCATAAATTTGTTTAAGAAATGTCCACTGCGTATTTTGATCCAACACGTCTGATAAAGTCATAAAATTGAAATGGGATTGGGATTTGATTGAATTATGCAAATTTTTTAAGACTATGAATTCGAATAGACTGGAAATCAGGTTATAAATTTCCATTGAAAATAATACTTTTGAGTAAGAAAAAAGAGCTATGAACCAGAAAACTTGCAAACATGATTTTGATCATTAATTTCTATCTGAAAACTAGACCACTCTGATTTTATAATAAAATAAAATTCGTATTAATTAAGTCACTATAACAAAAGCAGTAGACACGTAATTAATTGCACTTGACTTTGTATTTTATGATGATCCTCGTTTTTAAAAAAATTCTATATCGAAGATATCGTTTGGATCACTTAGAAACCAAAACAACAATTTTTGTCTGTTTGTTTAGGCATTAAATGAGGGTACTTTGATAGATTTAGATGGAACTTTTACTAGAATATACCATGGAGTTCTCCTTAAAATATAAGCTCCTAAGGACATAATAACAATAGGACGCAAAGTCTATTTTATGACTACGACACAAGACGTTGAATTTTTAATTTAATAGTTTAGTTATAGTTCTTATCAACGTGATAATAGAATAAAAATACTAAGTACTCCTGTCTCAGCCTATGTAAGACGAAATCTTGGTAATAGTGTAGTTTTGCTCATTAAGAAGTTATCAAATGTTCGCAGTTGTTTTAAAAGCACTAGAAGATTAAAACCTGACTACCTGCATCAAAGGACACTTCTAAATGTCTAAGACTGGATACTGAACGCACGACTGTCTATATTCAATTTTTTATTCATAGCTCGAATCTAGGCCCAGAACAGTGGCAACCTTTGTATTTGGATTATTTAAATTTTTTAATATTCGAAAATGCCTCCGAAAGCCGATGCGTATCTGGCCTCCTTTACTGGGCCGAAATAAATAGGCCTCTGCTCCGGTATTCATGGTACCTCTTGTGCACACCTGATTAGAACATTTCACCAGAAATTGGATAAGACCTTGCCACCCGCTCCTACGTCGAGTTCATTCAGACTCTTCAAATTTACCCGCCCCCGCCGGAGATAACGCGGCCACAGGTATGAATATGCGAAAAGGTGACACACTCACCCGATGAATAACCTAGGAGATAATTTTTTTAATCGATTTTCTTGCAAGACTCCGCCACGGCTCTTTTGCCATTCAAAGGCGACGCAAATGCCCCAACCCGAGACCCCGGCACGCAGCCGGGACACACATGAGGTGAGCGGAGTGAATGAACCCGAGCTCATTTAAGTTGTACCCGCCATTATGCCGTTATGTGTATTGTCCTTTGATGCGGTGTGAAAAGTCTGAAAGGATTAAGGAGACAAGTCTTGCACCCGACCGGGTGGTGTAGCCGGGGGCTGCCCTGCGCCTCATCGGCCATTCACACGGGATAAAGTGCAAAGTGTCGTGCTCCAGTCGACTTCCTGGCATGACTAACTTTCATAAAGAGCGGCACAGCCCCAGTCGCGGGGGGTTTCCGCGTATGAGCACATTATCAACTCCAGTGCGAGGAATTTTGATAGACTCAGAAAAACGAAAATAGCGAAAACATTTTTTTTTTCTTGTTTTTTTGATTAAATCAAAATTCTTGCTTTTTCCTCAGATTTTTCTGTAGAGATTTTGCCGCCTATAGACGCTCTAGAATGTAGTCAAAAATTTTTATTATATTTTGTTTTTATTACAAGTGCATGCATACTTACTTCCAAAATTCATATCAGAAAGTAACAAATTTTAAATGTGAAAAATCAAACAGATCACTTTTTATTTGTTGGTCAAATTTTAAGATTTCTGAGGGAAAATGAAGAAAAACAAACCAAGGAATAAGTTTCTTTCACTTGGCTTTGGATCCATAAAAATCGTAGGTTACTTAAGGAAAATTAATAAACATAGTCAACGTAGTAATGCACCGTTTCATTTATTTTGAATTTTTTTTGAAGAAAATCATGAAATGAAGACGTATAAATATTTTTCAAATCTTTTAAATGATAAAAAACACATCTCCAAAAACGTATAGAATTTATCTATGACTTAAATTCCACTTAAAGTATACTATCTTAAGTATTTAAGGAAAATATAAAATTGTTAAGACAATTGAAGAATAATGAGCAAAGCTTACATACAATTTAATTATATTTGCACTATTTTAAAATCCAATATTAGTTTTGGGCTATCACCTTAAAGGTGTTGTTTATTACCAAAAAAGGAAAAATATTTTTGTTTGTATTTCCTTTTCGCCGTAGTGTGGGACTTCATTATATTTAAATTTTTTTCATAATAAAAAAGCCCTATCAAATTTTTAACAATTTCCTTTGTATTTTTTCTGTTAGTTCTAATAGATAAAAAAATGCATACCTTTTAAAAACAACATCAAAAGGTATTTACCCTTAAAAAGCAACAAAAATAATAACCTAAGTTATTCCAGTTACAGTCTTTTAAACTTTAAAAATCGTTTTCTGTACGTTTTTCTCACAAATAAATTTTAAAATCAGAAATCAACCGATTTATTTCATGCTTTACCAATTAAAAATAATAAAAAAATTCTTTAGTATCTACGAAATACTTAGTCGGACTTTTGATTTATTTTATCACATTTTTTTGCCAAAAATAAATTTTATAAGGTTGAAAGTCAACTACTTTTAAATTTAAGTCTTTTATCAGCTAAATCATTAATAATAATTTTTAGAATCAAAACCTACGCTGCTTCTAAGTGTGGCCATTTTACTTAAGGCTAATGATTTTCAAGAACATCCCACAATTTCTAAAAACGAACATTTGAAATAAAACTGCAGTTTTTTTGCATCGCTATCGGATTAGATGAAAATCCTTTGCAGTTTGCTACAGAACACAAAATGCTTCTATCGATAGCGACAGTACTTACACTTTTTTACTTGAAGCGCTTAATTATGTTTTTTTCAATTTGTCTGTCTGCGACATTCCTTTCTAGATGGCCAGGTTTCATCTCGGATCTGCTTCTGGGTATTTTCAACTGACCGCCGTTGCCCCCTAAAAAAGCCACAAAGAAACCGCCTGAGTCAGCGGCTAGCGGCCTCTGTTCTGATATCGATCCGCATCGCCCAGGAGGTCACTCAATAAATAGCCGACCCCACAAAAAACGTCCGCTCAGAAACTCGGAACTGAAGTAATAACTTGGAAGGGGCAGTCAGTCGGTCATTTACAGTTTACAGGTATTGCCCGAGCCGGAGAACCGATATGCAAATTTTAAAGCTCATCCAAAAACGGACCTGGACTTAAGCGCGCAGCTCTGAATGGGTCAATTATGCTAATGGCCGCCGTGAGCCTTCAGCGAAATGAATAGACGTTGGACATGCATTCGCCGTGCACCCGAGGGAACTGGTAGAGGGCGAACCGGGCGAATCGGGCGAACTCGGTTAAAGGATTCACGGCTCCCCATGCACAAGAATGTGTTTCCTATTCGCACACAATCGTCGAAATAAATTGATACCCAGTTTTGGGAGCGATCCGCACCTTCCGCTCTCCTCCCTCCCACGCCTTAGGACCCTATTCCGAACAGCGTCGAATTACGGCCTAAACACAAATCCTACCGCCACCTAGCTCCCCCTCTGCGCGCCCAGCACCCGTGTGCTTTGAATGCTAATG
Source organism: Proctacanthus coquilletti (assembly GCA_001932985.1). NCBI lineage: Eukaryota > Metazoa > Arthropoda > Insecta > Diptera > Asilidae > Proctacanthus > Proctacanthus coquilletti. The sequence continues at coordinate 335,235 of MNCL01000129.1, forward strand.
CGGGAGAAAGTCACCCTCGCTTTTACTTTTTCCCAATTTCAGCAGGAAGACAGCGGGGGCCGGGGCGGGGACTCCGAGGAAACTTATGACGTGTCTTTCTAGTAATTTTACGATTTCCTCGCATAGAAATGGCTCGATTAGGGGCGGCAGCGCCATCTACCGAAGCGACACGACGGCAGTGGTGGCGCTTACTCACTGCCGTGGTGCTGATGAAACCGTTACCTTAATGGCTGTTTTGACATGACAACTGCCATGTTGGGACTCCGCTCTGATTTGTCACAATTGGTGCTCCCGAATATTTACAAGGAAACTTATGTCTCCGCGTGAGCGTCATCAAAGTTTATGTCTCAATTCGGCAACAGCATGGGAAAAATTTTTGATGGGTCGCCGGTGCTTCACTAACGGTATCACGCCGGGTGACAAGCTCGGGCGGCCGCAAGGGTCCGTCCTGTACCCTTTGCTCTTAATTGTAGACACACTGTCCACAGCCCAGGGATCGGGCCGGGGGCGAGGCGATTAAAATGTTTATGATTTTGTGGAAATCGATGAATTGATTTTTGCCCTGGGGAGGTGCGACCACCGCTCCCGGATACGTGTTCAAGCCTAATGGGATCCTGGAATAACTGTATCTGGTCGTCAGCTATTTGCGCCGAAATTGTTTCAAGGCTCTAGCCTACTTTAGAGCAGTTGGATTGGACTCGCTTTTAGAACACCGACGCGCGTTAATTGCGGGCTTTGCTGAATAAAAAACTAATTATTTCACCTTCGTGATATATTGCAAGGATTTCCTGAATTTCTACTTGCACGAAGCGGAGGAGGTTTTGAGAAAGCGTAGGGTGTCGCGGTAAATTGTACATTACAGGAAAAATCGAGCGAATGGCGTCATAGACCATAAACCTGGCGTTTTATGACGTTCTAAAGCTATTAAATTAGAAAATATAGAACAGGATCAGACTGGAGAGGTGCAGATTAACTTATCGAACTCAAGTTATGGCCCGACTCGAAAATTGAGGCCTTAAATGTTGTTCAGTTGTAAAGTTATCAAAGGTTTATGGGACAAGGCGGGGAGAGGGGCGTCAGTGGATTCCAGTTCATCGGGTTCCGAAAGCCCTTGTAAAACTCCGAACTATGAAAGTCCAATCAATACCTGAGTTCCCACCACCGGACTGGGTTATTTAATATTTTTGAACCGAACAACTACTCGCCATTAATTGATACGCGATCGGAAGAAGGAGGAATTTGGAAAATGATTGCATTTTATCAAAAGAGCAGGTATAACTTAAAATTGGTCCCAAGTCGAAATTTGACTGCTTTTCTCAACACCGGACTTGCAACTTGGAAAAAGCTCTACCATTTTTCACAAAATTCGGCACAAATGTTCTTGAGTAAATTTTTTATCGCTCGATTTAAAATTTTAATTTTTCCTTGGCCATTTCGTTATTTGATTGTAAATAGTGAGAAATCTGCGCTGGATGAAACACAGTTCATAATTTTCTAGAAAAAGCGCGTGTACGAGGCACTTGAACGTCATACTATAAGAATTCTTAATCGTTTTATAAGGCGAGAAAAATAAGTGTGAGAATTAAGAACGAAATAAGTTAAAATAGCCTGAACAATGAATAAAAAATAAAAAACTGTGCACCCTTTTCTTATAATCAGGACTCTCGTGTGGTGGAGAAATAAAAAATGCGTTTTGCTAAAATTTTAATTAATAATATTTCTTTTGTATGTTGCTTACATGGTTTCAGCCGATTATTTTCTTTAGTCTTAGTTTCTTTCCCTCAAGTTATGAGTTCTTTATAAAAATAGGAAAGATTTGTATTAAATCTTTCGTAGAATTTTAAAAACCTGCATTAATAAGTTTGATTCCTCCCCCGACGAAGATCGCATCTACAAATTTTCTGTTCTGTTTCAATCGCACAGGATCATTTTTAAAAGAAAAAACAACTTTAAACGATGATTTATTTAATTTTTCTGGAAGCTGTGACTTTGCGGAAGTGCGAAGGACCACCGCAAGGAAGACTGATGCAAGGGTTGATTATCTTCTATCTTCTGTTTGTTACCCTTTACCAAATTAAATGTCTAGATCTCCTAAATCAGACTCTCTTCCGCCCTCCAGACTATTTGCATATTAAATTAAACGATATTATTTAATAATTAGTACAATTCGCTATTAAATTTAGTTTTTGTACAAATCGATAAAAAATGATTGGTTTCGAAAATCCGTGTTGGTTTTTGTTTTTGTTTTCAGTTTCGATCTAACCCTTTTTTGTGTTTTAACTGAGTTTAAAGCACCCTTTGCTCTGGGAACCTATTCAAATTCTTTTTGTCTTCCTAAATTTAAAATTTAGACAAATAACTTCTACTTTCGGCTTTATCATGCGTTTTAACACAATGAAGACCTGAAATTCTAAGCACCTACACGCATTTAACGCGTAAAAGGTACATAGGAAAGTTCCCAGGCCCCAACAAGGGACTGGAGCGTGTTCCTGAAATAAATTTCTTATCTTGTGAAATAAAAAATCAATTTGACTACTTTGAGGATTCCGGCTAAGCCCTCCTGGCAGCAACTCGTCCCTACCACCACCCATTCCGGATGGCAGTTTTATTAATAACAATTCTTTGTTTACCCTGTCGTCCTCAATCAAAGGCCCAACGAGATGTAGACACTTAACTGGAAGTGGAACACCTCGGGGCGCTGTGGGATCCCCCATTGAGATGCGTTTGGCAATATTAAAATCCCCCCCCCCCCACCCGCTCTCTTGTACCCCTGCATAAGTCCGTCTTGGAGCGCCCGGTCTTAAAAGAGGAAATTAAAAATAAATTGCTAGCACTGCCCACACGCTCCCGTCCTTCCTCGGTTACTTAAATCTAGGGCTAGACGGCCAATGCTGTGTAATTAGCTCAACATCCACCCTCTGGACGCGTAGGCGGAGGGGTTGAGTTTGTGCAGAGGTGTTAATTCGGTCAGGCTTTTTTTGCGGTTCACCTTAATGAAAGACGAGGTAGCTTCTTCTTCGTTCAACATTTACTTTCAGGGACGGGTCGGGGATGGTTTGAGCACATCCTTGCGGCATCCTCTGGTGGTGAAGTGATTTCCATTCGACCCAAAAACCGCTGTACGGCTGCTGTCGGGGCTGAGGGTGGGCGGATGGGGTGCATTATGCATACATGGACGCGGCCGGTCCACACCAGTGCGTGACTGTGCACTTACAGGCCGCCGTTGCCACAGAGGGCGCTATTTTGGTATTCACGGTCAACTGGCCGCGGGGAGTTGTGTGTCGATGATGGATGGCTCCGGAAGGGGTTGAACCACCTTTTAAAACATGGTCGCGGCCCTTCGCGGTTCACGGACTGCCATTTCGCGGCTCTCGAGCGACTTGAAGGAACGGTGGAGGAAGCGCTGTCGTGCACTCGGCTGCACGTGAAATTTTCTGCAAGAAGGAGTATCTGCGGCAGGGAGCACGTCCGTCTGCCCGCTGCCCGCTTCGGCCGTTCCGTGTTCAATCGAAAGCGAATTATCGAATTGAAATCCCGGCGTACGTTCACTGAACCCTCACCGCTGCCGCGCGGCCTCACACGAAATTGAACACAAAAAGAGCAATCGACCGGGCGCACTCACACACGCACGCGGCACCAGCCCTGCAACGCTTCCCCCGCACGGTGGCGATTGCTCAGTCATAGCGACGGGCCCGAGCGCATGAGCGGCCCTAGGCACGCATACAGCCGCGTGGAGTGCAGGCCGACAAGTTTAGACGGCGACGGCGGCCCTCGCATAAATTCCAATTGATTGGGGCATCCCGTGAGCACTGCGCCGGCGCGCCGACCAATGGCAGCGCGAAATGCGCCCGCTGGCTCCGCCCACTTCGAAAATGGCGAACGAAAGTGGCTTCCTCTCACTCGCCACGACGCAGCGCTGCAACTGAGATTTTATGTAACCGCATACGGTGGCCCCCGTGCGTTGGTGTTAGTGCGCTGCATCTTCAGGAGGATCCGAACTCGGCGGAGTGGGCTGGTGCAAAGGCAGTGACGTGCATCCCCCAAAAATTCTTTGGGGCTAACCGGGAGCAGTTCCATCGGGATGAATGTGGGCAGCGCGAAAAAAAGACAAAAACGTAAAGCATAAAAAAATTATTTTTGACATTCCTCCCTCCTTAAAGGAACTGAAGAAATTAAGTTAAAATACCAGGGTGGATTCCCACTGTGCGGCGGGGCTGGAGGCGCTGCGCTCATCCTTCGAAATGCATATCGATAATTGCTTTTTGGCGATTATCGCGCTTCTGATTGATTTCAATTATTTTCTACAGACAAAAGGACCTTAATGGAAAAACCGCTTCCGCGCGGGAAGGACATCGTCGCGAGCGGAGGGGTGCAGTGGCGAAAATGTCATTGGGTCTATCCCGGCGGCGGTGTCGGTTTCGACTGCACTGGGCTTTTATAGGTAAATCGAACCGACGAGTTATCTCGTGATGAATTCAATCAATTCCTGGTACTCGATAGTGAGGGGAAAAACTCGTGGGGACGACGAATTAGAAGCTCCTTTTGTCCTCTGCGATTGATTTTTACTATTCCCGGATTGTGGGGCCGCGGATGGGCGTGAGCATTCCGCATGGACGGGAACCCCTCGAGCCCCATCTGGAACTCTGGTAAGTAAATGTAAATTCGTTTCACAGCATCACTTCATATTTCCTGACTATTCCGGACTATTCTCGGCGAAGTGTTCGTACACCTGCCCTCCCATCGAGGGCTCCACGTAGGGGGAGAAAGATCGCACTAGCACCGATTTGGGTGAAAATGCAATTAGAACTTGACTGAATAATTCTGGAAGTGGTATTAGAACTTGATGGAACGATACAAAAATTAGCAGTGCTTTTCCTGTTCAAAGGAATGGAGTTTTATTTTAAAAATTGTTGCTGTAATTTTCCAATGGGATTTTTCAAATTAAAGAAAATTTCATAAAAATTGAGTTTAGTCTAGAATTTTTGGACCTTTTCATAGTTCTTGACTCCTCAATTCCCGCGTTTATCATTAAATTTAGATAAGGCTGTAATATGATCTGAACTAGTTTTTTCCACACCCCAAATTCCCAAATCGAAATTACACGATTTTTATCACTTGTTTGTACTTTTGTTTAATTTGCCCTCAGTTTCTAAAACATTAGACTTTACTTCTCGTCCAACGGACATTTTTTGCTCGTGTTTGAGACCCTTGTTCTGAAGGTTCTAGTGGTTATTTGAGGCGTTTGCATCACTTACATTACCCTTAGAAATCAAAGGAAAAGAGATTCCGTCTTCGAAGATCACTTTTCATTCTCAATAATGATCTTTACTGGAATCAGGCTAAGAAGTCACATGCCACATCTGGAAACCTAGTTTAGCTCAACCCCATGCGCGGGCCAGCAATTATTGAAGACAAATGCTTCTTTCTTTGAGACCACGTTGCACTGGCCAATTTACAACTGCCTTGAGGAACCAGATTTATGGATGTTCAGTGCGTGCGTTGAACCGAAAAGGCTTAAGGTGTTTTCTGCTTTAAAACGTATAAAATTCGACATGGCCACTTCAACACGGATGATGAAACGAGGGTTAGTAAAAATGTCATATTCTATCCATTTAATAGATGTAATTTTAAAAGTGATCAATGGTGACATACCTGGTCTACCACTTCAGAGTTTGCGAGTTTCGACTTCCACCTTGGGCTTGGTCTTACGCTCTAGCCTGTCTGTGGAATATTTGTACAAGAGCTTAAGCTGCTTATTTATTGCTATAAAGTTTCTAGTAAGGTTAGTGTTTGCATCTAAGATTGGGATCTCTCATTATTTTATCGGTTTCGCGAAAAATTAAGCAGGTTTTAATCTTAAGCTATTTATACGAGTGGAAAATGTTCAAGCATTAGTTACTCCTCAATTTATTCACGCTGTAACGGCCATTCAAGGAGGAAAAAATAAATTGTGACCTATTAGAGCTCGCACATAGCCCTCACATCGTCCGTCTAGCGCCCTTTAGCGTCAACTACACTTACCCGCTTTACGGAGCTATTTTGAGGCTGTGAAGTCGTACCGCAATTGAAAACTTAACCCCCTTGTACGCCGATAACCGATGGGAGCCCCGAAGGGGTACAAAGGGGTTCACATCGTGCGCCAGTAGGCAATGGGCTGGAGTGACGTCCTTTCAGGATGACATTTCCTTGTCTTTACGATGGCCTTACCGAAGTACCATCTGGCTAAAAATGTTCGATCCCAGATAAGGCACGTCTCTGAAGCCGCCACCGCCGCACCGCACCGCGCAGACATCCGTCGAGGACAACACTGAAGAGCCAGCCGACAAGGAAGCAACATAATTTGATTCGGTCACATGCAATGTCTTCTTCACGTTAGGCCTAAGGACTAAGGACTGTAAGGACTAAGGAGCCAACCACACGCACACATGGTCATTCGCACAGGGTAACGATAAATGAGGAAGACAATTCGTTTTACAGAGATGGAGACGGAGACGGAGATGACGATGGGACATCATAGTGGAAGCCATCACTTGTCCGTGAGGCATAATGTGGCTTTCCCGGGGGATGGAGGGGAATGTAAGCAGCCCGCCTTGAGCTAAAATGACTCTACCAGCGATTTCGGGGGCGGGTTTCACTGATTGACGCAGTATCCTTTAAAATGGAACATTTCCCCAGGATTACTCTTGGGGTTTTCAACTGTTACAATGTCGGAATTTTATGCGTTTGTTTACCGTTACACTCGTGCGAATGCACAATTACTTCGAAATCCTAGCATTAGTGTTCTCGAAATTCGGGCTCTTAAAGTTACAGCGATCGTTGTCCTTAAAGGCTACAAGGAAGCAGGAATAGCGCATTCCTGTAATCTTGTTTTTCCTAAGGTTATAAGCAAAACTTAATGCAAATATTTTATTATTTTTCATATTTTGGACATTAAAAAAGTACATCTAAGGGAAGAAGTCGCCACTTGAAACTTAACCCTAACAGAAAAACTGAACCTTCTCGTCTTGTTGAGTTGTGTTAGAGCTGGGACTGTTTGCGGGACGTAATCCTATACTTTGTGGTCTACAGTTTAGAGGTGTCTCTTTAAAATGCAGAAGGGCTGTAGTATCTGCTTCGGAGAGCTTCCTTCTGGAAAAGTTCCAAGGCAGAAAGCGGAAATTTAGGGCGACTTTCTTAAATTATACCACAATCTTATTTTTATTTGGAATAATAATTAAAAATAATTTTTTTTTAAATTTTAACGGCCTTTAAAACAATTTTTAAATTGGGATAAAGAAAATCTACAGAACTTAAAAACTGCAGAGTGTTAGAAACCATGGACTACTAGAGACCTCCAAAAAGAGAAAATATTGAAAATTTAAGGATCCAAATACATAAATAAAATTTAAACGTTGTTTTCAAGATTTTTAATTATTCATAAGATAAACAAGGGATTCAAGTAATAAATTCAAAAGTTGCTCACTTGTTTCGCCATATTTGCTTAGATTTTTTGTGATTTTTTTTATCTAGTTTTCATTGCTTTCCTTCTCCCTTCCCGGATCGTTGTGTAGACTTACTTACCTAATTATGGACACCAAATTCTTGTTCATCCAAATAAAAATCCACTCTGTGGAGAAAAAATGCAATAGATTCAATTCTTTAATAAAGAAAATAGGGTTGTGTTATCAAAGTCAAACTTATAATTTAGTTAGCTTCTTTCTTATTCGTTTCACCGGAAATTAAAATTTGGAAAGGTATAGTCATTTTTCAGTATATTTTCGTCCATACATGATTCACATGTGTTATAACCTTCGACCATATTCAGCTTTAAGCCGCCAAAAATGCGGATTCCACAAAACCGTGCCAATGTCTAAAGGTGTCAGTGCATGTAGCATTAGCTTAAACCTTGAGATTTCGCACTTGAGGACGAAGGTTGCTAATTTGCAGAAGAGGACAGAAAACGGAGAGTGGCTGCCATCAGTGAGCATTAATTTCCGTCAAGCGAACGCGGGCTGGAGAGTACATCCAAGCAGGAATTAGAGCCCGGGAATCGGGATAATCAGATATTGCCTTCGAAATTAATGTTCTGCCAGACAAGCCACTAAATCATCCTGATGTGTGTCCCATCAAAAAACACTTACCGCTTCGCTATCTTATCGCACCTGGGTAAAGAGCAACAGATGTAAGATTCAGGCGACATTACCGTCGCCAATCTGGTTGAAGGTGGTCCCCACGCACGCCAACCGCGGGGCACTTTTGCATGAAAACTTTCCAATAATACGAACGTGGCAAAGGAGGGTTAGAAAAAGGCGGGAAATTCGAAGTTGGTACTGGAAAAGGATATGTTTTTTCATGCAAGGGATCCTCCTAAGGTTCCAAGACGACTTCGAGTACCTTAAAATAGTTCAGCTAAGAATGTTGAATTCGGGGCAAAAAGGTCCCGCTAAGAAGACTTTAAGTACCCGGGGAAGAAGTCATTTTGGGGGGATATTAAAGAATTAGAGGGCCTAGAATTGAGGGGTGGGGCAGCTAGCGACTCTTCTGAATTATCTGGGCGCAATACTTCTCCTACATGGATACGTCCGGAGATCCGATGATAGTCAGAGATATACTAACACATAAATCTAGAAGTGATTTATCTCGGAAGATTTCTTCCATTTATTCCCAGAAATAACCACCCCCCATCCCCAAGAAACCGGTTCTTCCTACCCACGCTTTCGCGTACGGCTCAATGGGTGTAGCAATCTAAGAAAAGATGCTCCTGGAGTAGACATAAAAAGGGAAACAGGAACGGGAATGGATCCGGGACCGGGAGGTACAATGCGCCCAGGACGGGAATACATCTGTCTGCTATTTCTTACTCTCGGCCACCTATACCGATTTCTAGCCGGGGATATCCTTCGGGTTTTATATATACTATAAAAATTTCCTGTAGGTACACACGTCCGTATATATGTGTAGTCGAGTATGTACCGCCGTCTGTATGGAAAAGAAAAAGCTCGTATATTATCATAAAACAGGGGATGTGAAAAGTCGGCTCGTAAATCTTGCAGATAACACTTTTATGCGAAGCGATCCGGACAACAGAGAAAACCAGCGACAGTCGAGCCATAACACCGCTCCTGGGACTTCTTTTTCCTCTCCTTGTCCTTGGCGGAGGGCTCCTTCCACCCAGTGGTGAGCTCGGTAGTGACCATTGGTCACCGGACGAACGAAATTTTCGTTTAATGACAAAACATGCTGTGGAAAACACATGAATCGGTTCGGGTAATTGGTTTGTCAATAAGCCGTCGTCCTTGCCAATCTCTACTGAAAATCTAACCCCAAAAACCGAGCCGAGAGCCAGCACCTCCGCATCCGCCCCGACCACGCACTGGCAGTCCCCTTCAAAAGTAAATCAAACGCAAAAACTGCACAATTGAGATAAGAAAGACATGAGCGTATTATGGAAGGACCACCCTCGCACAGCCCTCAACCCCGGCCTGGTGCTATCGAGTCACAATCTTGTTTGGTTCACCACCCACCCCCGGACGCCGCCGGGCAAGGGGTGGGTTATGACAGGCAAATGCCTAAGGGACCTTTAATTCAAATCTGTGAAAGATTAATTAAAGGAGCTTCGGTGGCGAAGCGGTCAGGACTGGTGAAAAGCGTCTAGCACCGTGTTAGAAGACCAGTCCTGTTGAACGTTGGTCAATCGGCCATTTAATATCGCCCTCTATTCACTTGACACAACTTCCCCCTTGTGATCTTGCTTCCATTTTCTACAACAATAATAATAGCAATTTTTCAAATCTGTATGGAGTTAGTCCTACGTAGGTGGGCAGGCTTTGTATGTTAAATTGCAGTTCTTGGAGTATTCCGTAGCTTCCCGAAAGCAAAGTGGCATTTAATTTAAGTCCCATAAGTGATATAAGTCGCAAATATTGTTGAAAACTCATTGGCACACCTGGTAAATTTTTTCTTTAATTGTTCATCATGATACCCATCATCATCAAATTAAGGGGTTTAGAAAGACGATCACAAATTAAAGAGAACTTGGGTCAGACACACTTTCGTTATAATCTTAAAAAAGTTCTAATTCTAAAATGTGCACCATTATTTTGTTTAAGTCAATGTATGAATGCTTGTCTAAATGAAATTAAATTTAGATCGTTAAAAAATATTCAGCAAAATTAAAAGTTTTAAATTGGTTTCTAACTTCTGAAAAAATATAAACTTAAGTCTCTTTCAGTTTCTATCTCAGCGAAAAAATTGTAAGGTTCTCAAATAGTTGCTGAGATACAGACGTTTAAAGAAAGGTCCAAATTTTCCACGTTGTATGTGTATCGTTATAGAATAGCACTAGTGTGTCTTAAAAAAGAGTATTTTTAATTTATTAGATACGTTGGGGTAATAAATTTACAACAACAAATATTTTCTGCTGTGTAGTGTATGTTGGTGTATGTTTAAAATTAGTAGATCGATCAAACGGTAAGAATGCCACAGACAGATTAATGGAAATACAACCAAACACGCTACTCCACTTTGCGGATGACGGGGGGTGAGTGGAAAAAGTAAACGCTACCCTCGGATGGAGCCCTACACCTTGTGTCAATAGGCATGCTGTGAAAAATGATATCGACACCAAAATCGCCTGAAGGTACGCCTATTTAGTGTCAACCTTCTGAGCTGCTCAAAAATATTCATGGACAGACGCGTGTCACCCCCAGATTTTATTACGAGGCTAAATGCATAATTTCCGGCTACTTGTACCCAAAATCTACTTTTTAAATGCCGGGCGAAACCCTCAATCAGGACGATACCCCAAGACGGATCCGTCGCCCGCTCCCGCTGCACACTGCACAAATCTTATTGTGCAGAGCAAATCACTCTTATCTTTATCTCGCACACCCCGGAGATTAAAACACCACGGTGCGTGGGGTTGGCGCGTGTGTCACCCCGTCGAGGGGATGAGGACTAGGCCCGAACCCACCTACCCGCAGATTCGTCAACTCGATTTTGCCACAGTGCAACTTTTACGAGGATTTACCTCTGTAATTGCCTTTTCTGTTCCCGTCCCTGGCAGAATTTGCTTATGAGTAATAATTTTAACACAAGCCACCCGAAAGGTACTTAAGGTTCGTTCGTGGTTTAATTAACGATTTTCGAATTTTGATTTATTTCAGTAGTTTAGTTTGTGCAAAGGTTCCCTGGAGGGTCATACGCAATTCAAGACAGGGGCTCATGTAATTAAATACAAGCTAAGGAGCTAGTGCGTATTTCTCCACTTCACACATGTGAATAAAAAATTAATTTTAAGATTTGGAAAATGCGAGGTACCTGGGGTTATTTTCCTTTACTAAATTGTTATTGAAACGTTGTAAAGACTTGATTTAATAAAACACAAAACACAATGTAAATAATTAGATTATTAAACTTACAATTCATTCGCATTTTTTAATTACAAACTGATCGCAAAGTTGAGCGTTTTTCTTCTTAGAAAGAAGTTTCCTTGAATGATGACTTCTTAGAGCGATATAAAATTTAAAATTTATTCATTAAATATGACTCATAAAAAAGTGAAAGGCTGATTTACATTGAAAATTTCATATTTAAATTTAATGGATTGCTATTTTATGTTTCATACACCTCTCGCTCAAAGTTTTCAATTTTTTAAATTCTAATCTTTGTTTTATATTTTATTTATATTTTCATTTTTAGCACAAGTTATCGTACTTTTCCTCAAAAAGGCTTTTATTACCATCTGAGAATTTCTCATTTTTCTATGAAAACAATATTTCGTGAAAAGTTGAAAATTATTTTTCGAAATTTTAAATTTTTAGAAATCCTGCCTCTATTAAATTCTTAAAACGACTACAAATCAAGTGTAGCTCCAGCTTTAACTGGGTTTTCTCGAATTGTTATCCAAATAAATGTCTTTTCTTTTTTTTATTTCATAATTTGTAAGAAAATAAAAATAGAAATTTGTTAAAAGTGTTAGGATCCCTTCCATTTATTTAATTTGCTCTATGACCTCTTCTTACTGATTTAAGGGGTAGGTTCATCGGTTTAGTTATAAATGCAAAAACACTCCCTGCAATGATTTAGCTCCCCTGAGGTCCCTTAATAATTTAGTAAGGAACTCCGAAAAAAAGGGGTGCTCACCGCACAACACGACCCTAATGACAATTGAATGAATGGCCTTTGTTTACTCAAAATATTCGTTATCCCTCTGGGTGCGCTTCGTCGGGACGCGGGGAAAGAGCGACCCGCCAAGATCTCGATTTCCTCGAATTACAGTCTTCAGGTGTCAGTTTTAGATACAATCGAATTTGGAGCCACACGCATTGATGTTTCGCCCGAGATAGCAATGGGAGTTTACCCGAAATCCAGGCCGTGCGTTCATTCAGAAGTTCTGGGAGGATACTAAGAATAATTACGTGTGTCACGTCAATGAAGAAATCAATAAATCAAAGAACAACGATCAATCCCGTACGGGAACGTATCATGCCACAGGTAATATGTCACTAGCTGGAGGTTCTTACCTGAATGAGAGCGTTCTTCGGCTGGCGCGAATGTGCGCTCGGAAGGTACAATGGACAAAGTGGGTACAGGAGGGCGGATTTGCGGGTGTTCCGATGCGTGTCTTCGTACCCCTGACGTGCGGCGTCAATTTTTCGGCCAAGTAAGTTATACTGCGTGGGACAGCATCCGTCTCAGGCCACTCCCATGTCATCTCGTGTTTAACTTCTGTTCTGGATAATAGTAGCCCACAATTATTTTTATCTGGCGATCAGTATCATTCCTTGATCGGCTCTTCCACACCCGCTCCCCGGATAGGCCGAGTCGAGGCGTTCCTCGAGAGGCTCGAAAGGTTCATTCGAGTATTCCCACTCGTCGTCTAGGGGGCCCACAGACCCAAACGGGTTCTGGGCCTCTATACTCCAGTGTGTGATCATGTGTTTATTTACACAGATCTCTAATGCGATCGGATCTCAAGCGGATTAACTTTCTGATTAATTAAATCGCTCAAATTTTGAAATTGGTTGATGGCCTCAGGCAGCGCGATCGGCTATCTTGATCAGCCCGCTTAAATGAATGACATGGGGGAGGAGGTTGGGGCGTTGAAACTTGCAAATAGATTATTAGTCATGGAAGTCAACTAGTTGTAAGCCGCGTATACCCAACTGATCCCCAGATAACCGGGCAAGATCAGTTCGGGAAACAAAAAGACCCACAATCCGAGCCAACAGTAGCTCATTTCTGTCTGCACGCACATGCCATAATGTCTGAGTGAAAAATTATTATTTTGGGGGCAAGTTATCAGGTATCAGGGAAGGGACCACCTACATGACATGCCATAAATAATTCATCGCCTTATGGACAAAATATATTTATGAATTTTAGACGATGCCTTGTGCCTTTTGCAGCAGCACTCCCGACTGGAGATGAGAGCAGAGATAATTGGGGGTTTTGGGGAAAAAAGGGCTGTTCCCAGGACAAAGACGAGGCCGTATAATTGATTCCTTATGACCTTTCCTTTTAACGAGATTTTTGGACGGCCTTTTGACATCAAAAGCACTTCGCTTATGTATTTCTATTTGTGAGCGTTTGCAAAAAATTTTTGGTGTAATTTTTACTTGAGGGTGTACACGATGTCTCTTGAAATGAAAGTGGCATGCTACTTGCTACTAGAATTTTTAGTAAATAAAAGCCTATCCTGGAAATGTGGGGAAGCAAAATGGTAATATTTAGAGTTATAGAGCACTATTGTATATTTTTTATTTAAAGTCTAAAATAAAAGACTCAATAGAAAATCTTCATATACAAAATAAGGTGCAATTATCAAAAAATATGACTTAGAGGTTAAAATAGAACCCTGTCATATGCCTTCAAAATCAGAAAAAGCCCAATTATATAATTTTTGTGCTGAGAAATTGTTAGAAAAGCGAAAGAAACTTACCTTTAGGTTAGTTAAGATTCTTTAACTATTTTTTATTTCCTCTATGTTGTTTACCTTTAGATCTTATGACTTGACTACCAGTTTAGGAGTTTCTGAGGTTGCTTCCCACTTTGAGCGTTGTCCTGTTCCTTAGACAGGCTACCCAGCAGCTTTTAAAAAAAGGGATGAAGATGAAACCTGTTCCATGTTAATATTTTTTATTTATATTCGACTTAGGTTTCTAGAAGATCTTCACTTTTATTATTTGCACTGTGTAAAGTTTCATGATTGATAACACACTAGAGAACTTCAAAGGATAATTTTAAAAATACACAACACTTGTAGGAAAAAATTATGTTATAGAATAGAATTTATAATCGTAAATTGGTATATTGGGACTTTGTTTAATCATTTAATTTGCATCTGCTTGCGTTTCTTTGTTATGGTACAATTTCGGTTTTCAAAAGCCTCTGGTGCAGAATTTCGGAGTTGAGTTTGTGGTGTTCACAACTAACCTGCAAGATTAAAGCGCATGTACTCGTACTTTAAAATCAAGTAATCTAGATTTCGAAGATTTAGAATTGAAAAAAATATTACAAGCACTAAATTGAAACATTTTCAAGTGCTCATCGAGTGGACCTGCAGGTAGACTTGTGCAGTTTTTTCCGATAATTCGTCCTCTTAGCCCTCATACTGCCGATCTTTAATTCAAGCTGTGCCAATTGTGATCTAAGCGTTTGTCCTAATAAAGACCATAAAGGTTTCGAAGGTTTGCTCTCGGCAAAGGGCAAAAAACAGCAAGTCACTGTGTTTGAGGTTTCCCTGCAGCCACCCCCCGCCGGGACAATAGAAGCCACCCTGGTGCACGACAGATTCAACCCCTGTGGACAAATGAAAAATTTGACATTTCATTTGCGGGTTGTTCTGCGACCCTCGACCTTATTGATAATACGTCGGACGGACGAACCGCCGGTGTCTGTCTGTTGCGTTCTGGCAGAAGTTTTTTGCTGCCCGACGGCCGAGACGACGAAGATGAGCGCTGCTGTTCTCGACGAATTTACCTGTGAAAATATTTTGGCAGGTCAGGCCAAATGACAAATAATAAGTTTTGGATAATTTTCACATCTCTGATGGTGAAAAATATGCTGAATTGTCCTGTCTTGTTCCATTGTTGCAGCTTGAGCTGCTCCTTTCATGCTGGCCATCAGCTGGACCGCATGTTCTATCAAAAGGCACACAATAAGACACAATAAGGAAGCTAATGATTTTTGAATCACTACGAAGGTGAGATTAATGCGCTTTGTTGTTTGTTACCCTGTAAGGGTATGGGAACCTTCAAGGGGTGAATCTCCTCTTTGAATTTATCGCTTAAGCTCACAACTAATTTAACATCTTTATTGTTCGAAAACAGTAAGAAATAGTTTTGTCAATTTTTAAATCTTTATAAATTTTTAAATATTTTCTAAACCTAAGCTCTGTCCGACGGACGTTGGTTTCAGGAAAGACATTTCAGAATAGTAAAATAACAAAATAATAAAAATTTATAATTATGCAGAGCAATTTAAATATTTTTGAATCATGAGAAACATCTGTCCTCATAACTTCCAACTGCTGGTTGCCAGGATTCTTTGGATTGTGATCTTCGTTATGCGAAGTATGCCAGGACCAGGATGTTGGGACAGATCGTTTGTTCTCGAAAATCTTGATAAAAACTTTTGTGGGTCAATCCGCTCGGATCTGTTGTGCCTTGCCTGTCAGTCACTCCCTTAAATAGGAGAGAATTTTATCTTGGATCACATATTTAAGATTTCGGTCGCATTTTGGCTGCCTTTTGCTTGTTCACCTAGATCTTCTGGGAAGCAAGAGAGTAACACCTTGTCGTCTAGATGTGATTAAGATGTTATCACATACTCCCCTGCATCCACAACTGTATTGGATACAAAAGTGCAATATTAAACCAAAAGAAAAAAAAGGAATTTTAAAGTGCTTTATCTTCTTTCTGCGCCTTTTGGCATTTTTAGTATCTTTTAAAAATGGAAAGTTCTGTAGCACGTGCCATTTATTTTTATTTTCTTACTCTTTTTGTTTAATATACCGCAAAATTGTACGAATATATTCCATGCGCTTTAACTCATTTGCCTGGGTTTGCTCTTTAAGGAAATTACTAGATACTAATTTAAACTAATAACATCTAGTTACTGCTTTTGTATTGGAAAAATTATAGACCGGTATTTGACTGTAATTCACAAACCGAAGACAGTCGAACGTAAATTCCGTGAGTATGTTTCCTGATCATAAGTCTATTATATACGCGTAAAAACTAGAAATCTAGCTCGGGGAGTCCATAGCAGGTGATAAAACTCGCATAACCAATTTTAGGCCATCAATTATGACCTCCACACGCATAATTGGCTTTGGTCGGAGATAGTAAATTTAATGACCACTTCGGATGTGTACCATACCCCGGAATGACTTGCATTTGATTTTTTTTCTGTCGTCAAGGCGTGCCACCCAAAAGTTGGTTGTAATTTAGTAATTACACCGAAATTCGGGCGCCAAAGAAAATCTTAAGTCTGCTGAAAACGGAAATCGGGAGTACAGCTGGTTATGTCAACACTATAAAAAGATAATGACTATTTTCAGACAGTCGCAGGTGACCATTTAACGAAAGTCCTGTAAACAAATTGTCTACCTTCTAGCCGATAAACTGGCGATAAGGCCGGTGAGTGCGTATCTACAAGGTGTCAAGATAATCGAACGGCTTAGATATTTCTGGTATCTTTCAACTTCAAGTATTTGATAGAAATCAAAATTTAAGGAGAACTTAATCACGTAGCCGAAATTTGATGAGGTTTTCAATGGATTGCACGAATTTTGGTAGTGGTGCGGTGATAACGTCTTCCAAAATTTCTTATCATTCATCGAAAGACTGATAGTGCTTAGATGTAAAAGCAAAGTACTTGCGATATGAATCGATGATGTGTTGTTTTTTGAGCGATTTCATTTCAACAAGTGATTAGATTAGGCTTCAGACGATTTTAGTGCCCATGGAATTTTCGTGATACTTTACGCGTAGATCGCAGTGTTATTTTTTATCGAGATCTCTTCGACTATCGTTAAAGGATTTTTCCGTGATTCGAAAAGACAATTTGAATGATTGAATTTCGCACTATCTACGTTACGAGTGATTATCAAATATTTCAAGGGTCAATCTTTCACGTGACAAGTGCATGATTGAAGCCATTTAAGCCGATAACAAAAGTCTGTCACTTTAGACAGTTAATGAAAAAAGATGGGATCAGATATAAAAAATCTCCCTATTTTAGGAAGAACATATTAAAATTATGCATGAACATCGTGTGATATTTTTTTATAAATTGCACTTTGTTACTAATTGTATTGTACTTAAAAATTTTGAGATATTATTCGATTTAGAGATATCAATTTCTGTCGAAATTCAATAAAAAATTAATATTAATCCGGATATTTAAAATTATCTGAAATATAGGCCGGTATAACCATAGATAACTCATTGTTTTAATATCATTTTTAAAAAAAATAGATATTGAGTCAATAAGAGGGTGCAAAGTGGGACAAAAAATGCAGTAATGTAAAAATGACACTAGACTGTAGATTGTAGGCATTCATACATTTGGATTGGATAACGATCTGTCCAGATTTAAGCTTATTTTAATTGTAAATAAATTTTTTTTTTGGGTTGAAATTAAATTTTCCCGATTGTTTATAACTTTAATATTAGTTCCGAGAATTCGATATAATTTACATCGAATGTTGTTTTTTGTTTTTTGTTTTACTAATCTATTGAATCAACTAAAACATCATTGCAGAGAAATTTTTAATTATGACCCTCTGAGGCCATGTTAATGTAAAAGTGCCTGAAACCGAAGCAACCGTAGCAGCATCTGAGCATCCGTGGCCCAGAGATAAAACTGAGGTTATCCGCCGGGAGATTCTTCTCGCGTTTCTTTTTGTCATTGGTAGAACGAGTGATCAGAGACACCTTTGAATTCCCTCTAATTAAACAATTCGTAGAATTTCGTGTTAATTGAAAGAACCAGCCTGATATTTTTTGGATCTTGTTGTTTTTGTCTTTTTTTTTTGTATAAAGTAAGAACTGTGCATCGCGCCAACGGCGACTGAACAGAGAGCTCGATCCGCCAACCGAGAAAAAAGAAATGAAATACATACTCGGGGTGAAAAAAAAACTAAAAGGGAAAAAGAAGAAATTTCCCGGTTACCTGGAAAAAAGAAACGATACGTGTGGAATGAACAAACAACTATAAGATACAGATTCTACACTTGTAGTGCCGGACATAAGCCTTGCCACGCTGAGATTAAGATAGTCATGCCGGGGAAGACTTCGACTGGATAACTCCTTGATTGAGATTGCATCAATTTCAGCAAAACATTTCTGAAAATTGCACAGTTCTAAGGAGCGATCCGAGGTGGCTGCCATGCTCCACTGCATTATGGATCGGTCGTATCTCGTGCTATTTAACAACGGCTAGGAATAATTTAACTCGACTTACACTTCTTTCTTATAAAAATGATTACTTATGTACAATATTTAAATATAGTACTTTTAAAGTCTTTTGCAATTAAACATTTCGGAAAGTGTCTTAAATGGAAAAAGTCTAGCATTTTGAAAATATAAAATTATTTCAAAAATTACAGTTATCATTGTGATCTTTAAAATTATATGCAAATAGAAAAAAAATTATATATTTTGCTCAGGTCATCAAGGAAAATGACTCATTCTCGGTTAAAGTTGAATTAGAAAGCCCAGATTTTGATTTTCTGAGGTGATTCTACAAGCCAGCCGGCTCGCGACCATCGGTCCTAGCTCAAAAGAAGTATCGTATATAATTTTCGCCAAGCGCAACTAGCGTTTGTTGTGAAAAATAGTTGAATGTGTTCCTAACTCGCCTTACTTATAGCTTTTCTGAGGAAATAAATTCCGCAGAGTACTTTCACACATTGACCCTAGTGCTATACCCAAATGTAGCGACATCAGGCAGACAGCTGACAGACCAGGGGGGCAGTGGACTATTTGGTTAGTGGGGTGGGGAGCCAAGCGGTCAGGCGGTCAGGCAATGAGCTAGTGGGTTTATTGGACACAGGGTCAAGCGGTGAGGGGGTGAGAGAGTCAGTCGGGCAGAGGGTAAGTGGGTCAAGCGGGGTTCAGACAGTCGATTGGGCAGTGGGTTAGTGGATCAGTGGATTAATGGGCTAGTTCGTTAGTTCGATCAGCTACTAATTCCGAATTTTTAAAATCAATAATTAGGTCAGCATGGGAGAGTATTGTTTCAGTTTATGTATTCACTTTTAGATGCTTAAGAACTTGTTTTCGTGTATCTACTTTTGAAAAAAAGATAATAAAGTTTTGTATAGGATGTTCATTACTTGCGGCACTTTCTACGAACAGTAAAGCTGTTCTTGTCACTTTAGATTAGATAGAAATAAAACTTAATAAAACATTACCTTAAAATTTCATTTACACAATTCTTAATTAATATTTAGTTAAACCTTTGTTTAGTCAATATATATTCAAGTTCTTTTTTTCCAAAAATACTTCTTGCAAAACTACAGAATAAATCATTTTATTTCATTGAAGGTTTCTAGAAAATCAGGTATTTTTTTACAGTCCAGATAGGTGACTGTCATTAATCAGATCCTTTTCTAAAAATTTAAAGAAATTATATTGTAGCATTTCAGAGCAATCTTATTGATAGTTAAGAATTCGAGTCACAATTTAAGAGTAGTAGTATATTATTATTCACTTGATAACCAAATCGTCATATTTTATGTACTAAACATTTAAAACTCGACACGGAAATGTTAAGGAAGATGTGTAATCATTACTTTTTCAGTAAATCCTCCACACTTTTCCTATTATCTTCGAAATTCCTAACTATGGCCGTAAATATTAAAATAATTAGCTCTGGGAAATGACTTGGCGCCAGTAGAAGATAAACAATCCCGGTCGTTGAGATGGAGACACCACCGATGGCCCCAGTTAAAGGGATTCCTGCGACCCGCTCCATTGTCACGAAGGTTCCCTATGAACCCGTTGTTGGGGAGGCGAGGGCATATGCATAATATTTTTGATTGAATGGGATCTGCCGGGACAGAAGGGGATAGAGACAATGAGCTAAAAAGAAGTGCTACTTTAAAATACAAAAGGGCCGCAGTTCACGCCACTCCAGTGCTCCTTCCTCAATCCTCCTTTCAGCTGACGGTGCAACGAATTCATCATGCCCATATGATTACGTTGTAGCCCTAGCTCTAGCATTCGCTCACCGAATCGGGAATCCTCATTGTTTGCGTCATGAATGTTATCACGTATTCCCGAGATCTCATCTCGCCGATAACGCGCAATGATTTTCTGTCCTCGGTCTCGTTTTTTATTTTTACTTTTTTCAGTTTTTTTTTTTTTGTTTTTTTGCCCAGGCGCTTTTCTAGGAGATTGCTTCCCTGCATCACATCTGTCGAGACTCGGGACTCGGGAGCGAGTTCCGTGGTCTCCTTTCAGGTGTGTCACATGCTCCGGCTTGAAGCTGAGGCCACATTAGCACCGATGTACGTGCGCTTTGCTTCACAATATTTTCTCACATATCGTTGCCAAGATGGCAGGAGGAAAACGGTGTCCGTTCCAACGCGACGTCCCTCTGGATCGTATAATTAAGCGTGGTGTGGGCCGGCTGGAGATGCGTAATGAATTGCCCAAGGCGTTGTGTTTACGTTCAGGAGAACTATTTCGGGATTACTCGTTTCGTTGGTCCAGTATTTAGCTCCTCACGAGTAGCATTATGGCGATTTCCATCTGGTTAGTGTTTACAAACGGGGGACATCATTGCTATTAAATTTTAGTCCCTGCGCGATACACTCTTACTTTCATATAATTATGAACTTCTTCACTACTTAAGAAATTCGAACCCTGTAAGACATGTTCTTTTATATAAAATAAAATTTTTGATTATTATTTAAAAAAACGAAATATTCAGAGTAAAAGGTATAAAATGTAATAAGAAATTGTGGTAGAGTAATAAGAAATAACGAACTAAACAATTTTCTATTTTGTAAATATTTTTACCCGAAATTACTCAAATACTTTCATTTAGCATCAATCACACGAAGGACAGCGTTTTATAACTTGGTAGCACATAATCATAGCACTCATCGTATCCATTATATACTGACCTGAACATTACGAGTGTAGGAGATACTTCTAGATAGACCACTTCTTAGCGTCTGATTTTCTTGAGAACTCAGTTATCTCGGAACAACGCCAGAAGTAAAATCAGGCGAGTTGAAGGGAGCGTTTTCTTAGTGCACGTACGAAATGACCAAGGGACATAGAATTTAGACATTGGAGAATTTCCGATAAGATGCTCATAACCCATCCAAAATGTAGTGCAGTTAAATTGTTAGCACGGTTAGTGTTTTGGAGGAGAGATTTATCTTATTTCATGTCTCCGGGATGTGTGTTCTTATCTTTCTCTAGCTTTTGGAATGTTCAATTCGAATATTCTTAAAAAAATCTAGTTGAGTACTTCGAATACAATAAGAGGAATTTAATGGGGTGATTAAGGACTTCATAATTAAGCAAAATACTTCAAATTATTTCTACAATTATCTGAAAGTATAATGAATAAGACACTTAACTTACGTTTAACGCTAGCGGTTTTTAAATTAATTCTCCTGGGTGCTACAAGGATTGAATTTTCATCTTAGGTTATTAGCGCATTTTTGGAATATATTCGATAAATATTTAATAAATTGCGCCCTTTTTTTGCCACGTTGTAAAATTGAACGTCGTAAACGAATCGAAAACAAAGCCCATCGACGGTGGCAATAAATCACCTCATGAATACTTCCAAATGTGTATGCTACCGAAGCGATGTGTCTTGGGCATTATTCCCTAATTTACTTCAGGAGAATCCTTCTCCTTTGTAATTTATGGCAACCACGTAGGCAGCGTCAGATTTGTCGCATCTCATTTGGACCATACGAATCCATCAATCTGCGACGTTATTAATGTGCACCACGAGACGACGGAGATACCGATCACGATCTTCTGGCTGGCATCTAACACTTTGGTTTTATTTCGAGGAATTTCTCCATTTGTTCGACGCGGGTCCAACCAGATGCAATGGCAAATCCATCACTATCATTCTCTTGGATCGGTCTAATCTTGTACTTGAAAAGGCTCGTCCAACGCGCACCGAAGGCGGAGACAGTGAACAAATCGTGCGATTGTTTGGCCACCGCCGAACTTATTTTACTTAAGCAGCAATTTCAGTGCGCTATCAGAATTCCGTGGCTCGCACAGAAGCAAAGACACCTATTAACCTGTCAGGTAAATTAATAGAACACCTTCGGGGACTGGAATTTAACCACAGCCGATTCGCAGGAGAACGCGCAATGAATTATTGACTCCTCGTGCCTATCGGTTGATATCTCGCGGCTGATTCCTTATCTTTTTTCGTCCGCGGATCTCGCGGATTCATGTTGCGATCGCGGGTCTCCTATCCACGGGAGCGCTATGTTGTCGCATCAGGCTACACGCCGTTAATGCGGCTCATTATTTTATTAATTATGACAGTGGCTGATGCGTTAATTTGTCGGTGCGTTGCTTCAATTACGTTCCCGCATCGTCCCTGCACGTCGCGAGTCAGAAAGGCTCCAAATTGGCCGTGTAAAATCGGTCGTCTTCACGCCGCATCAGAGAAATCGTCCTCTGCAACCTGTGACGAATCCGATTGCTTTTATTGCCGTGAAATTCTAAGGGTCGGGGAATTCGAGATGGCCTAACAAGGCCTCGATGCCACCAGCCCGGGTCGTTTTGTTTTGATTTGTTGTGACAGTTTTGATGGTGGGAACACGCCTATCGAATACGATGCTATATCGATAAATTAACAGAATGCTGTTATGCAAAAATAGCCGCGAAATTTTATTGCAATTTTATGTCTTCTGCACAAGACCAGCGGACAGTCACTTTCGGTTTTGTTCTGATTTTCTCAGGGGTAATTATCTTTTGGTTGACATCACTATTTTTTTATAAGTAGTTATTTTTCCATAAAATTTGTTTACAATTTTTTTTTAAATCTTTATTATAGGGTATCGATTGCTTGGTTTGCGAATGTTTTTTTTTTTTTTTTAACAGATTAAAATTTAAGCAAATTATAAAATTTGTAAAATCAGAATTTAAAATGCACTTTACTCGATCACTAATTCATACACCTTTGCACGTCGCTTTCCAAACTAGTGTACGATACGGCCGCATAATTACACACATGATATGGTAATTCATTGTAATTTAATAATTAAATTTATTAAATTATTAAATTTATTATCAACTAGTAAATGTCCATAACTTTGGCTCCTTTGCCGAACTTTTTAATTTTTATTCTCCAGAGGTACCTAACTGATCATAATTTAGATTAGGCGATTAGAACAAAACCTTTAAGTTTTATAGAAACATCTCCATAAACTATAAAACTGTACTAAAAATTGTATTTGTTTTTTTTTTCATCTAGAATCCGGGACAATACGAAAGTTAAAACATACCTTAACTTTTGTAATCGGAGGTAAGCCCAGAAAATTTACGAAAAAAATAAGGAAAACTGCTTTATGACCGCAATAAATAACGAAGTAACTCCCTAATGAAGGTGCTCGTAAAAGAGCGCTCCATGGTGTCAGTGGTTTCGTTTGTATGACCGAAATTTATCACAGGCGTGCATTGTAGCGTACACCTGAACTACTGATAACGAAGTGCTCCCAGGCTTTGCGGCACGAAAACGGAGTCTATTTTTTCGTCACAATCTACTTTTTTCGGTTGCGTGCCGTAAAGGAGTGAAGGAATTTTGCGAAAAGGTTAAAATGCGTGCATTGTAACGCATAAAAATTGTGGCAGCCAAAACAAGAGCCGGGCGGGGGTTTTTGTTGTTGAGCACGAGACACGTTCGAGTGGACCTCGTCACTCAAGTGGTGTCGCACTGGTGGCCTTGCACTCGAGCAGCTCGATATTTTTCGAAACAAAGCCACTCGGGCACAAGTGAACTTACAGCCCTAAATCGTTTAACCCCAAGTATCCGAGAAGGTCCCGAGGTATTGTGGACCTGCCTGTTCTGCAAGTTGTTCCATATCAAGAGCGCATTGTTGGCACGCGCCGAACCCACTTATTGATCTCAAAGTGGCTAAAATAGCGCCACACATGATGCAGTTTTAAGGTTTTTATAGCCACTGTTCCTTAGGAAAAAGCAGGCACATGTGGAGGTATTACGTTTAGAATGCGTTCCGCGGGATATTTAATAAAATTAACAACAGAATATTTCCAATGTTCAATGCTTTTGTGATTTAAGAATGAGGTTGATACTCTTTGATTTCCAGGTCTATTACTCCAAAACTGTCCAATATAACAACCATTTGAATTCTTTTATTACCAACAAATTGTGTGGTGGTGAAGTGAAGTTTTCATTATTTTTTATTTCAGTAACAGTGTCTAAAACAATTGATTTTAATGGGATTTATTTTTCAAAATTTTGGGCAACGAAGTATTTACTTTGATAGTTTTGTTTAATAAACTTTTTAGATTTTTGTTATCGTTATAAGGTACTATAAGAAATTCAAATGCAATTTTTGAACGGTGTAGACTTTGCAAACTTAATGTTTTGCAAACTTGACTAATTTATCTACCTGGGGATTTGTGGAAAAGTAATATTCATACTCAGATATTAAATCGAAAGTTGCTTACTTTAATTATGTCTTCGCAATCGTCCTTAGATATAAATAGACTAGTAATTGGACGACACGAGCTCGGAATTTGATAGCGAATTTCTAGTGGCTTATATGTATCTGGCTAAGTGTTTCAGTGCACACAATAGACATTTATTAGTTGTTAACTAAAGATGACTTGTCTTTTGAAAACCGACTTACTTAAATGTAGGAGTTAGAAATAAGTGCTGTAGGAAAGCAGAAAATTTGATAGTATCGGTGCTTCAAGGGCACTTGCTGTATTTAAAAGCACTTTTTGGGTTTTTGGGCATAACATTTTGAATAACAGTCCCACTTTTTCTGTGTGTACGTGATGGGGCTATTTTAGGGCCACCGGAGCACCTTTCCACGCAGATAATCGTTAAACTTTCAAGTTAGCTCGCTAACTGCCCCCGAAGTGAAAAGAGTTTTATGGCCGAAAATTTTCACCAGTAGCGGCCCTGAAGCCTTTTGCACATACACAAACACGTAATTTAAGTCAGGCGACCGCACTTTATGGCGGCCATTAGCAAAAAAGTAATTAAGACAAAGGACTCTAATTACGCCCGCAACAAACGAACGGGCCATAATTCCGTTTGTAACTTAAAAATTTCCCCGTCTATAAATCTTGTCTTTATGTCACCCGCTTGCGGTGCCGGAGCCGGAGCTGGACTTAGCAGGCGTACGGTCTTCCAATGGAATTAAACAGTTTCCCTAGGAGATAGAAGTTGGCGGCAGCGGATTCGCCCCCCGACCGCCGACCACCTCCTTTATGAATGAATGTAATTTGGTGGATATGGTCTTGTAGAAATCGGTTATCAGCGAAGAAAAATGGTCTTATCATGTTCGTAATGTCTACAATAAAACACGTAGATTCATTTTAACTGCCGGCCATTAAAAATTTTAACCCCTTAGTTGTCCTGCCCCAAGGGAGCATTTCGTTCGGGAGACGTCGAGGCTTTGTGCCAGTAACACCTTTTCGGGTCCTCCTATCCTCCTAGGGGCTCCGGGGCCATGCTATACACATATGGATTATCTCGGTTCATGTTGTTAGCAATGAACGAATTGTTCCTCAAACTTTTTGGGGATCACCGAAATATTGATTTAATCCCAGGTACTAATTCAATCGTTTTTACGCATTTGATATTAAGCGATTTCCATTTTACATATTTCATGCATACCTGTTATTAAAAATGTTTCCAAAACGCTCTTGAAAAATTAGTAACTTTTTCAAGTTTCACAACAGCTATTTCAAGTTTGTTAACAGATTTTTCTTTCTTAATAGTAGATGATTCCTAACTAATTTAAGATTGGAAATGTACCTTCAATTTAATAGGGAATTTGTATTTTTATTTTCTAATTATCAATATCTTTAATTACATTCTTCGAATAAACATACATCCTTAAATAAATCTTTGATAGCTTAGATGATAGAGCAAGTTAAAGATCTAGAGTTTAAGAGCTTTTCACAGTTCTAAAACCAACACTATGGGAATATTCCAGTAACAAGGTATTAAAGTCCAAAATAGTGCGATATACGACAATTGCGAGAGGAATGTTAAAACCCTACTTTCAGCTGTAGCCCTAACATTTTAACAGGATTTAAAAGTTGTCACTTGAGGAAGCGACTTTTAATCTTTACTTAAGTTCTTGGGACTTTGGTTTGAGTAGATATGAAATTTATGATTCCTCTTTCAATGCACCAATTACATTTGTCAAATAAGTTTGTGTCCGATGTACATTTGTACTAACATCCATAAATACCCAGCGGGAAAGAATAAACACCCTCCATCGATTCACAGACGTCAAAGCAATTTCTGAACAATTACTGAACAATTTTTCCTCAAGTTCTGATTTTATTTCATTTCCCAAGTGTCGCTCTGCAAACATCGCCTCACTAAAACTGGCCTATGTTCGAGGGGGACTGTTTTCTTTTTCTCTTCGACAATTAAATAAAAGTGAACCCCAAATTACACCACAATTGGGTAATAAAACCACATGTTCATTTACTAGAGAGGGCTTCAGGAACAATTCAACGTGCTCTGCCAAAAAGGCAATCGTCACATATGCTACTAAAGTGAAGCTGTTTTGTGGGTCAATGTAGTTCGTCTCAATTAAGAGCAAAGGTGAAATATTTTGTTTGATTCCATTGTAACAATGCAACTATAAGAATTGAAGTGTCTTCAATTTTTGGAAACCCTAATTTATGAAAAGGACATATGTATAAGATACATTTGTTAGAGTTGCAGAAATATGTTAATTATATATTGTAATTTTTTGGGATAGTCTAAAGTATAACTATATATAATAAAAATAACATATGAAGTGCGAATTGTACTCCATAAATATAATCTGTTCCCTACCATAAATATATTATAATCTGTAAATTCATCTCTCGAACAATATACATCTTGCAGTGGATAGGTAAGACCGTGTCTTCCTTTAAAATATTCTAAAGCGCAAACAAAAATTCAAGGAAAAAACTTCAAGATTTTATCTAGCAGAGAAAAATATTTAAAGTCCTTTTCACACTTCAGAAAGTTTTGTAACGAAGAAGAAGTCTACAAAACGCTATCCGAGAAGAATACCAGCATATCTTCGACCATTGTCAGGGACAGCTATCACTCGCGATATAATCTAAAGCCAAGATAAGTGTTTATCTAAGGGTTGGATCAGTTGCATTCTAAAGTTCAGACGAAGCGAATGCAAACTCCGAAAGAGAGATTAAGGGACATTTCGGATGACACGAAACTGGAGCATAGTAACCTTCAGGATAGTTAAGACCGCTTAATCTTCCTAGTCTCCTCTAATCCAGAAATCTTTCATTGTTATGCGAAACGAGGGCAAGGTACTTCAGTAGACAAAAATATCAATTTGTATGTACAATAAGGAATCCGATAATCACCGAAAACATGTCCTTTGTCTTATTCCATCTCAGGATTTTCTGCAATCGAAGCCTCAGTGTGCGTTTAGCGACAAAAAATTGGAGCATCTTCCATTGTTCCAGTTCTAACTGCAGGATTATCCTGTGATTGCTTTTTTTAAACGTTACATGGAGTCTCTGGAGGAGGTGATGTGGTATTAGCCCGTTAGAAAAATTTTACTGGCTAACGCACAGCATCTCCTGGACCGAACAAAATAAAGAGACAGATTTATGGCAAATAAATTATTGAATGACCCGTCTCCGAGCATTTCAAGTGACACGGTGTGCGTAATAACCGCTGGGACACTGGACAGGACAGTTCGGCAGGGACGTGATTTTATGTCTTATGTGTTTTTACCTCCTTACCTCCTTTCAAGAAGGTAATCTCGGTAAGAAGCAGGCGGTGTAGTACCTGTCAGTTTGAATGGATGCACTTTGTTCCCGCATAGACGAAGGACTCCGGGAAACGCCTGGAGGGAAGTTGCCTGCTTAAGACTGGCGCCAGACAAGGTTTAACTCCGGCGCCCTAATGACTTCCTTGAAGTCGACGGAAAAGATTTCTCCCTTTTACTGCGTATGTCACCCGGATGAAATGTCCTTTGTGCCTTTCGTTGCAGTAAGCAAAGTTAATACTTTTATTTGTCGAGTGACATCCGTTAATGTCCATTCAATTGTCTGCTAAGTACCACAATAGTGAGACTTTCATCTTCATGCATGGGCCAGCTTTTAGATCTAGTCTGCCGTAAGTAAAAGAGTTTAATTTTAAAAAATACAACTGGGAGCGGTTTTTATATTTAGTCCTAGGTTCTAGTTTTAAAACTCTCTTTTATAGTGATATGAATATATAGCACTTTTTTCTCGGTTTTCGTTCGAATCAAATAAAAGTGTTTTTATAATAAAATGTTAAAATTTAAAAGTTTAATTTGTTATTGAAGATCGAATCTCTGTTAGATTGAGTCTATCCTATGGATTTTATTTACATAATTAAAGAATTTCAACAAAGAGTGCATAATAAATTTAATTCTATGTTTTGAAAGTAGGTATGCATTTATTTAAAAGAGATTACAAGTCCGTGTCGACGGTGCAAGAATAGTGGAAGTGATGTTTAGCTAATTGTCATGATTTTCAAAAAATGAAATAATGAATTAAAATAAAAAAATTATTTATTTCAGGAAGCCATTCCGAAGTAATTGATGTATGTAAACTTGCCTAACTTATATCCCATAGGAAAATCTGTCTATGAATCAAATTGAGCAAAAGGATTCAATTACAGAATAAAAAATTCTTTTCCAATAATGTAAACTTGTGCTTGGACTTATTTAAATAGTGTTAGTTCTTGTTGTTTTCTTGTAATAGCCTGAAAACAACCAATTATTAATCATAAACTACATAAGGCCCCTTGCAAATTGTCGCCTATTTAAAGCATCAGGCTTGGATTTGCACGTCATTAAACTTCCGTCTTTCACATCAAGAAGAGCTTACGCGTAATCCTCCTGGATCACAATTCCAATATTTTTCGCGTGAATAGTGTAACGCTTCCCGCACTTGCAATGCGTGCGTTCGGCCAAACTTCACGTAACCGATTAAGCGTCGAAAGTAGTTTAACATGAGGGCTGAAGCGGGAAAAGGCCCACCGCCGTTCCTGGACCGCTCTTTGAAAAATCGCATCAGCGGCACGCGTCGCTGGTTATTTAAGATCTTTGCTGCCGCTTAAGCGGCCTTACACTTTACATATGTCACCGTTATCCCCGTGGGAGTGCTGCTTAGCTAAATAGCCTAAGGGTGGGACCCCGGGCAGGTCCCGGTGCAAGAAGTCGACAAGTCATTCTAGTTAATCCTGGGCGGTGTAAATAATATGATTAGCACAATGGGAAGCTGGAGACGGGAGTCAAGGAACCGGCGATAAATCATCGCACCCTAATGCCGTCGCCGAGAGCGCTATCCCCTGCCCTTCCCGGTTTCTCAAGGGTGCTAATATCACATGAAGTAGAATTAAATCCACATCGGGATTAAAAACTCCAGCCTCGATTCCTCCAATCCTAAATGTAGCCATGCCTTGTGTCCCAGTATTCGCATTTATCCCGAAATATGAAATTACGCTTTTATAGCGCCTAATCAAAATCCCGAACAGTTTACGGGAGCATTGTGCTGCTACGTGCGACAGTATGCCGCGCACTCACGTGGAATTGATTTTATTAACTTGATTCCATTCAGTTCGTTTTGTCGGAGAGCGCCGTGTGCACCACACCGACCGTACGATGGGTCCTTTATGAACCGCCGATGGATTCATTACCTCCGAACGTGGCGAATAAATTAATTTACACCAGTCTGAGCATTAGCACAAAATTTCAGGGGTCTTAAATAGCTGGCTGCGTCCTGTTCGGAGATAAGAAGTTGCCTATTTTCTTAGTATTGAGAAGGCAACGCCTTGACTGAGGCTATTCACATGAATCTGGATTATTTAAAAAAAAAAAAAAAACTTATGCTACCTTTTATTGTCTTGTTTGCTGTAACAAGGGGTTTGCACGTAAATGAAAAGGATATTCTGTCGAGTCAACCTCCAATAAAATGTGCTGTGTCTTTGTCGTTACGCTAGATCTTATAGAAAACTAAACTTAAAGTATACTTGTCTAAAGCCATTATTAACTTGTTTTAAAGTGCCATATCTTCGACAAGACTATTCGATTTCGATTTAAGGTGTTTTAATTAAAATTTCCGATGTTACATACACATATACGCTATCCAATGCTATGCACGTGCAAGTGAGTATGTACGGTACGGATGAGAACTGTAGATTTTATGTAGCTTATAAATTTCAAAAATCAAACGTAAAACATAACGCATTCATTACTTTCCATAAAATTTCAGAACATCATGGTCTTTGACCTCACAATAACTAAAATTATAATTGGATGTAAAATACCATTACGTAGTTTTATTAAAATTTATTTCGCTATTTATTGGTGTAATTTAACTATTTCAAATTCCCAAAAAAACATTCCGAATTCCGAAATTCTCTCTGATCCCATTCAGTCTCAAGTCTCATTCTGGCTAATTGTAAAACTCTGAACAGGCTGCAATTTCCATCTTCCATCGTTAGTAGACGAAACTTTTAATAAAATTACCTTTCCGACGTGCTCGGCAGAAGCCGCGTACTCCGTAGTCCATTAATTAGCATGTCAAAACACCCTTATGCTTGACCCTAATAATAGACCCACCCATGGCTGAAAGAGCTTATTGAAGACCCCGTGAAAATGGATCATCTGTCGAGAAGCAACTATGACTTGCACTTTTTCTGGATGAGAGCTATTTTGTTATACGAAGGAACACACGGTTGGTTAACTACCGAGGAGTAGCCTCACTTAAGACATAAGACTTAAGATCATCGTCACGGCTAAAGACGAAGACTGATCAGTCGTTCAGGTCAGATATTGCTTTTCGATCGTCGTTGCTGGTGTCTTCTAACTTTTTATTGTCCAGTCGACCAGACGCGAGCCATCCCGGGCATGGCGACTCAATTCTTCGGCTCTTCTTGGCGTTTCTCGACCATTACTAGTTTGCATTAAGTAAATGGATCCACCGCGGCCCACTTAATTATACCATACTCGTGGCGGCGAATGCTTTTAAGTTTTTTAATAGCTGTTTACATTAATGGCATGAAACTACTCATTTCGAGCGGGCTCGCACTGACCACTGGCCCGCTCGGGAGCTATTAGACCTGGAAGAGAGTGGTTTCACGCGTTATTTATTTGCGTAATAGATCCCAATTTCCTCCCGTTCTAATCTGCAGTTTTTAAAAAACAAACTCGCAGAATCGGTTCCGGGACAGTCATTGCGAATTGACTAAACAAAAAAAAGATTTTTCGAGTGTCTCTCGCTTTTGTGCCCATTTATCTCTGGTGTGTTAGACAATCCGAAATTGATATATTCCACCCCCTTGAGTTGCATGATTTCTGCTATTCGGGCACAATGGACATCTTACCCGTTAAAAGAAAATATTGTGAGAAATTCTCGGATTCTCAAACACCGAGTTTTGATTCTATTCCGACACAAAGGGGTGAATCCTAGAAAATGTCACCGACGACTGTTCTCCGCTTTTATATTTAGGTTAATAGAATGCGTCACTGACAAGGATGACCCTAAATTGAATTATTAAAGAAGGAGTTAAAAGGCGTGCACTGGGAAGAAAGAGGCAAAGACCGGGTCTGAATAGGGGCGGTATTGGCTCAAAAATGATGCGACATTCTTGCGGCACAATGGCTTTTGTTCGTAAAAGTATTCTATCATCGCTTTTTATTAAGAGGTCCTCATCTGACCCTCAAATCCTTTAATCGAAATGCAGCTGAATTTTGAGATCTTTGGATGAAAGTGCACTTCACGTGTTTGTTGTTCTTTAGAATTGTGACAACACTAGAACTGCTCTTTGGAGTTTAGCGAAAAGGGTACTGAGACCTTTTTTAGTCAGTTTGTGTGACCTTACGAAATTATAGGTCCTATTTGAGTTGTATTAAGATAAAATTGGTAAAAGTTTCTTTACAGATGTACTTGGTGCGTAAAGCAAGCAGAAAGAATTAAATTCTGAAGTTATAGAGCGAAACTTGAAATAACTTGAAATGGGAATCACCTTTTTATATTCTAAAATAATTTAAATAAATCATTTTTTAAAACATAAAACTTTTTTAATAAATTTTGCCCGGAAAGTAGAATAAAGGATGAAGTTTAAAGTTTAATAAAAGATAATTTAACATTTTAAAGACAATTCGTGCGTACTAGTGCATTTACAAAATACGCAATAAACCAAATTTGTCTGTACAGGCTTTTTGAAACTTAAGATAAATAAGAGAACTTATAAAAAGGATTTCAATATTCCAAATTATTTTATGATATTTTAGATAATTTTGTGCGTGGTGTAATTATAAATTATATAATGTAATTAATTTAAACTAAGGGCTTCGTTCAGACAGAAGATTGAAGAAAGTTAAATTGGATTTTAATCAACATGAATTTATCAATAAATATATGAAAATCCTAAACGTATGAAATTGGACGTAGACATGAATTCTAATGAGGAGGTTGCACTGTAATATTCAGAATTTTGATTTACTGGCGCTTCAGTAACAGGCACTTAAACTGCATTACAGAGCAACTACTTCATTAAGTTTGAGTTAACCTTAACAGCAGATGTTTTGCTTCAAATTACGAGTAATATTTATTAAAGCTATGCGCGTGTAAAAATGTTCAGAGGCATGTGATGACGGATATACTTAATTTTTTATTTTTTACTGAAGCAACGTGAAATGGATGATGAAGAAATGATGAAAAACAAGTATTGGGGTTTCTGCTTGCGCAATGACCCCTGGACGATAAAGGAAGTACACGAGTGTGCAGGAGATAATCACCATAAGTTCCGGTGTGATTCATCTTGCTCCAAACTCAATTTTCAAGTTTAGGTCTATTAAAGCTGTGGCCTATTAAAGCGGGACCGGGTGGGGTCGGAGCGAATTGGCTGATTCCCTCAGCTGGAGGGTTTCAGCCGCCCGGTCTTACACTTTAAGCCAGAGCCCGTGTTTTTATCCTTTCAAACACTCGAAAAACAAAGTATGAAAACAGGAGATGTGATCCGGCGATAAGATACCGGCGACCATTTTTGACATAAAAGGAGCTGGACTGCGGCTGCCTCTTTACATCGGCCAAGGCCTGTACACGAGCTGGCCGGAGGATTCGAGGATCCGTGGACTTTTGTCCATGGCGAACCAGATGGAAACGACCACACTTGTCAAAAGCGACCGCATTGATGTCAAACAAAATGAAAAAAATAAACAGAGATATAAAAGCGCCCTGTCAAATACAGACGTCGCCCTTTGCAGATATTGTCTGCGAGACGTCCTTTGAGCAGGACCCACCCCGCGCCGTGCCGCTTGACTCTTTCATCCCGCTCCGGTTCCGAATAACTCAGATCATAGATAATCGAAGTAATTGATATAATTATGCTCTCGTTTAGCCGGGCAGATCTGTGGCCAGCCCGCACCGCTCTCGCCGCAGGCGTCCCGGTTAATATCTCAATTACAGATGCGATTAAATCGCAGCTAACGATTTAATGAAAGGATTAATGCAAATAGCACCCAGTCTTGGGTGGCACTGCAAGGACACTCTGCATGTGAGCTGGTCACAAGTAAACGTGCGATTTTCCGTTTGACTATGTACCCTCCAACTACGAAGATATGACTGGATCAACCTTCCAGTGGATTACGAGGGTTATGGGGTCATTTTAACCTCTAGAACATGGGATCTAAGAAACTAAGGATCAGAGGATTTGAGGGATTTGGAAAGGTAATTTTAAACAAATAAAACTTCTAAACTAACTTCCACCAAGTTAAAAAAAACAACAGTCAGCCTGTCTCTTGTTCTCATAGAATTTGAAGACGAATTAAAAAATGCATATGTTTTTTTTAGCTTAATAAATTTAGAGAATATATTATTAAAAAAAAGCTCTAAATTTTATCTAAGCATTTCTGATATTAACTATTAATACACAAGCAGCTTTTAAAATTAATAATTGTTTCGTTTTGAAGTCTGTATCGATCAAAATATTTCACGGAGAATATTTCTTTATCTCTTCAAACTCTAGTGAAATCTGAGTAAAAATAATATTTCAGTATTGATGTCATTTATTTAAGGTTTATGCAGCAAAGAGAAATTCTTTTCATCCTTTCATTTTGCCAAATTTTAAGCAGATACCACCACTAGTTCGATAAATAAATAAAAAAATACAAAACACCTTTAAAATATCGTATATATAAACAGCAAGATGAATCGAAGAAAATTTCAAGACAGTACAATCTTGTAATGACCAGTTTTTTTTTTTTCAAAATTTGTGGATTTTAATAAAATTGTCAGTGGATGTTCTACTTGAATTATTTTATTACTTAGGCACAGTGCGCTGTACTTTAAACTGGACTAGACTCTAATGATAATTAAATTTAAATTTTACAAAATTTTGCTCTAACACCTTTTTCATTACGCTATTTTTAGTAATTATACTTTTACTTTTTGCGTCATTTTCTTTTGGTTTCCATTTCTTCCTTTATTAACAATTATGACAGTACATAGGAATTTACGTATTTTAAATCAAGTATGTGATTTAGCGAATTTCAATTTATTCAAAAGCGAATTGGATCACATATTTGATTTTAGATTTTGAAAAATGACATAGCGGCTTGAATGAGGTTTTGTTGATAGGAGATTTGCTACTTTGCTCAACGTGAAATTTGTAAAATATTTTGTTTTCTAAAAATAAAGAAATATGTCGCCAAGAGACATATTAACTTAACCCCTAGGAGATAAGGCACAAAGCCCGAAAGCCTAATTTTGCAGCTAGCTTTTAGCGCTTGTCGTTCCAATGAATTGAATTAGTGGAAATAAGGAAAATAAAATTTTTAGCTTTATGTGCACTTGACGAGATCGGCTCTTCAGTCATTTGCAAATCTCGGCCAGAACTTGTAATCAGAGCTAAGTGCGCGAAATGTTCCCGGACGCCAAGATTCTGCTGTTGAAGTGGCTGGTTGTGATGTGTCTCGTGCAATTTCCTGATAGCGCTCTGGGGTACGAATTATCTGACTTTTGTGAAAACGAAAACGACAAAGGCAATAATGTGTGCTATATAAGTAATCATTTTCATACCAACGAGACGACTATTTATCGTTTTAATGACGTACTAGATGTTCTGATGATAAGGAATTGCAACTTAGCCACTATCCCAAAATTTTCCGGTAAAGGAATTAATGGTCTTAAAGTGTTCAGTTTACAGAGATGCGGTCTTCGGACATTGCAACAAAACAATTTTGAGCCATTTGAATCACTACAAACACTTCTGATTCAGTATAATGCCATCGAAATTCTACCTGACTCAATATTTAACTCATTGACTGACCTAGTTCAACTAAACCTGGGTCATAATTCCTTAACCATTCTTAGTCTGTACGCGTTCCAAGGACTGGAAAATCTTAAATATTTGAACTTAGGACACAACAAGATCCGTAAACTACCCCATTCGATATTTTCTGAAATTCCTCTGCTTGAATACATCGATCTTCAATACAATCATATCGAAGTAATTCAAAGAGGGGATTTTGAGCACAACAGTCGTCTGCATACGATTCTACTAAACCACAATGGGATGTTGGTCTTCGAGAGCAATTGTATGTTGCAATTTTCTAGTCTACAATTGCTGGATGTTTCCAATAATGGTGTTGATGAGCTCTTTGTCAACTCGGTGAATGAATTGCGGATCAACAATGCCGGACTGAAGAAACTTGATATCAACGGAACAGTTACAACTTTATCAGCGAACAATAATCAGCTGAATCATCTGCGGGTACTTAATGGGAGCTTTATCAAAAAGCTAGAGCTACACAACAATTTCTTCTCGTCTATTGAGGACTTAGAGGGTATGTCGGATCTGGTTGAACTTGACTTATCTTTGAATCTGCTAGAGACATTGGACCTGATTTCAATGATCCAACTTCCGAGCTTGGTCAAACTGAATTTATCAACAGCCCTCTTGAAGAACTTCGGAGAAGCCACGTTTATATCCCAAGCGAACTTGAGGGAGTTCGATCTTTCCCGTAATCCTCATCTTTCATTCAATTCAAAGGTTTTCTTACCGCTGAGAAATTTGCGGGTGCTACATGTTGATGTCAGCCATGTTTTACAAATGGATTTCAAGCACAAGCTACCACACCTGGAGGAGGTTGTTTTTACGCCAACGCATGAGACAAATTGCTCTAGTCTGTCTTCAGTTATAGATTATTTCAATAAGGTGCATGTAAATGTCCGTGGCATTGATCCGGAATGTATAAATAAAATTTCGAACAATGACACCATAACAATTTCAACTACAGGATTTGAGCAGTTCTCTACAGATAAAGTTATGACTAAACAAAATTGTTCCCTTCATAAAATTAGCGAAAATATAATTTTAGGAGTAGTTAGCACTATTTTTATTTTGATAGTTGTTCTTACAGTTATTTTAGCGATTAAATATGACTATCTAACCCTTTTCAAGTGTCATCGTTTGCACAATCGTCAAAGTCCTCACGTTCAACTAGTAGAAGACACAAGCATATAGAAATATTCTTAAAGACCTCTTGTGCAATAAATTATTGAGCCTAATTTTAATAGATACAAAGAGATTTTAAATCTTACTTTATGGGACAGCAACGTTTAAAAGATTAGCGGTGGACAACCTTGAAAAGTTAAAAATTAACAGGTTGAGTCGAGTGTTACAGTTGTAAATAATATCACAGACCCTAATAGCATATGACATTGAAATTTTTTTTATACCTGATGAATTTCTGGAAAATTATGTAATGTGTTGCTTGCATGTAAGTAGTTTAGGTAAAAATATTAATTATTATCGCATACAAGCATAAGCACTTTGTGGTTTGTTTTTATTTGCATATATATAAGTTTTTAATTTAGATTTTAGTGATGAACATGTTTCTTCCGAAAGATTAAAAGGACCATTTTGAATCTTATATATTTAATGTTTCGTGTTCTTTAATTTGACTTCGGCAAATATTTTTATTATATCAGATTTTTTAATTAGTAGTAGGCAAATTAATTAAGTCAAATAGTTAATTTATAAAATTTTATTTGTTTGTTTGTTAATTTATAAAATTTCATTTGTTTGTTGCACCACAGTGCATGGTTTGGAAATAAAAAAATTCTATTGTATATTGTTGTAAATCCAATAACATATCTTAAAAGAAAGTCGTCTTAAACTTGAAGATCTTTTTCCTTTGTTTTTACTTGGTAATTTGTTTAACGAGTTTTAAATAAATAATTTTCGCGATAATTTACTGTGATTAAAGAATAGTGATCTATTAAGCCATACACTTGCTATCTAAGGTTTAGGTTATAATAATAACATTGATAGACACTTTATTCTTTAACGCGTTAATTTATTCATGTTGATCT
Source organism: Proctacanthus coquilletti (assembly GCA_001932985.1). Lineage (NCBI taxonomy): Eukaryota > Metazoa > Arthropoda > Insecta > Diptera > Asilidae > Proctacanthus > Proctacanthus coquilletti. The sequence goes on from MNCL01000129.1 coordinate 372,812, forward strand.
GCAAAGTCGTATGTTACAAGTGTGGCGTAGTCAATTTTCAAAATTTATTTCAAATTTAAGCGATCGAAATTCTTTGAACTTCTTTAACCTTTTCTTAATCTTAGGTTCAAATTAAAATAATTTGTGTAAATAGCAGAGACCTTCTTGATATCAGCCGGCAGTAATGTGGGAAACAGTCGCTCAACGGGCTTATGATCGGACCCTCCACAAGGCGTAAATGATATTTTAATAATATTTATTTTCGTGGCAGTGTTCCCGCAGTTGTGTAATGCATGTCATTGCGAATTCATGACTTGAACGAGGGCTTAATACGGGAGGCGTCAATCTCGACCCGGCTGGGAAGTGTATTCGCAAAATGCACTGGTTAAGTCCACGGTCCAGGTCCAGGACAGAGGAGCATCCGGCGGCGATCCATCAAGCCAAGTCAGAAGTCAGCATAAACGAGCTTTAAATTGGCTTCAATCAGATCAATCACGGACGCTGTGTAAACATAATTAACGTGAATATTAAATAATTACAGCAATCGATCGTTTTATCGCCGGGTATCATGCGCATAATCTACGCATATATGAATACTAATTATGAGTGCGAGCAGCGGTCGCCCTCGCGACGCCCCTCGGAGTGGGGACTCCGCACAAGACTGCACATCCACTCGCACTCGCACGCCGGACTCAATTTGCATATCAAATGATTAAATTTGTAGGAAATGATAAGTGACTCCCGACGTCCCGATGTTTCGACTGCGAGCATGTGTTCGTGCCCATCTACGGCTGTGGTGGTGAGTTACATGGGCTTTTATTCGACGCATAGCCCGTTCCCGCCCCATGCCGGGTGAACCCTGACGATTTTCGGAGGATGAGCCCTAATCTGATGCATAGCTAAGGATCTGTAAACAGAGGATTACGTTGGAAGCGGCTCAGCCTCAGCTTCAGTCGCCTTGGGCACTGTGGCAGTATGTTTGTGTAATCGGCCCGGATCTCGGCTCCGGTGCAGGGGTGCAGGGGACCCGACGCCGATGTTGCTTCAGAGGCATGTAAGTGAATCGTTGAACTGTTTCCGGGCTAATACAGGTGTCAGGAGTCCTGTGTAATATAAATTCTATGAATTAATGCCACCCATCATGGGAGGGTAGGCGACCATGTACAGCCTTGCAAAATATTTTTACTACGTCGACGACTTGCCTCCACTAACACACCCATTGTTATATTCTCTAATCTTTTCTTTAAAAGGAAGTGTTCTTCAAAGATGGTAGAAATTGCATTAGTGACATCATAAAATATAAAAATATAACATGACACGTTAAATGCCGATGGGACTTGCATGAGAAGTGTTCCATATCACAATATAAACTTTGTATTCGTAGAAAAAAAATACAATATATTTATTTGGGGCAAATAATTGCAAACAAAACAAAATTTTTCAAGATTTAGTCTAGACGTTATCACCAACTTTGTTGGTGTTTCCCAGATTTCTACGAGCAATGATTTTCGAGATCGCGGGGCAACAGTCGATTTGAAGAGATTTTTGGCAAATCTTTAAGACAATAAAATATGCTATCTTTCCTTTCCTTTACATCGAAATTCAACTTTACATGCTTCAGGTATATCTGCAATTGGACCACTACTATCTACAAATTTACCAAACCTCAACCTTCCCTGAGAAAAAGACTAACAGACATTGGGGGAATTTCGCAACACTTAAAGCCATAGGAGTATTTTCTAATTGCAACATTATTCGGGGTCTTAAAACAATGTTTGTCCACATTGAGAGGACATTTTCTACACGTAGTTCCAATTTCTGTTATTTCTTTGAAAAATAGGAACATATCAAGCGATATAACGTTCTCAGGGTTAGTATCTATTTGTGCTTTTTTCTGTCGTTGAATATGATCGCGTCGTGATTTGTAAATTGAATTTTGCACATTTTCTAAATGTAAGATGTAAGAATGTGAGGAATACCTTTCAATCCAAATTCAAATGCTGAAGTTAGGCTGGAAGGCATGTACTGCATCCAAATGTAATTTGATTTTATTAAAACCATACTATCAAAATTCCCGAGAGCAGGTCGTATTCATTTATTATTATAGTAGAAGTATTATTTCTAAAGCACACAAAATATCCAACTAGATGGGAATAGAACTACACCAAAACAACCAAGTGGAAATATTTAAAATAGAATACTACATAATTCCAAAAAATATGCCTTAATCCGGTTCAAACCAGAGTCTTATAGTTGATTTTCTCTTGTCTTATATTCTGTCCAAATCTAAATAGTGTACAGTAGTGGTCACCTTCAAATATCTCTGTCCACAAAGAAAACGTAAAGAAAATAGTATTATTATTATGATCATTCTTATACGCACTGTAATTAATTGATTTAGTGTTAGTGTAGGTTATTACAACAATGAAAATGGAAATATGCAGGTTTGGTCAAACAGCAAAAATTTAAAAAATTATAATAAAATATTTTTGTTGTAGAACTGAAGATTTTAAAATACTGCCGCGCTGAAAATTGGGCAGTAAAGTGTCTCAGAAGTCAAAGATCTTATAGATGTTTAAATCCGCTTTATTCCTTTAAAATTCCCGTACTATCCAGAGGAATTTGTTCATCGCATAAAGAAGTGTACAAAGTCCATATTTTCCATTTTGTGGATTTCGAAACTAAATCTTCGGCAGAAGAAGTAATTCAGGATATTCAGAAAAGTATTTGACGTACAGAGTAATTTCTATTCCACGGTGAAAAAATGGAAAAAAGAAAGACAGCATCGGAGTCCATAAATCAAAAAGTTGGCAAAGAACTGCAAAATTTAGGCACAAGTTGGCCATTTGCTTGGGATTGTGGCCCCGCCATATTACACTACCGAAATAGCGAAAGGCGAACCCATTCCGCAGCGGCGAAGGTTTTTGCCTGGTGCCCGTGCTCCTTGCAAGTTATACATATATTGTCATAAAAGGAAAAAACTTTGGAAAATGCAGTCGAGATAAGCTCGTTGGCTGTTAGAAAAACCAACCCCTGAAATGCTGATCCCTTTTTCGTATTTCGTTTATTTTTTACGATTCTGTTCCACTCGGTTTTATTTGTTCCCTTCTGGGATCCACCAAGATTTATGGCTCCTTCTGCCGCTTAAATGTATGGGGAGTGTGTTTTATTCGTGCACCCAGAAAGGTACAGATAGTCGGGAGGGTAAACTCCATGACAAGGACGCCGAATTATGGAATGATACTGTCTTCTTAAGCAGGATTTATGTGAAAAGTGTGTATGTCCAGTGTTCGCATAAATATCATCGCAATGAGATAAATGAGATTCCAATGGGATTTTATGTCTTATGCGAATCAGAAAGGAATTTTTCTTGGGCTAAGTGACCAATGGGGAAGCGGCTAATGGATCCCATTCCCTCCAGTGGACAGTAATAAAATTCCCTGGAAAAACTTAGCCAAATGGAATTGCGGGTTAGGGGATATTTTACGGCTTGGGTTTGCAATTTATTCTCTTCCCCAATCGGCGCTACTTCACTGAACTTAAGGTTAAGAAAATTCAATAAAAATGAGAGTCATCGGAATTTTCTCGATATAACGAAAAGGAATATGGAAAAGGAGGAAAAAAAATTATTTTTAAGTCAAATCTAATATGAGATGTCCATAAAAGTACGAATATGAATAACCCATATTAAGCACTCACAGGGTTTTCTTTTCTGTGACAGACAAACGCCCGTTTAGTGGTGTAAACAAACTAAATCAACGTTTTGTTTTTTAAATAAAAATTTAATTCAAGTAAATAGTACATTTAAAGAGAAGGGGTCAGAATTTGTACAGAAATCAGCACACTTTCAAAAAATAAATTGTGATTTTTTATTATTATTTGTATTTATTATGCTTTTATATTTGATTTATATAGTTAGTAATACTTCTATGATAAGGTGTTTGTTACAAAAGAGGACTTGCCTTCAAATTATACGTACAAACAGCAAAATTTTGCCTGTGACTCGAATTAAAAGATTCACCCCTTAGATCAACAGCAAAGAAGATAGAGAGATCTTCTGGGTACCTATAAAATTGCTTTGTAAGATTTTTTCCAGTTTATGTACATATATTTGTATTATAAAGGATTTTAAAAAACAATCGCCCTTTTAATTGCCATTTTATTGATTACTTTCTTATCGTGTGCGTGTGTATTATTAACAAAAGGTCTATCCCTCAATTCGCAGCCATTTTCCAAAATGGGAAACATGGGAATGAAGAAAATCCTGCAGCATTTAAAACTGAAAAAAATCTACAATGGCCCAGTGTAGTTATCCTTCGTCCTGGGAAACTGCTAAAAATGGGCTGTGAACAGGAAAGACTGAAAAAAATCAACAAATTTGTTGGCACTGACAACGAGTGCGTCCTGAGCCTCGACGTGTCGCTGATTTCGGCGTGTTCAAAATGCAATTGATAAGTAGTTCGGACGCCATTCTCTCCCAATTTTTCTATATTAATCCTCTGAGTAAAATTAATCCGAACGGAAAGGGTAGAAATAAAAATATTTTACAGGAAAATTGCAGACCCCAGACAGTAATTAGTATTTCGATAACGTCGTGATAACACAATCGTAAAAAGAAGTTGCTCAATAAATCCCTGAGGTTCCAGAGGAAAAACTGCCAGCGTGGCAGTCGCAGGATATAGCGAGGTGTAATAAAATTTTTATTATTTGATAATGTGCATTTAGATCGACTACAATTGGAATTCCCTAGATAACTGCAGGAAAACTCAAATAAATACTCTTGAAATCTTGTAATAATTAAGTTGTGAATTTGGGGCAAGCTTAAAATTCATAATTATTCGTGGGAAACCTTTTAATATACTTAAAAATTTCCGTTTAATTAGCTATATAATTTTAAATAAATAAGACACGAGAATTCCCTACCCTTAATTTTTTAAATAATAAGAATGAAACAGGATTATAAATAAGAAATTTTAAAACTTGTACAAACAGTTTAATTAATACCACAATAAAAAGGCAAAATTACTCTAACAGGTGAAAGAAAAATATTTTTTTTATTTTTCTTATTTAAATGTAGCATTTTCTTAGATCTTAGTACGGACTATACTTGTCATGACCTTTCCACAGTTCTGGCTTATAAAATATAAAAAAGCTTTGAGTTTAGAATTAACTTTTCGATAAACTCTAACAGAATATTCAGAAGTTTAAAATCTTAAATCAATTGGATGCTCTTACATAAATAAGCGAATATAGAATTAGTGACTTCTTATGGAGCGTTGAAAGTAAAGTGTATAGGAGACACGGTGTTAAAAATAAGTCGTATTTTAAGCGGGTCAAAATGTTTAAATTTTTCTGCAATAGGAAAGGATGAGTCCAAAATAAATGTGATTTTCTTACGAATTATTTACTTTCCCGAAACTCCAGTATTTTAAAAGGTAAAAGAGTAGTAATTACCAAATATGACCTTCTTTTTAGAGTCAGTCAAGGGCAAGCTACTTTCCAAAAATTTATGAAAAGAATTAAAGGGCGAGCTTAGAATTTTTTGTCCGGCTTTATGGTGTTAATATTGACCGTTGCTAGCAGTTTGAGCTTTAAACATTGTACAATATTGAAATTACTACATCAATCGTTTGATATGTATATGAACCTCAATCTTGTTTAGATTTTTCAAATGTTTTTAAATCATTTAATACTTAAAATTTAGCAAGACATGTTTTAAAAGACTATAACAATCTTTAAAATAGAACAAAACCTTCTTAATTGAGTGAAGTCGTATTATAGAAATTCGAACGTGGAACCTCCAGGGCAAAATATACGAAGAATCAAGTAAGCCATTGCCGAATTGTGAAATAAAGCTGTACCCTGAATGCTCAGTTGTAAATCCTTCGAAAATTTATATTTTGACAATAAGATAAAGTCGGACGGGCGACTTCCTTAATGATACACGCGCATTCACCCGTGAATCTGTTTGCGGCAACCATTAATTGTTCCTGTCCTTTGCCAGTGCAAATATTGCACCCGAGAAGCAATTAAACCGAAAAATGAATCAAATTTCCACTCAAACAAATTCCAAAATTGTTACACGGGGGCTACAATGCCACCTCGTATATAGAGGTACGAGTACCTGTGCCCCGATCCAGGAAGCCCAGGAAAGAGAGCACCAGGATAATCCTAAAGTAGTAAAGCCATAGAAGAAATACTCATAAATAACGTCCATAAATCGGACTGGGCTAAAAATTCAGTATTTATAGCCAAGTGATAAAAATGAGATTTATTAACATTCCAGTGCTGTTTTTATTCCCGGTGCGGCGGGGACAAAGTAGCCTTTTTCGCCAAAAAATTAGCACGAAACAATTTTTTACTGGATCGGGTGGCTTAATGTCACTGAAATTTATAACAGAAAGACGTGTGTGCGGATTTGTCCTTTCATGGTACTGACCCGGGACTCGGGACTCCAGTCCCAGAACCTTGGACCTCCACACACACCTTTCGTCCTCGGGAATCTTGGAGTCTGAGTTGCCACACATCGCGCACAATGGTCCCTTAAATTGATACGAACCGATTGAGTCGATTCACAGGATACATCGGTGTCGGGTGACAAGGGCCGTTCAGCGGTCCTCAGCGGCTTATTCAGCCGCGAAGATATCAAATTTCTTGATAACACCACAGCGTCGTTCCCGTTTGTTCAAGGAGCGAACCGCCCGATCTCCCACTTTAGAGTGCGACCTAATTGAACTTCCTGGATGCTGTCTACCGAAGTCACGTGGCATTACATCCTGGTGGCAAAGACCACACGCGGTTCTATTGATCCTCTAAAGGCAGGAATTAGCTGACACTTGTGTACTGATTTTCTTTCTTGTTTGTATGTCACGTGTTTTTAAGGGTGCAATGTTCAAGATGAGTTTCTTTTCTCCTCGTTAATAACAAAAACTCCTGGGATGAAAACAATCACACCAAATCTTCTGAATGAAATATAAAATATATTTATCTATCTAATAATGCTATATAGCTATATTTTTAGAAAAGTTGTATATACCGTGTTATACATTTCGATGTAGTATGAGTAGATCTGTTTTAAGCTTCAATTTGAATTACCTACAAGATGGGCTTCTATAGTATTTTATCATTTTTAAAACCATTTTTAGCAAATGCAATAAGTGGGGTATTTACTCCCTAGTCCTATTTTCCTCTTTTAATGCGAAAAAGTGATAATAATTCTTTAAAATTTTTTAAAGTCTAGCTTTGGTTAAATTAATGTTGGTTTTCTATTCATCCTGGCTGAATACGATTACTTGTGAAAAATAGTTTGAATACTAACAAAAATTAAATATATTAGGGTAGAAACTTTGAATGTTATCAAATATTAAAACTTGTATCTCGAACTTTCAAACAAAGAACTCAATTAAGATCTTTAGTGAGCTTCGATTTTCAGCTGCTCCAGGAGCCAATTTTGGTAATTGTTCGACCCAAGTCCTTTAAATTTGACTAATTAAAAAGGTAGGTATTTTAATACGATGAAGTTGGGATATACATAGGCAGAAATACTAAATTGTGTTAATACAAATAAGATGTTTTTTCCATAAATTCATTGCATTTTGACCGCCAACAACTTCGGTGGATATCGCTGCAGTTGTAGAGCAGGTGTTGATATTAACCAGCATATTGTGAAATAAGCTCCAGTTGGTTCTGGACCGTTTCGAGCAAGTGTTCATTTATTTTTTTCACGGAATCCAATTTACTTTGGAATACTTTGTCTGCTCCCGAAACCAACATGCCCAGAATATTTCGAATTATTTGTAAAATTCTCGAAAGGATTCAGTAAGGGATCTCGAGATGTATATCGGCGGCAACTTCTCGGTACCTCCGAGAACTGAGCCGCGCGGTAACGCATTTTGCCGGACGGATATCCTCCACAACGATTGGATCCGCCCAAAGCCTCAAGTGAATCGTTAGTTTATAAAATATTACCTTCAAGAGTGTACCAAATGGCCTTTTCTTTATTCCGCTACTAATAACAAGTTTAAGATTTAATGTAATCCGCGATCGTGTGCAAAATACAAATATGCGATCGGAGCTGATCCGTGGAATGGACACCGACCGACCTCTTCTTATTTGACTTGGACTTAGGGCCAAGGGCTAAGAATAAGAAGTCCCGAGCTCTGCGGCGCATTCTGTGTTTTTTATTTTATTATTACGTTTTTTTTTGTTTCGAGACCCTCGGTGCTGCGAACTTCATCCTTTTCGTTGCGCACCTATTCCACCGCGGACCGCGATCTCGGGTTTCCTCCTTTTAATGCCTTTTCCTATCACGGCGTGGATAAACAATATCGACGGCAAATTTAGTCAAGTTTATGGCTTTAATAATAGTGATTGCCTCCTTTAAATTTAAATTTATTTTTCCATCGACCTGAGCCGCGAGATTGTGAGAAAATCATAGCAGTATTGACCTGCCAGTTTGGTATTATTGGTACCCGCGAATTCAGCCCGCGCCCGCAAGATCAGAATCGTGGATGGAATCACGCCGTTATGTGTTTTATGGTGTTATTATTTATACAAAATGTGAATACATTAAATCTGGCCGGGCATCGGGTACTCCTACTTTTGCGGCCGCGGCCACAGGAACAATTATTATGAGTACCTCGGCGTGAAGATTTATCACCTGGATCAGAGCATGGTACCCATATACTCATTTATCGGATTGGGCTATAAGCGCAAGGCTCTATAAGGCTTTTCTTTAAGATCTGCAATTAGCACGATCATGCTCATTTGCTGGAAAATTCGCCTGTCAAAGTGGGCGGGTTAATCGTTTCTTGGCTTCAGCTCTCGCGGGGTTTCTTTCCCATACAAATAGCGGTCGTTTGCGCCTTAAAAGAAGTTCTCCTTGCTATAATGGCGCAATGTACCACTTTTGAGCCGAGGCCTCGCTCTTGAGGCATTTCACATAAAGCATAAAACGAGCTTTAGTCTCGCCTGCTTGGAGCAGCTAATAGTTTGCTTGCCATGCCTTAAGCTCTTACCTTGCATCTTTCGATCACAATAATTAAGTACGATGGCCTTTTAGGAACAAATCACTTCCTCCATGATCTAGCTACATGGAAAACCTCTAGTTAAAATGTGTAAAATACAGTCATTTTATCTAAAGGGCATCATTGATTTTTAAGCTACTAATTTCAGCACATAACTCATGCAAATCAAACTAGATAAATATTCTGTTTATGCATTGAGTGGATTAATATAATGTTTCCAGACGATATCAAATGTTAAAGTGATCTAGCTTAATGCATAACCATTTCTCATCATTAGGAACTTTTGACTAACATAATTTTTATAATTACTGTAACCTTGTTTTAGGATTGAACTACAAATCACAACCACAAGGAGAACCAGTTGCCCACGCATCATCTATTAGAACAATCAGTGATTTTATTATAGAAATAAATAAGTAGGAGGTATGTGACAGGGTTTTTAATAGAATTTAGGAAACAAAATTAACATTGGACTTATTAAAATAAAAATAAGAATATCAATTTGAATTATTTTTGTTGAAATACAAGTTAGAAAGTTACCTAAAGTTAGTTAGTCTTTATCATATTTTTGATAGACTGAAAACTGTTTTTTGGAGCAGTATACAACTTCTATATTTATTTTTGGAAATATAGAAAGGACGAACCTAAGCCCGTGATGTATGCCATACATTTTATCGAATATGAACGAAGATTAACCAACAGAAAGAGTTTTGTGTTCGAGATTGGTGTCCTGGATGTTTATGATCAGGGTGAATTAATTAATATACCTAGTTACATACAGAAGTTTAATGTGTTTTAAGTTTATGATAGGAATCAAAATAGCCTTGGACATTTCTATAATAGGGTTGCTAATATGAAATATAAAAAAAACGGTAGAATATTTCAATTGTTCCACATGTTTGAAATTGAATTCCGAGTGTTGCAATTGTTTGCCCCAAAAAAGGGTTAGTGTTCCTCCCTGCGTACACTTTCATTTTGCGTCAGAAAAGACATACCAAAATTTCGTCCAATTTTACGAAAATTTCCGAGCCTACGTCTTTTTGGGGTCGAAATTGGGAATCTTGCGAGCGCAGACAAATACGATATCAGATTTAAGAGCACCTTTTGCAGATCTCAGAAAACAATAACAATTGTGAACTAGATGAAAATATTCAAGACAAAAAACTCACTCAATGGGTTTATGAACAAAAAATTATGTTAACCCTTTTGGTGACTTGAATTCACCCCTAAAATTGGACTTCTTGTAGTAAAAACTATTCCAGATGTTGACAGAGTTATAAGCTACTAATGTGACAAATTTGATATGATGATTGCAGTCATTTTTCATCATGTACACAGGGCAGAGAGAGGGAGGAAATTTTCAAAAACTTTACTTTTATTGTGTTGAAATAGTTTCATAGAAACATTTTTTTCTTCGATATTTGCAATATACAGAAATGACTCCGTAAAAATTATTTCTTAAATGTGTCTTGCTTTGTAGCCATAATTTAGTGATTAAAATAGGATTCATCAAAAACTAAACAATTTAATCAAAACATTTTGAACCCATATTCACAAAGACAATTTTCAATTTTCATTGTTGGTTTAAACAGTGGTTGAAAAGCAATTTGTAATTTCTTCTCTTCTCAAGATCGACAAAATCACTGTAGCAGTCGACAAATTGCAAACTGGCCACGTAATTTTAAGTACACCCCACTTGGAGAATTTAAAACACAAGAACAAATATCGCCAGAAAAGATTCTGGAGGGATTTGCATATTTCTTATGTCGAGAACTTATCTTACGTTGACCTCCGCCGTGGAATGTCGATGGCGCAATTTTCGTTTATGTTCACATCTTGTTCAGCATTAGCGAATTATCATAAAAAATCGATCATGTACTGGTCGATGCCTGTGAGGTAACGCATAATGTACAATATTGCATAATTGCAAGCCAAGAAATTTTCGCATCCGGACGTGTTCCTGAGCCGCGGCAACGTCGTTTTGCCGAAGGTGCCAAAGGAACTTAAGGCCTCCATGCTTTCGTTCTCTTTCCTTAGGTGTCTTTTGTTTTTATTTTTTACTTTACACACTTTCAATCTTATCTTTAGTGGGTATAATATTTTCTTCAGGCTTCAGGAAAGATATACCAGCACTCACCTTTCGTCGTGGTTACTCTGAAACCTCAGTACTTACACCATTTGTTCAAGCACAATTTGAACTATTATAATATTAAACATAATTAGTTCGATTGTAAAGATCTACAGAGAACTTTATTTTATTGTACTAAAATAGTTCACAATTTTTTAATTTATTTTAATATTTCAATAATTTTCAATTTCTTCATTCATTTCTAATTCTGAAGTATTCCCCGATTTTTGCCATCGCCAGCTTCATCAAGGAAATTTGCTGCCGGTACATTTCTAAACGTGCTCGACTTTCTCTGATGTTATATCGTAGCTTCAATTTTTTCAATCCAATTAATTCTCGTCTTCTACGTGGTCTACTGCGTTCAGGTGTAGAACTACGTGGACTATCTGGACTTTCCCAATTTGCAAACGAATGTGTGTCGTCTTGATATGAATCTGGAAACACATGTACTCTAGAAGACACATGGTCACCTATGTCATTATCTTCCCTCGGAGATTCCATTGGACTCATCACATAGAATTTTCTGAGATTATGATCACTTTTAAATAACTAAGGTATATTTTGGAAAAAACAAAAAGTGAGAATCAATTCTTATTTTTCAATTTTGAAATTTGAAATATTATTAAAACCTTCAAATATGACACATTTAAATGAGCGTCATTGCCTTGAGTTTTTCTTTTCAATAAAATAAAATAAGATAGACCATAAACAAGCTGAATTATGTTTTATATTAAAGGATTTTATTAAATTGGGAACTTATTTAGCCTGCTAACATTTAAAGACAAGAAAATATGCAAATACTGCATTTTATAAACTGGTTTTTTGAATATAAATACACAGTAAAAAGGGAAGTTTTTATTTTGCAATACGTGCATGCATGCATGTCGAAAATATTTCAATATTAAACATGTACTAAAAGAAAAGCGCATCTGAATTCAGTGGGTATTTTGCAGTTCAAAGATTTAGAAAGAATATACCTTCTAGCAATTTAAGTTATTAAAATTTGGATTGAATTTTCGTGGAATTAAAGTTCGAAACTTACAAATTTCAATGTTTCAGAAGATTCATATTTGTTATCCAGAATAAATTAAAAAATTGTAATTATATATGAGCAAAAGACATACAGTCTTATTAATGCAATTTTGTTTTAAAGCCTTAAAAGACTGCTTACTTAATTACCAACATTTTTGACTAATTTTCAGACTTCTCAGAGTAATATTTTTCCAGGTTGTGAAGAAGAAGTGTGAATTTGAAGAGATATTTGGGAAAAATTTAAAAATTTACATTAAAAGGAAATGTTATATATTTTTGGACTCGTACTTTAATATTTTCTTTTATTTGATACCTAATACGATGGCTTTAAAACCAAAAGGAATAGTTACCTTCTCGTCCAGTCTCCAATTGTGCGCTAAACGATTTTTAAAGCATATGCCCGTGACAAACAGACAAAGATCGAGGTCATTCCAAGTGTTCCATTTTTCCCATTTTTATACGAAACACTAAAAATGGATACAAAGTTTGGACAAATTAAGATTATATATGCAAATATTCGAAATTTCCAATTTTTAATTTCCTTTGGCTACAGTCAGCATACTTTTTCGAAATTGATTGTACACATATCATATCCAATTTGAGTATTGTCGACGTTCCACTTACCTCTTTTATGATTGTTGACTGCTTTAGAGTGGAAATCGTACTATTTTTGTCATATATGTAATTTTATCCAAATATAACCTGTCTTTTTGTCGTGTCCAACAAATAGAATATTTCGGGCAGCTTATAAGGAATCTTGTTATCCTGACATGCTTGCGTTCCGCTTGAAATTTAATACGAGCAAATTTGTGAAAAAGAGGCCATTAATATGCGGAACCACTACTTCTGTTTGGGAAAGATGCGCTCGCTACACATTTTTATGGCTCGTTAATCTCTGATATAATGCCAGCTGTAATCGATAACGCTCCAAAACCGATATATCCCCTCAATCTTGATCAGTGCATCTCACCAGCGAGCCGAGGAGAAGTACTTCAATCACATGAATCTCATTAAGGGCGGCCATAAAATTCTTGTAATAACAGCAAATTGAGTTCCATCCCACTTTTCCAGAGTATACTTTCTTAAAACAGCCGTTCAAAGATAACAAGGCCTCGCAGGGAAAACGAGAAGTATCCTGGCGAAAAATTGGCTTACCCATTCAGTCACTTGCGCCATGCTATGGCCATGGTGCCCACGATATTCTTAAAGGTATCTAATGAAAACCCAGTTAAGGTACCCTCCTCCTTTTGCAGTTTCTTAGCGTCTTTTTCGCTTATATTGGCTCGTAATACACACATTAGCGGCCCAACAAATGGGAATTCCACTTAATGCCCGCAGCACCTACATACAGACTTCTTCTTCTTCGTCTTCGAAGACCGCGGTGCAATTTGTACTCGACTATACCTTCCTTTATACCTTGGCTGTTAAAGTGCACCTATACCACCAATGGGCTCCCAGCCATCCTCGCTAATGTATATTATTAAAATTTCGAACGTGCACTTTTCCCGTACCGATGTTATCTCAGTGCCAAGGTTTACATGTAACTTACCAGATGTGTACGGCTCCGGTACCACCCATCGCCTTATTGCGTTAATACGCCGAAGTAGAAGACATGATCGCGCCAACAAGACCAAGACAAGACGCTGCTAAGGCAGTAGGCACCTCAGTACCTGGCCAGCAAGAAGTGAATCCTTCCTTCCTCTGCTTCAGATTCAGGGGCAGAAATCGGCACTTGCAGCGTCCTCCCTTGTGAATCGAACGAAATTATTCAAGGCGTAGATACTTTATCATGATCCTTTTTTTCTCACCTCATTCATTCACTCGCCGGGAAAAGGGGGTCTGGACTCTGGCAGTGTTACAGCTCTACACCTACGTCTCAGGTGATAATTATTATTGTCGATTCGGTTCCCACATGGGTCTCGCTCCTCAAGACCGATTGCAAGAAATTCGCGGCTCCGTCGATATTACAATTTATTCCCGAACTCGAATTTCCTTGCCACTTTCCTACCATTAATTAAGTACTTGAAAGAATTATATGTGCTCGCGGAGGCTTATCCGCTTCAGCTTTGATTTCTGCACCTGTAGTGGACGAAAGGGGTGGGCATCAAGTGCAGTATGAGAACAGCTAGCAGCTCTTTAAGGGGCCACATTTTATAAATTCAAATGAATCGAATAGCTTTTAAAGGCGCACTCTCATTTCATAATTCTGTTGCTTATCGGATGGTAAAATTTTATTAATACAAGTCTTATAATAGTTTTATTTTTTTTAACTAAAAAGTCGTTTTCTTCTAGAAAATAGTTTTTATGTAAATTTGGAATAATCAAATTACGAATATAAATCCGCGCGTTTCATTCTTTTTTTATTTTGTTATGTTATGTTATTTTATTTTTTTATTTATTTGTTTTATTTCGGATTTTTTTCGACTTTATTGATTTTATCTGTTCAAAGCAAGTGTTTACTTATTTAAGGGATAATAAACAATTCTATTTTACCACGCTCACAAGAAACCACTCAATAAAAAAAAAACTTTCTTATTCCGTTCAAAGTAGTAACAATATTTCTAAAATAGTATCTCAGTTAAGTAAGTTTAGTAGAACTTATTCAATTTATTGATTTTGATAAAAAATTGATGTATCTCGTAATTGAAATTATAAATCGATGGAATGAATTTGATATTGGTTTTTGTTGTCAAGAAAAGTGTATTTTAATTTCAATTTATAAAAAAGGTGGAAGGGAAACGTTTCAAACCCCACATTCTTAACAAATTAATTTTTTATTTTGAGCGCAAAGATTTTAATGTATTAAAATCGAACTTTTTGACTTTGGCCATCTGTAAGCTTATCTGAAATGTGGACCTAAGGCATATCTACCTTAAATTCGGTTCGTCAAGAATTTTGCTTCCCTCAAAAATTTTATATTCCATTCTATAATGAAATTTTCGGGGTATATGGACCCTAACCGGAAATTTTGTCGTGAAATTCTCTTGCAATTGAGGCATTTAGATCTCGTAAGCGGGTATGGATTTTTGAAATCCATAGAAAATAACAACGTTCCTTAATTCAATTTCTGTGTCATGCAGTACATACCGAAATAATGAATGAAATAAGAAATCTACTTATTAATAACTTGCATTTTCAAAATTATACTTATCCCATTTAATTACTTAGATCTGACAAGCTAAGTGTTAGGTGTTATTTGAAATAGTCGCTAATTTATCTATGTAAATTATTAATTACCTATGCAATATATCACCAGTTTAAGTAGGAGAACATTTGCAATAATTTTCACATTCTTATCTCTTAATTTTATTTCTGCATCTGATATTAAAAATTTATCAAATGGTAGCTGCACGGCCAGAGTACACATGGAGGTGCATGTTGGGATCAGATTCTGCCGGTTGTGCGAGAACCTGTTGTGTCGCGACCATATGAAAAATATTGTCCAACTTAATGAAGTGCGAAATCGATTAGTCGCCGAACTTCGCGAGCCGTGCCAGGTATTTGCGCACCGAGCATCGGTTTTCAGCGAATTTGTATCTGCCGCGAATTTTAATGCAGGACAGACCGTTTAAGATTAAGAAGACCAATCGAGAAGGCGGCAAATGAATTTTAATAAGTGCACCGTTTGCCTCATGGCGTTCTTCTTGTAAGAAACAGCAACGCTAGGAAAATTGCAGCTAACTTTGTGGATGAGTTACGGGTTTTTGGGAGTAAAGTTTACATTGAAACTTTAAATTGTGCCTTGTTGGTCTTTTCCTTGTATCGAAATAGAATAGTCAGAAGTTAAGGCTCTAGAGAAGTGTAATTGCTGCATAAGGACTGTCCAAAATGGTAACTTCGGTGAAGTCACCAATATTTTAAATACGTAATAATAGTGAAAAAAGTACTGACTTCATTACTCTTAACTTATTTGCAGGTTCACATATTTAAAACAGGATTACATTTTAAATTTTACATTTCTTAAAATGGCTAATTATTTTAACACTACTCAATTTATTTGGCTTCAAATATCTATGCATATAATAAAAATGTAGGGGGACTCATTTCTGTACAGAGTCTGTCTGTCTGTCTGTTACAAAAACCCAAATTTTAGGGCGGAAGTTATGGTAAATCACCAGTTGGGTTGACAAAATAACGACCATTTTTATGAAAATAAAATGAAATTTATTCCTTTACATATCTGAGCGTTTTGACACTTTGATTATTTAATCAATTAAAAATTGTCCATGAATATAAAATGATAATCAATCCATGGCTTTTTTAAAGGATTTCGTTCAAAATTCCTTGGCTTTAGTTTGAATATTTTTGATCCGATTCTCAGTTGTTCTTTACTGAGACATGCAGAAGATGCTCTTTAATTCGATGCTTTGAGTGAATTCGAAATTTTGAACCCCTCGGGATTATTTTAAAAAATTTGACGAAATTCGAAATATCTCCTTTGCGACGCTAAACGAAAGTGGTCGCAGAGATTACTCGGAGCATGTTTGACCCTTTTGTAAGATCAAATGGTGTTAAATATTTCGAAAAATAAATTTAATTGCTCCTCGGGCGGTTAAGTCAAGCATTTAAAGACGGGGAACTCCCGCAAGAGCTGTAAGTCGGGCATTTAGTGGATTGTGGTTTGTGTACAGGATGGCTTTAGGAGTCTGTCACAACCGAGGCCGAGATAGCACCCATTATAAGTAGGTGCTGCTATTACTTTTAAGCTCTCTTTATCGAGTTGTGTGTGGTCGGAAAGATTGTCGAATCGTATAAAGTTAAAATGCACTTTATCGGATATGCGTAGCGCCGTCACGAATTTGAAAGAAAGAAAGTCCAGTAACGGTTGCTCCAAATGTTTCAATAAATTCCGCAGTAGGCCGATAGAGCGCCACCATCCCGAGAATATTTTGACGTCTAAGGGTCTTTGACATATTTTGGCGTGAAGTGTATTGATAAATTTCCTTGAAAAATTTTCGTTTACGCCTTTAGGAAAATACTAAACTACAATTTGCGCTAAATTCGGTTCTTAAATAATGGGGCGCAAGAGGTATAAGTCAAAAAAATAGAAATTACGAGGGCAGGAAACTTTCATCAATCGAATTAATCTCAGTGGAGCATTTGGGCGGAGTGTCTAATTTTAAATCTTTAAGAAATATCAGACTACGTGAGTTCGGGAAAATGTCGTCATTACGTCAAGCAGATATATTTCGTCTGAAGCCGTTAATAAGCAATTTTCAGTGTAAACTATCTGCGATCACTGAATATAATCCGAAGAAGCAGGTGCTTTGCATTGTCTCGGTGGAGAATGAGATCCTCTTTCGGTACACTAGGGAGAATGGCTCGACGATCCTTAAGCTCCTTTCGTGGTTTAATAAAACCTCCAGAGTTATCCACGATGTTTGCTTTGATCCCTCAGGATCTTGGCTGCTAGTGCTTTGTAAGTCCCAATTTCAGATAATACAGCTGCTTATCAAGTGCGTCAGTTCCCCAACCTAAAGAACGCAGTAATGCTGATTACTTCTGGATTTATTTTCAGAACCAAGCAAATTCTTGGTTTCAGCGTTTGTGAAAGAAGGGGACTGATTTCCTGATGACTCATTTTCCTCCCCTCCTCCTTGCGATAGTGTAACCTCGATGTTCTCCACTTTTCAGGTTTTG
The DNA here is from genome assembly GCA_001932985.1 of Proctacanthus coquilletti. Taxonomy (NCBI): domain Eukaryota; kingdom Metazoa; phylum Arthropoda; class Insecta; order Diptera; family Asilidae; genus Proctacanthus; species Proctacanthus coquilletti. Next base: position 390,617 of record MNCL01000129.1, read on the forward strand.
ACAATACTTTACACATTGTTCCTGCTTTGAAGCTTTTAGATGCCCCTGAAATTATAGTAAGCAGCACATTCAAGCTAACGGAGATCACCTCGTTCGTGATTCCATTTGTGGGACCTCACGAATGCCCTAGCTCTAAGACGTGTCCCAACCATGATCGCAGCACAACGCCTTCGTCGTCGCCAGTGCATATTGTAGACTATGTCTTCGATGGAACAGTTAAGGACTCGAGCGGCGAAAGTGCCAAGGGGTTGCCTATTGTAGTTTCCTCAGCGATAGTAGATTTTCACGCCACCGAAAGTAACCCTTACATTTCCATGGAAGACCCGAGGGAACCTTCAAGCATTGAAAATAGTCGAAAGAGCTCTAAGAACGATGGCGCAAGTACAATATCTCATTCGAATGAGACGAATGCCACAAGCAGGAATAGCAGTGACTCCTTCCTGACATCGTCTACTTGCCCATACCCCCTAAGTGCTGTATGGTGGCAAACCTTAGATAAAAGGAACAGAGCTATAATTGGGTATTCGGACGGATCTATTTGCTTCGTTGGGTTGAGTCCCAATTGCCCGTTCATTGCGAATACCTCAATTGAGAACGGAGGTGTCTTAAAATTGTTTGTTTGTCGGGACAACAGTATGGAAAATGTTACTCTTCTGGTAGGGATTGAAATTTACATCTCGTTTGAAATTATAAAAACAAATTTATTTTAGATAAATTCAACAATAAAGCAACAGTGGAAATTGCTTTTGGAACAAAAATGTATCAACTACACGTTTCCAGGAGACATTTCACCGCCCGGGAATCAGCAGAATGAGTCTAGGGAGGACTGGCAATTTGTGATGCCGATAAAGGCTAACGAACAAAGTTTCGTAGATGGTCCGCCTAATAATGAGACTAGTGGAATAGATGAATCGACTTCGAGCTCACCTCAAGAAGGTCAATTATCTGCTGGACCATCAGAGCAGAGACCTCAAGAAAGTGAGGACGTCTCGAACAATAAGGTCGGTATATTACCTGCTGCTAAAGCCAGTCTCTCGTTTCTAAAAACCTTGGGGACGAAGAAATTTAATGCTCTGAAAATGAAGTTATCCGAGCAGAAATTCAAAATGGATGAATGTAAGTATCTTGAGGTAATTCAACTGAAAAGAGGTTTGAAACCACTGAACTTGCAGATATGTCAGAAGGCACTTTCAGCTCATTTGCGATTGTGGATTCACCGACAACTTCGCCTGAAATATTAACGACCCCAGCTGGTCCTTACTTCGTTGTTCAAAACCTTCGAAACACCTATTTACTTAGTGCCTTGCACAATTACTCTGATACCCTATCTGTCCACAGTATGGACATTAGTTTAATTCCATTGTTTCTGTATAAGATTCCTAAAAATTGTCAGGAAGTTCTAATCGGATCAAATCTGTTGTATGCGATCCAACTAGTGCCAAACAGGGAACGTGTACCTAAAGAAAATAATGAGACAAAGAATGATGAATCTAATACCGATGAAAACGACAGTCCGGATAAGAATGTTGAGTCAGAGGAGAAGATGGTGAACGCTGTTACGGTTATTAGTAGTGCCATGGCTTCGATGAAAAATGGGGAGGAAATAGTAGGAAAATAGAATAGTAACAATTAGAGTTTCCTAGTAACACAACCTTTTCAGGAGTTTAATGAAAGGGCGTTACTTGGTACGTTTACTTTCCCTGGTGAAACCGTGATTAGCATATATCGGATGGCTTCTTGTGTCGTTCCTGAAAAGTCCATACCCAAGGAGGAGAGCAACGATACTTTGCAATCCGCGGAAGTCCGTTCGCCCAGCAGCTACATTCGACATCAGCGCAAGAGCATTAATGAGCAGTATTCCCTGAATGATGTTGAATTTATGCGGAATGAATTCCCAAACATAAATTACGATCCCTGCATTGTCATTACCAACAAAAACACATATTTTATCGACTTGCAGTATGTCGATTATTACTTTTTTGTTAACTAAATTTTTAAGATGTTTCTTGATTCTAGTGCCGCTCCCTATGAGATTTTCCTAAATGCTGCCCTACGAAATGATTGGGCTACTTGCGAGGAATTCTGTACTACCTTTGATTTGAACTTTCAGCAGTGTATTGAATTTGCGGGAGACTACTTACTTCGGAAGAAGAAAGTCACTCAAGCATTACTCACGTATAATATGGCTCGTATACCTCCAGTTCGAACTGCTTTGAAGCTTGCAATATTCGGGGAGAACTACGCCCTAATGCATCTTTGCGCGATGGCGATGAAATGTGTTTTTATTTTAAAAAGCAAATATTTCTCAAAACCGGTTATAAATGTCCTGTTCGATGGTGCAGACTACAGGCACTCTGAGAAGATATCACACTTGATGCCAAAGAAACCAGATCCTACCGAGAAAGAGAACGAAGGAAAACATTGCAGTGACTTCAACTACGGGGTTGATGAATCTGTGTCTTGTCTGCAGATGTCGGCATCATCTCAGTTTCATTTATCAAATCTACTTCTTATTACTCTAGCGGAGCGATCTGTGAAGGACAAGAATTATATACCGCTTTGGTAAGTTATTGAAATTTGTAAGCCAGCGTGTAATAGCTAATTTGGATATTGTAGGAATTTTCTAGTCAGCAACACCAAATTTCATACAAATATGACGAGCATTGTCTTGTGTCAAAGTGGCCTGTATTCTTCAGCCTTGCTTCTAGCTCTAACCAGGGGAGCCTGTATAGATGTTTTTGTCGGACTCGTAAGTGTGGCTAGTCAAGAATTTGGTAATTTAATTTATAATTATTGACTTAGTGTGAACTGAACTGATTCTCCATAGGGTGGTATTCTGAATTGAATGTGTTGCTGTACAATCTTAGCGATACGGTTTTCGTAGAGTGTATAACTTATCTACGACACATATCAACTGACTTCTTTAACATTCTCCAAGAGAAGTTAAGCAAGATAGAGATGAATGTTCTGGAGGTAAAACGTTCTTTAAACGTTAAATTCATATTTATAAACAATTTTTAATCATCAGAGGCTAGAAAAACAACTCAATCCGTTTTCTTCTGTATTTCGACCAATTGTTTTTAATCTGCCATTGAAATATTTCGATGCTGTTGCAGAGGATAACTACTCTGAACTCAATGCTTTCTGTAAAGTATTTATTGAAACTTACCTTGGGATCATTTTACAACTGGAAACTCTGCGGGAGAAGCCACTAAGTTTACTAAATGCTCTGACCACTTTTAAATTGAACCACGAAGACAATCAAGTTAGTATTTTTCGCGGAAGAAAACGTGACAAATACTTAAAAATTCTATTTCAGTTTGCCATCGAGTCAAGTAAATTTCCACCAATTTCCGCTGGTTGCTCGCATTGTGCATGTGTAATTGATGGATATGCCTACTTCTGGGGATCCAATGGGATTCCTGTCGTGTACAGCGTTACGAAAGCAGCAGGTACTGTACTAATTTTATTATTTACCAACAACTTCAACTTTGTCTCTAGATCCTCCAGAACCACCACATGCCGTTAAGAGCTTGGATATTATTTCACAATTGAATCTGGAAGTCCATGCAGTGAAGTGCGGCAGATTGCACTCACTAGTGCTTACCAATAATGGGGTAGGTAATTTTGTAGGGCAATTTTTTGGGATTTGTACCATTCCGAATTTTAAGTATAGTAAGTAATTCTGATTGATATTTGCAGCTGTATTCTTTTGGGTCCAATCAATTGGGTCAACTGGGGATCAAATCGCGAATGCTTTGTGCTCTTCAACCAATGTTAGTGGAGGCATTCGAAAACAAAAGAATCACTATTTTGGAGGCTGGACAATACCACAATGCAACAGTGGCGGACGATAGACTATACACTTGGGGGTAAGATAAAACAAAAGTAGTATTTCTTTATATATTTTTTCCACTCTTATAGTTGGGGAGTCTATGGCCAGTTAGGTCACGGTGATACGGAAAATAGTCCACAACCGAAAGAAGTTTCATTCTTTAGAGGAATGGTCTGTTGCTTTCAAGGTACCGTTAACTATTAATGGCAAGATCTTTTTTTTTAGAAAATCCAGCAAGTGAGTTTGGGTCACACTCATTCGTTGGTCTTGTGCAGTATACCAAATGGATTAACAAATCTGTATGTTTTCGGTTCCAATCACTTTGGGCAATTGGGAGTTGGGCCAAAGTTTCCATCTAGACTCAAGCAATCTAATCTAGTCAAAAGTACAGTTCCCTTGAAATTAGAGTTCTCTGAGAGCCCTATAAGACTGATTCATACGAAATTCTTTTCGAATGTAATTGTATTATTAATAATGTATTTTCAAAACGTACTACTGTATATCGGTTTTAGCTTGCAGTTACTGACAAGAATGAGCTGTACACGTGGGGATCATCGCCCCAAGCATTGCGACTCGCAAATCAAATAAAGCGGCGTGCAACGGCTAAACAAAAAATTGAAGAAAATTTACGGAAAGAAATAAATAAACGAATTGAGTCGAATAACGATCAGGAAGCCGATTCGGCTAAAGAAGACATGGCTTCAAAGTCGAATAATAGTGAAGAGGTCACCTCGTGTACTATTGAGGCATGTACACCCAAAATTGAATCGCAAGAAACGCCTAGCGAAACGGCTATTTGTTCCACGGTGGTTCCATGTCTTAAAGAAAATGCTAATGAGGAAATAAAAGAGTCAACAGAAGGGATAGAAACTAAAAAGGAGGAAGGAATCGTACCTACCATCACAATAGAACCTTCTTCAATCGAAGATGCTGTTTCAACGGAGAATGAAGTTCCTGAAATGGTATCATTTCCTCAAGGTGGCTCCTCCAAAAAGATTCCTGATAGAAAGCCACCAGAAACAATAGAGCCTGAATCTATTGACCACATGTTTCCACAACTTGTAGACACTAGCGAGGTGTCTGGTCAAGTTCTACAGGTAATAATAATAATAATAATAATTTAGTGTTAGAACAGCTAAGCGTTGCTTTAATATTATTTCCTGTTTCAGTTGTCGACTGGTCTTTTCCATTATGCTCTTATATCATCTACTTCACTCCTTTATACATGGGGTAAAAATCTCGAGCATCAGCTTGGTACAGAAGATAAAGATCGGAAAGCTGTAAGTAAACCTACTCCCTTAGAGAGTATAGAAAATCCACTGCACGTAGAATGTGGGGCTGACTTTACAATAGTGATAACAACAGATTATGTTGTTAAGGCGTTTGGAGGTAATACTAACGGTCAGGTAAGATTGAAAAGATCACTAAGAGTAAATTTCTCATTGATAGAAACTTTTTTTAATTAGTGTGGAAAAGATTTGGGGCCACCTGTAGACAAGAATAAGGGAAAATTATTTTGTCTTCCTACTACAAAGCGGCTAATGCGTCTTGAAGGGCAATGCGTGGAGGTACCTTTAGACATCAGTTTACCACGTCCACGCATCCAGATGGACCCAGAACCAATTCGATACCTAAAAAGCGTTCCGAAATTCAAGCCCCAGTTGGTGCAGCGGTCTGGGCTTTCTCTGAATGCTGACACTGTCCGACCGCTATCGAGCGGCGGAAATGTACAAGATTACAACGCAGAGTCAGATGAAGTGGCATCGAGCGTTGAGAATGTTAGTCTTAACGAAGAAGACTCGCCTTGTACTTCAGGAGTTCGTGCAAAGAATCTTAGTTCGGATGTATCACCAGAGGAGGACAGCAAGGATTTCCAATCAGAATTAAGTATTGACGACTTTCGCCACTATGTTCACTACTGCTTGTACATCTTCCACGGTTTATACGATACGGACAAAATTTCAGAATTCGCAAAAGAAAGCTCCGAATTTCGTATCCGAGTTCTTATGCTCAATTTCAAATTTGTTGAAGCCTTCAAAGTTTGCTTGACTGAATGTCAAACTGCACAAAAATCTATAAAAATTTTTGAATTCTTTACAAAAGATACTAGCATAGTGCCCATGCGTCGACAAGACTTGAAGTATTTTATATATGAACTTTTTATTCACTTTTTATCGCAAAAATTCGATTTGGTCGAATGCGAAAAGTTTTTCCTCACCGATCTAGATTATTACTTGCTCGAATTATCTTATGTATTATTCTTTAATAACAACAACACGGAGATGGAACAGCAGCTGAATAAGACGTTCAAGAATTTATTCTTGCCGGACACAAACGAAGACCACAAGTTGGAAGATACGGATAAGATTTTTGATAATCTCAGTATCAAATTTAAATCAATTGTGTGTCAGAGATTATTACAGATCTCTGAGGATTAGCAAGTATAATTTAGAGACTCAAATATAATAACACAAGTGTGATAAGGCTCATCGATTCATTTAATTTTCTTTTTACGATATTAAGAGGGAGGATCAGGTCTTTGTGTAAGTCCTACCCAACGAAGCTGTGTGCCATAGGTGTCTCCAAAATTTTGTTTAAGTGCCATCTTATTTATTTCAACCCTCCACCGGTCGTACTTAATTTTAATTTTAAGTAGTTAGTCGTCTGTTAAATACGTCCTTTAGATCATTTCACCTTTCGGGATCACTTTAATGTTTATTTGTGGCTTGGATTGTTTTATGTTATTACTTTCACGATACGTGCAGAAACACCGACATATGGGTATATAAGTTTTTATAATTGCACTTTTCACAAACTATTCTATAGATTTGCGAAATGTAGCATTTTTAAGCGTTCCTTAAAAGCCGTAGAGCAAATTGTTACTGAAGAATATTACTCCTTTTACCTAGCCAACTTTACTTCGCTGGTTATTTTCCGAGGTACGTGTATTAAGTATAATAAGAAAAATATCGGAAGTGATAACTGCGACCAGCTAAAAATGGATTATTATTTATTTTTCTTTCCTATTCAAAAATTTATCTTTGTTCTGTGCGTAAAGCTATCTATTAAATTTCTTTTTTTTCCTTGCGTTTTAATATGTGAATAAAGTGCTTGAATTCTGGTCTTGTCCTAATTTTATAGCTTTAAAATTTTTAAATGGGAAACGTATACCGATTTCTTGACTATATATGAGGCAAAATTGTATTGCTCTATTACAAATCTAATCCTCACGGATTAACATCTGCTGCCTAAGGAAATTTTGAGTGTACTAAAGAAAATTCGAAATTTTCAGACGGTCGTTTCTGTTATTTTACCTTTTAAATATAAATCGCCTTCATTTTGCATAAAGCTCAGATCTTAGCTGGGATTATTGAATAATTATAGTCAGTGTTCGTTGAAGCTGTAAATATTTTGTATTTTTGGCAATATAGCTTTTATTGATTCATTATATACAGAAAGCATGTAAATAAAAAGGATTGTTCTTCAAACCTAACAAACTTTGTTTTCGTTTTAAAGTGGATCAAATTGTAAAAAAAAATTTTCCTATATCATTTAATTTTTTGTAGTGCCTTTTTTTACTCCATCATTATTGTTTGAAAACTCGGAGGAGTTTTGTGCTTTTTACGTGGGCCTCAGAAAAACTGGTAATTTGAAGTAATGTAAAACATTTTATTAAATTTGCTGCTTTGTTTCCTAAAAAATCGTGACAAAAGTACATAGATATCTAAAAAAACAGTCAGTGTTTCTTCGTATGATATTTGACTGGGAAGTGGCAAATCGTTTGGACTTTAAATTGGTGTAGGTAGTGGTAGAGATTATCAAACTCCATTACTCTTCTCCACAGAAATATTTACGTCTGTAAAAGTAAAGTTTTCTTCCCTTTATCTATCCCAAGAGGAAAAGGTAGATTAAAGATTTACCCTTAGAATGTACGAGAAGTGAATTTTATTCGATGGCAATCATAGTATGTGTTAACAGAAAATTTTATTAGAATTCTGCAATTGATTTTCGCCTTAAGATAACAATTTTTTTTATATATAGTACATCACTTAAAAGTAGTTAACTTAGGAGTAGTGACTTAAATTGACATATTAACAAAATTCGAGCGACAGACGTCCTTCAAGTTGTACTTGATTTGGTAAACACAAACAGTACGATCGGGCACAATAATACTATACTCTCATGTGGATTGCTGTCGATGTCTATGTCGACTTAAGAGCTCACGAAGTTTTTGTTCTCATTTTTGTGTGCATTATTAAAAAAAATAGAACAATTAACTAATTAGTGTACATTGGAATCTATTAGTCGTTCGTTGAAGGTCTCGTATGCAAAATCACTACGGGGCGTTTTGTTCTTACTGACTTTTTTGTTTTTATGAGCACTTGATGAACTAGATAATTTTCGTTTCGACTTTTATACATATAGTTTTGGAAATCATTGCAAATTGCTAGGTGGTCCTCTTGAACGGTGTCCCGGTACGCCGGAATGTCTTGAGCCCGGCCGTGAATGAACAATTGCATAGTGATCAGAGTCAATTGGTAACGACCTTCAAGTACACGTTAAGGATATTAATATTATACACTGTTAGAGGTATACGACATTGTTGATACGTTTCAGTATCTATCAGACCTATTTGAATGGATGGTCGAGCCCCCACTGGTATATCCCTTGTTGTGGCCGTCTCGGCCGTGCAGTGAGTACCGTGAGCCATACTGACTACCATGCCAACTTCTGTATGGATCGTATTCTTCTATTATCGATGGTTCCTTTTCAATTATCTAGCAAGGAAGATTTAAATTATTTTTATCTGAGACTTAATTGAAAATAATACCTCCGTTCGAGCACAGCTGCAGCTCATGGCAGTGCATAAGAATATATTCATTAGCAACATTATTAGGAAAAGAACACCTAGAGCTATGGTAAGCCATAGTAGCCATGCAGGACGTACTCCGCCCTGTTCACAAATTCCTGAAACTTCTGCAATTGAATGAAAAGTTAGGTATGATCGCAATAAAACAAAATAGTAGTAGAAGTTCGTACGGGGAGCTTCTGATGGGTCAATTGCGTAAACAGTAGTTGCCGCTAAGTGAACACCTTCTTCAGGTTCACCAAGAGGTCGAGCAGTCTTTGTGAAGCCAGCTGTGGCTAAGCATGGATCATCGTCTATACATTTGGTTGAGCATACAACTATATCGCATTGGAAGTGAATTTCAGACCCTGAAAAAAAATTTTACATTAATTTTGCGAAAAATTTCTTGAAAAAAAAAAGAAATAAATCTTTGAGTCTTCAGGAAGAATTTAAATAATAGAATAAAATAAAAAAAGGAAAATATTTTCAAGTTTTTTTTATTTTTTATCATTAACACTTGATTACGTAATCTGGGGTTTTAAATATGAACATCGTCCTAAAAAAGCCTGACTGTTAAAGACTTTCGTTCATTAATCTTTACTATATAAATTTTATTATAATTACATTTCATAAATTTTTAATAAAACAATCGTAATGTCTTTTCGAACCAATTTTCTTTTTAAATGCGAATTTGTTTTGCTCAGTTTGTTGTATTCTTCGCTTTATTACTTACATGAAATATGCAAACAACAATTATTATTATTATTGAAAGAACGAATGAACTTTTTGTTATTTTCCATAAAAATGTGCTTCTTTGTCTTAAGCACTTTTTAGTCAAAATGAATACTTTGAAGAAGATCAAAGATCTTGTGCATTTTTTATAATGTTATAAATTAAATTATATATTTGTTCCTTAAATTTTATCTTCATATTTTTTAATGTTCTTAATTAGTTTTTAGAACTTTATGAGATCGTTGAAATCTGTCGATAATTATTCATAGTTAGAAAATATATAAACACATATTCTTTTTCATATTTAGGTCTGTGTTGATTTTATTTCACGTCGTAAAAATGTTTATCTGTAAAATCTTCAAACGTGACAGTTTTCTGTTGAACGAATATTGAGAATAGCATTTTTATCGATCGATCTTCTGATGAACAGTTTTACATTTACAAACCAGCAGAAACCTGTAAAAACGTGAGACTAAACTCCTAACCCGCCACCTTAGATTTCAAGGCCACTTTTTCACCATTCAGTTAATTAATGGGTTTGCATATTCACATAATTTAAATCGATCATTAATTTATAAATCTTTTGATATGGAAGGAAACCGATTTAATGCGAAAAGGTTTTCATGATAACTTACCTTCTGGGAATTTAAACATGGATCTAATGACCGCAGTTGCAGACATTCCGTCGGAATTTGGTACAAATCTTGATATAATTGAGCTAAGAGGGCACCTGATATAAATTTTTAAATTTTTAATTAATACTTAAATTCGGGATACAAAGAAGTAGATAATTTTTACCCCCTGTCGTCGATGAGTGGAATCGTTGTATTTTTCCTATCGAAGGAGAAGCAATTTTTCACTTTAATACCATTGGTACCTGCGTAAACGGTTTTTATTTAATTCATATAAGTGGAATACAAAAAGTAGTCTAACTTACTATTTGGACTTTTGACTTCGGCTTTTATTGAATATTCCCTTCCTGTAACCGTTTCACCGATTCGACGATCATTTTCCAAAAATTTCAGCGTAACGTAGGAGTTATCATCTCTAAATTGGATGAAAAAATATCATTAATTTTGATGATACCCAACACGAATTGTAGTTTGTCAATGAAGCAAATTTTCTGCTAATTATAGTGCCATTGTTAATAAAAATCTTTTACCTTGAGAAGCCTGTCTTTCCGCATGTTATTACGTAAAATTTATCGTCGGCTAGTTCAAGTGTTTTGTGTACTCGCACTGCCAATTGGATGGATCGCTCTTCAGTTCGCTGAAATGGTGTTGAAAAAATGAACATGGGTACGTGCCACATTTAACCCAAAAAGTATTTTGATTAAAATGGCAATTACTTCGCACATTCCATTATTCTTTAGGAGTTACTTAACAGCAGTGTTAATTCTTAGTTGTTTTATTGTGGCAAGCGACAGAGGTTACCCTTCAAACAAAATCTATAGCGCAGCGAGTTATAGTACTATTAGTTCCATTATAAAGATTATAACTTCAAAATAGTAAATGGGAAGTGTATTCAATTTTATTTCAGATTACATTTGTTAGGAACTTATTTGGAAATCTAATAACAATTAAATGCTACCATGAATTATCACGTTCTATGTCTGTAATACGTCGAGAAATGTAAATATATAAGCTAGTTTAATAAAGCTATATTATCATCATTATAATTTTGAAGTTATATCTTATTTTATTAATTGGAATATGTTTTATAATATTTTTTAATAATTAAATCCTGTTAAGAACTTCCAAACATACTTACATTATTAATATTAAAGTCACCTTATATAATTAAAATGTAAATCTAAACAAAAAACGTAGAGTCCATTAAAGACGGTCTGTTTCTGCATAAAATTTTAAATGCTTAAAAAATATATTTGGAAAATAAAAACCTGTAAATATGACATACTTAAATACTTAGCAATTCTAAGTATTTTGGCAATTATAGCCATATGAACGCAAAGGGGCTAATACAAGGAAAACAAACCTTTATATGTTATTTCTTTAACGGAAACAAATAATAAATGAAAATTTAAAGAATACAATGAAAAAGGTGAATATATAAAAAGCTGCAATATAAATTTGTAATTATTAACACTAGAATTGCCGTACCAGTCGGAATGATTGGTAAGACATTTTTTCTTTTAACTAAAGGCCACATGTATTTTTAATATTGATGAGTATTTTTGCTATGAACACATTACAAAAAAAAAAAATGTTTAAAAAAAATAATTGCTTTTAAAAATGTCTTCTTATTTGTATAATCCACACATGATAGAAAAAACTGCAAGGTTTTCTTCTAGAACTAGAACTAGTGGTAAATATTGATTTGTTCATCAATTGATAGCCTCCTCAACTAGAAGTAGAATACGCAATTTGGAATTAATTTAATTTCATAATTAAATTAAAAATGTATAGTTCAAATCAAAGCTATTTTTGCGGATATTTATTTTTACAGCATTCGTCTACCCTACTTTCCAGGATAGAGTTTATATTAATGTATGAACTGTACATATACAAAATAATTGTACTACAATTTTATGAACATACATAAGCAGTTTAAATATATTAAAAAGATGAAAGTTTCCTACTTATTTGTAATATTTGATTTCTTCTTGTTTAATGTTTTTCTTAAGAACTGTATGCACTTGGCGAGTTATTTTTCTTTAATATAGACAGTCTGTTTTAAAAAATATCCCCCTTCAAATATTTTTAATGCTTTATTGAAATTTTGTACCAAATAATGTTATACTTATTTGTTTTTAAAGCTTTTTTTTTAAATATATAAACAAATTCTGGAAAACTTCAGTTTTAATAATCAGTTTTGTAATTATTTGTGTGTACTTAGACGAATCTAGTCTTTAAGAAGAATTTTTTAAAAGGCTTCAATTTTCCTTTTTTCAGGTTTTTGAAGAAGTTCGGTTCAGTAGAGCCTTTTTTCAATTTTTTTTAATAGAAAAATGAGTCAGTTTGACCGAATTCCGTTTTGTAAGTAATGTTTAATTATAATAATTTTAGGACGATTTTTAAAAACCGTATTTTTTACCGACTTATGCAGTTTGGCAAATTTTAATATCCTCCTGTACTGGCCAGTGTTAGTCATGATGTCTATTTTGTATCCACAAAAACAGATACTAAATCTATTCGGAATACAAATTACGTGACAGAATTAGCATTCGCCATCCGTCATATTGTACATTGTATCTAACGCTTGTTTTAGCCCAACCCTAAAGTAACCTTCGGCAAGTCGGGCGACCTCATTCAAGTTCCCCCGTAATCCGTCGTATTGTAAATTGTAATTTTGTGTTCAGGTAACCCAATAACATCACGCCCGCCGCTGTCGTGCGGTAAAAATTTCCTACCCACTTTCAACAGTACTCGCGAGCTCAGGTGTGCGAATTTGTGTGTTCGAAATCCGTTAAAGAATTCAAAGTAGCCGGTAGTATTTAGTGCATTCATTCTCTTAGATTTTAGTAGAATTAGTAATGAGAGGCCTGCTTACATCACCACTCACGTTGCTGACGAGGATCCCACAGTAGTCGGGCTGGCCCTTCTTCGCCACCAGGTTAAGGCTGAGGCCCACCGAGCTGGACCCGTTGCCGTACGCCATGCAATTCGAATTGCGATAATCGCGGGCGTGAACGGCCCCTGCATACGGTCCACTGAAGAGCACCTTAATGTTCATAGTACTCCCCTTACAGGTAGCCGTAACGTGTGGCGCAAAGTCAACTGCACCTTCTTGCGAAGACACCTGAAAAACACAAGGAGGAGAAAAATAAGAGCGCAGAACAACTCATTAGCAATTGTAATTAAAACAGACGGAATTTGATACAGGCTGCTGCGTGTTGATCACTTCTTATAATAAAAATTATAACAGTTTTTGAACTTGTTCTGGTCTGACGTGACGATGTTGCGATCACTGATCATAGTGTTAAATTTGCAGGGAATTTTCAGTTGCCCGAATCGTTACACGCGGTATTCGTAACATGCAACAGCATCTCGAAGCTAGGCAAGTCAAGGTGAGCTATTGTGCAAGAGTTGCCTGTTCACTGATTAGATCCACATTTCTTGCATTGCTCACAACAAATAAAAACCCCAATTTAGGAGGGAATTCCAACTAATTCCTACTTATTAGTAACTAATTGATAAGGATTAACGAGATTAGATACTTCGGTAACTTCAATAAGTTCTCGTTACGTAATAAGCGCATTCAACTATGAAATGTAAGAATTTCCGCAAGTGATGTCGAAGTGATATTTAATATCTACGGAAGTGATCTTACCTTGATCAGTAAGCGAATACCCGTAAAATAGACCCTTGGGGATCTAAAATTATGAATACAAGTAGTAAAAATAGATATTCCATATTTATACTGATATTTGAAATAATATTTACGGCGTTTAAGCCCCAAAGTTTTTATTTTTATGTTCGGATTTCAAGTAAATCATTGTTGAATTTTTTACATTTTGTAATATCTATAAAACAAAATAATTTAATATTTATAAAATATTGTATATTTTTGATTTTTCATTTTTTCCCACAAATCTTTAAAAGAATACTATTCTTTTAATTGAATTGTGAGTTATATCAATGATATTAATTTATTTGACATCTGCATGAAAATAAAAAAATGTTAAATATTGTTTTGAAAAACCTTTTTAATAAAATTAAATTGAATAATGTAATAATAATGAATATACTTGAAAGCATAATTTTTTAAAGACACAACTTATAAAATTTTCGGATTTATTACTCCTCGTTTTTTACACAGAACCCTGGAATCTTACTGTAGATTTTCAATTTAAATTTTTGATAAAAATTGTTTGTAATTGTTTAATTATTTGCTTTGGGATTTTTAAACATTAAATTTAAAGTTTAGTTTTGCATATATTACGGAAAATAACCAAAAACTAGATTTTAGTTTTTTAGATTTATGATTAAAATGATCATAAACAAAAGTTAGATAAGCATAGGATATAATCACACCGAAGTAACTTGTGCCCGTGATGAATAAACAGATAAATATACAACACGTATGTGGCACACACATTAATTTGATCCACGCATGAAAAGTATAGTAAGGAAAGTCAAGGAGTCGTCCAATAAATTAAGTGAAATAAAACAATAAGCTGACAGACAGACATGCACACAAAGGCGAATAAAATAATTGCTACTTAAATTCAATAGAACACAGACATAAAAATTTCAAAATTTTAAAACATTTAGACAGAGCTAATGAACTTTTCGTAATACTCGCAGTTGCTAGATTATAGGAGCAATCAAAACCAGAAGGGAATTCAGATGCAAATTATCGTAATCAAATTTCACACCTTTTCAAAATTATCTAACTTAGGATTGAGTGCTATTAAGGCCTAGCACCGGCAATTGATGAAGCATTGCCGTTATGCAAGGTTTCCTCTACAGACCCCTGGCTGCAGTGATTTTATAAATGTTTGCTGCACTTTTCATTTCTCTTTCCGCTGAACTGTTCATGTTCAGGTAAAATTTTATCAGAAAAACCGCACACGATGTGACGCAATGTTCCTTCCACAGCGTTCCGGCACATATGCATATGGTGCATGCATGCCGTCTATGGTCCCCATGCGCAGCCGCCACCGGTTCAGCTCTCCGGCTACGAGATGCAGATGTGATGCGTCTCGTCGCATTTGTCGCCGTGCTCTTTGATGTGCTGTTGCAACAATTGGGGCGTGAGACCACATATGCAAAATGCAACCTAGCTGTGCACTCGTGGTCCCATAGAGCGATTTTTAAGGAGACCATTGAACCCGGACCGAGATGGCGTTCTGGCCACGGACCACTGCGATTTTCTAAATCCACAGAAGTCGAAATAATTCGCAGCGGTCTGTCCGGCTCTCATTGATCGCCTATTATTCCATGGAAATCGCGTCGAGCTTCAGACTGGTTTCAAGAAATAAAACGCGGCGTAGGATTATTTCACGAAAAAAATATAAAAGATAACGCTTTGTCTGCCCAAGGATTTTGACTCGCCCATGTTTGATGGAGGCGGGAAGAATGTTTTTTACCTTTTTGTATTTAATTTTTTTTCTTTGCTTTTCAGCCGGTCTAAACCTGTATCTGCGGCAGACTTGTTCCAGGTGAACAATCTCTGAAAATTTTTGTAGGTATCGTAAGTGAGCTGAAAATTCATCGATTTTTATTAAAAGAGCGTATGTGTCTGAACAATAGTGGCTGTGGCATAGCCTATGGGTACATAAATAGCGCCTGTGATACTTGCTCGGCACATTTACGATAGGTTGCGTAAGAGCAGAGTTTCAAGACCGCAGACGTTTCCAATATTTTCTAGCGTTGGCATCGCCTTCTTGAGCTCAAGTCCATACTTAGACTTAAGGCTGGATAAGCATATGGGCACTTTTATTTGGTTTTTGGTGTTAATCAAGTCCGATAAATGCGATTACGTTTCTTCTTATGCATTGAAACTTGTTACGAAATTTTTCAGTTCAACTTTTCGACGGTTAGAATTGCGTGTTTCAAAATTTCTCTGACACGAAAGTATTTCAAATCTAGTTTGAATTTTATTCGCTATTTTGGTAATTAATTTTGTTTTTGTCGCAGTATTAATGTGATGCTGGAGTGGCCTTAAAACTGTACCACTGTGACATCATCAGCGACAGTAAGTAGTCAAAGTAAGTTCATTTTGTAACAGATGGTTCACTGTAGTTCAAAATGTAGGCAAGGCTAAGCGGATTCGTTTGGTCATCACACCGGAAAATATTTACCGTGTTACTTTATTTACTTATACGATCCGAATCCATTCATGACCTAGTCGCGCTAACTAAATAAGGTGGAACAGCGTTCGCCACCGCTTGATGACATGGATTGAATTTAACGAATTCATTGGTCATGCATTGCAGGAAAATATTTACCTATCTGCGTTTGATTATAACCTACAAACCTACTCAGTCGACAAGGTAAGAAAAGTGAACTTGCTGAACTGCCCAGGTGGAAGTATGAACGTTAAGAAGTTAAACCAAGTTGAGTTCTTTCTAGAAAATTTATTTTCAGGCTGACTGGTCTCATGCACGTGTATAGCATTCGAAAAAGTCATAATAAATTCCGAATTAACAATGGGATAGTATGCCGACAATGGTATCTAAATAAAATTAGAAATTTCCTCGAATGCGCTTATCCGGCTATCGCAGAGTTTGTATGCATCAAGTACGTCTCGAAGGTTTGCATTTAACTCTCGTTATTTGTTTTAGTGTTTTTTAATACATTTGGGTTTGCAAATATACAAACGGATTTCTTTTTTACAATTACTTGTAGGTGAAAGCTTTTCTTGCAAATGAAATTCTTAGTTATTTTTTTTATAAACAAGTAACTGAGGACAATCATAAAATTGATATTTTATAGCTATCGTAAACTTAAAATTTTTATTGGTTTCATGCCTGTCCTTGATAACCTCAGAAGTTAAAAGTTATTCAGACTAATTTCACCTCTCTAAAAACCTATTTCTGTTTCATAATTTATCGATTTATCGAGTCTTAGGTCTAAGATGGCGAACTCAGTATAAAGGAATAGCAAACAATTTTATGCCATTATTTTTGAAGCTCTTGGACTAACACAAATGCTAACAATATTATTTCATTTATGTACGTAATTAAATTCTTTCAAAGTATTCACATATTTAGAAATTAAGTTCAACATTAAAGGAAACAATGGATATTTTTGTATACAAATTGAACATTTCCTTTTTGCGAAATAAAAACTCTATACGTTTAATGTTGTCTAAACAGAACAAGGCGGAAGCAATTAATACTACAACTACCATTTCGTTGCAATTCACGTCATTTTCTAAATTGCTCAAGAATTTGAAGAGCAACTAAAGTCTGATTATTTCACGTTTAATTGCTTTGATTAACTTAGTAGTTATTTAGGTGCTTAGGAGGCGCACCCAGTTTACAACAATTCATTAAAAATAACGATATCTGGCTAGATCTCTCAATTTTCGGAATACGCAAAGAACAACGCCACTTTTGTTGCAAAAGTTATAAAAGTGCTGGTATTCCTGATTATATTTTAATATTGTGGCGAATTATTTTTATGTTACAAGTTTATTTTCTACTAACCATTTCGACATAAAAATAGCCCTATATTTAAGGACATAATATAACATATATATACAACATTTTGTTTAAATTCGTTATATAATAAAAATGACTTAGTTTAATGTTTAAAATATGCGTATATTTACAAATTTTATTCTTTAGTGTTCCCTTAGTAGAACCTGTGTAAGAAATTTAGCTGCTTGATTTACCTTTTTGGGAGTTAACCGAGTAAGAAAAGGTAATTACTTCAGAAAACAGCAAACAAAGCCTTAGAAGAAATCATATTTAAAGTTTTTAAGGCATAATAGAAGCAATCGTTTAGAAATTAAAAATAATTATTTCAAATTTCGCTATTTTTAAGATACTGATCATTATCAGTTTTAATTAATTACAATGAATTTGTTTTATCAGCATTTGAAAATTGTCTGTTCTCAAAACTAGTACTCAAAATGAGTTTTTTCAAACTGGTGGATGATAAAGATCATTCGGTTGGCTGATTCTTTTAAGAACACATTTGCCAATATCACCAATTTTGTTAAAAAATCACTTCTTTCTAATGAGTCTTAATTCGTTGTTTTCAAAATTTTATAGCGAATTGTAACATTCTAAAGTTATAAGAATCGATTTTTCCTAGAAATCTTTGATTTCTTTAAAATGTACGAGTGTATACCAATTTTAAAATATCCAGGGGGGTAACTCTTAGTTAAATCCACATGGTTTTTCAATTTACCCTTTTCGAGATAAAGGAAGGTTAAAAAGCAATATCTTTTCAAGAGGGAAAATGGAATTTCTTAAATGGAATTCAGCTGCCAGTATTTGCTCATATCATAATTAAACAAATGTAAAATATGACTGATGATTTTTTTTTCAATGCGCTTTATTACATAAGAATTATTTAATTCACCTTAATAAAATCATATGTATTAGTATTGATTAAAAGCCATTCAAATGTTTAAAATTTTCTTGTGTTTTAATGAATCGCTAAAAAAACCAAAGAAATTGCTGAAATGAAATTCCAATGCCAGGCGACTTAATTAGCTTCTTGGAGAGCTTCTTTTCAGCTCGTTATTTTACCTTTTAAAATCGATTTTCCTATATAATCACATTGCTTTATATCTTGTATTTTAATGGTTGACTTCTCAGACCAATGGCTTCACATCGAAGCACTTACTTATTCACTAACAAATTAAAAACGAAAACGATCATATAAAATAAATAAACGGATCTCTGTAAAAGGGATTGTAACGTAACGATTAAACGGCTACATTTAAGTGAAAGGAAAATTAATTTGAATAGATTAAAATTTCCAATTTTCCGAATTAGGCGTTTTAATTGCTCTATCGTGAATTTAAATCGCATAGGTGAGGTGGACCGTAGCGCCTGATTATCGAACAATTTCTGCTTAAATGCTTCAAACCGGAGTGCCAAAGGTGTGAATCATTTCGCAAATCTCTAGTTAAATAAAGAATTGTTTACAGACGGTGTCGCCGTATTTAACAATGACGCAACAACTTCCTCCGAAGACATTGATTTGGCATCGCGTGTTGGAAAATATTAACAGGCAGAAAATATTCACTCATTGTCAAGTTATATGGGTATTGTTCGATAAAATGCTATCTTTATGTGGATCGCAACTAATAGCCGTGAAATTTGTCAATTAGTTGACTCAAGGAATTGTACTTACGTTCATGAAAAGTCCAGCCAGAAGCACCAGACTCCAGGCCCAGTTGGGCGATCGGACAATTTCCGAGTTCCACATTGTTAGTTGTTGAAGTCTTTTGTTTTTCGCAAAATTTAGGATCGCTGTGGTGAAAAGTCAACGCTGGTTAAGGTCTATTTTCGACTAAAGTGCTGTTACAAATCATGCTGGGAAGACAAAGAAATTTTGATAGGACCAATTGTCGCAATACACGTTACGACTGGGAAAAATAATTTGTACACCCTTTTGGACGCCATGTAGCGAAATTACATAAATTCAACTCGTGTTTACTAAAGCAATGTGATCCTCCCAGACATGATTTCAACTAAGATTTATTTGATGAAGAAAGTGTTTCACAATTACCGTTGGGATGGCTATTTCTTAACCAAGGTAAATAACTATTGTTAATGAAAAACGCAGATTTGGGCGGTCGCGTGACGGAGATTTATCATTGGTAGCTTCTACAACGAATACACCATACACACGCGCAATACAAGTTATTTTTAAACATATTGTTCGGCCACTTTAAGCAACCTTCTTCTAGCCTCAGGGATTGGACTTTCTACTAAGAATTTCACAAACCATTAGATCTTTTAAACCATAACATCACTGAAATCCGACGCGAAGATATAGTGTTAGCTTTCAACACTCATCGGATTAATTTTCGCGGAAATTCACCTGAAGTTCGTCGAGGTGCACAGGTAACTGAGCAGCAGTATAGACTCACAAAACACTTTCAGTGCTGTTGTGTGCTAGCCCAAAGAAGATCGTTCTTGCATGACCGCTTCTCTCCCCCCGCAGGAAAGTCAGCCAAGGAATCAAACACAGTTGAACGATCATGGAATGATTTGTACAGGTGAGCGTATGGTTCGCTTCTCTGCCTGTGTAAAGCAAAATTAGTATGAGTGTAACGTCTTATTTGCGCTTGCTGTTCATTTTCGTTTATTTACACAATTCCAGGTTTGTGTTAATTCAGGTGCTAGAGCGTGGTTTGGAATGAATGTAAACATAGATCAGGAAAATTCTTCTCAAGTTTTCTATTTAAGTTTTCAGTCTCGATTGGGAGTTTTTATTTTAGTAGTTGAGTCTTAAAGCTTGAAGTCTGCTTGAGGAAGAGGAAGGTAAGCGTGTATATTAAGCTTAGATTTAAAGACGATTGAGGCTGCATTGTGTGCAACTTCACACCGAAGACTGGCGTCATATTTAACTTAAAGCAATATAGTCGTTTTTACGTTCACTGCTTTAGAATTTTTATATTCTAAAGGAATTTTTTGTATTATAATTATGTATGTAATATATTATTTTAAATGTTCTTTTTTTAAGTTGATTCTATAATAAGAGCACAAGATCATTTGAACAATTAAATGTTATATGATAACGTGAACTTCCTCTTAATATTTCGAATATATAACACTTAAAACCGTTGGATCAATAATACCACGTTGATTTAATCAGTTGTGCGTAATGATCTAAAAAGCAAATAAAAAATTTTCTTAGAAATAGCGCCAATGAATTTCAAACAATTTTCAATTAATCTTAAGTGACACGCATTTACAATTTTAAGCAAGTTTTTATCAAAATCAATTTTGTAAACTTTCAAGGTAGATATAAAAAATTCTATAAAAGCAAGAGTTGCCCTTAACTTGAATTTTTTTAATAATGTCTTCCTTTCTCAAGAAGTTTTGTTTATTATTCAGTGTTCCTAAAAGAAGTTCATAAAAACTTTTCATTCTTTGATAGAATAATTTAAAGCTGGAGAGAACAGGAAATAAGTCAGAATTTTTTCCACTTCAACATTTTTTGTAATTCGCTTTAAAATTCATTTTTACAGAGGGAAACTCGAAGTAATTACACGAAATATCTTCTTTAAAGAAGCTTTAACTATTGAAGGAGAACAAATTACATACTTCTAAGAAAATTGGTTCAAGCCTTAAGCCTTTAAGTTCAAAAGTGTGAGTTACAAGGAATACCTAATTGTTTGAATTCGAGTCAAGGAAAATTAGACTATGGTAAAAAAACAAATACTTTTAATGGTAGACTAAGCCATTATGCAACCTCACGCGCTTGAAGATATTTATAAAGTAGCGACTGGACTCTATTTTCTAAAATAAATATCACTTGAATAGGCTTACTTTCGAAGAGTATATAAAAGGAATAATGTTATGTAAAGATATTAGGCATTTAAATTGAGCAATTAGTGATTTTAATATGGAAAACAAATAATGTTTATTGCGTAAGCTAATTCTTACAGTTTCTTAATGTTTATGCAGGGAGTGTTAATTTTATTTAAATAAAATACACTTTAAGAAACTCTTTGTTAATTCAATTAAAATTTTTAACCAGAAAAACCACAAGTACAGAAAGCATGTGCGAAAAATAGAAATTTAAAAGAACCATAATGAAAGACATTTTTATTTTAACATAGAATCACTGAAGAAATCGTATTGAGATCAGTGATTACATCGAGGCCTTCGGTTGTAGTTTAATAAATTTTAAAAATATCGTATAACACTGAAGACTGTATCCAATTCTTCCTCCCAGAGGTGAAGCACCAAAATGTGGATCATTTCTTGGGTAGTGTAGCCAGCGATAGATCAAACCCTAGGGAGCTTTCATGAAACCTGGAAGTGCGAACTATCGCATGAATCTAGAATGAGGGTCTTCAGGCTGTGTCCAACGGCAAAGTAAGTTTACAGGAGTGATCCAATGACACAGAGTCGTATACGGTTGGAAAATTGATTTTTCCGAGATTTGTTAGTACCTGCGGTGACAAAACGCTCAGAATCGATATTGAGCAGACCGGCGCACTGGCGAGAAGTCTCAAAGGTTCACAGCGAAAGACCAGCGAGCGTTTTATGTCGTTTATTCAGTTCAGTTAAAATTCGAGTCCCGGTTATTTCAGCGTTTTGCTAGTAAAACAAAAATTTGTCGTTTTGGTAGAACAGATGAGCCTAAGGGAGTAAATCTGTATCCTAAGGAGTAGGTGAAAAGTGTGGTCCCTTGTACAATTCCGACGAAAGGAAAAAAATCCGGAATTTTATTACCGTCGTCGCCAACAAGTCTGCGTCTCAATCTCGGAACGTTTTCCTCGGGAATTCCAAACGGCGGTAGCTGAAGGCATAAATGCTAAAGGCACCCGGAACTCGTTCCAGGCAGTAGAATACTTGAAAGCTGGTGAGTAATTAGATATTTTTACCCTTGTAAATTGCATTTAAAGAGTGGCTTCAGATGGTATGCTGGTGTGGTTTCCCCGAGTGCGCCGGAGAGCAGGTGAGGAGATAAAAGGTCGAAGACTTTTCGAGTTACATAAAAATAGGAGCTTAACCCAAGAGTGTGTGAATTTTAAGGAAATTTTCTTGAGGTTTTTCGAATTAATTAGTTGCTTCATGGTAGAGAAAATAGCCCTTCGTTATCGTGTAATAACTTAAGCCCCATTTCTTGAGAAATCGATTAAGTGATTTTCACTTGAGATTCACCCTCGTACTCCCACACGCCGCTTCTGGTAACAGATTTGGATTTAAAAGATATGCTGACACAGATTCCCCTGACGGTGACAGAGTGTCTCTTCTCCTCTCAAACGTATTCCAGTGCGGGTTTTATAACAGGCTTAGGGTTTTTTTAAGCCTTCTAAAACCCTTAGAGATGTCACAAATGATGAGGTAGAGAGCGTACCTTTCGCGAAGCCTTCTTTTGCTACGATGCGAGAATTTCATACGTACGATTATGCAATCAGTCATTAAAAAAGGTTCCACATATCACGGCGCGCGTTGCACCTTCCCGCGTGTTAAATTGTGCAGCATTCAACTAGTGATTTCTACTTTTATTTATTACGTCTTGTACTCTAAAACGCGGCATTTGTTTTGTACTGTTCCGACCCACGTGCACTGTCATCACTGCCCTCTCCCGCTCAGGTAGATTGGCCGTCCAGATAGAACTATTATAAAGAAAGCTCCTTATAATTACACGAGACTTACACAGGACCTATATTAACTTATTCGCGAGCCGAGATAATAAGGGGGGGGGTCATGCATGTTACCCTTTCCAACTTTAACCACCTTTGCTTTACCACGGAGGATCGCGGGTAATTGGAGGTACTTGTTAAAGGTGCAACCAGAGTCACACTAGTTAATGGTATGTTGTGCCCTTTTCGAGCAAGACAAACCAATCTATGTAGTATCTGATATCGTGCAGCACCAGCTTAATAATATTTTTGTTGCATAGGTATGTTCAATTAGACAAATGCAATTAAATACACGTCCACGCGATATAATTATATTCCGCTCAATTACAATTTTACCACATTTTTAGTCTATGGAAAATATTTGAACAAATTGAAGGGACATTTAACTTAATTAGCACAAAGGCTGTAATTTTTTTTTAAAGTTTCATTAGAAAACATAATTTTGAGGGAAAAGAATCGATTTCTTATATTTTTTTGTTCTCTAGTGCAACGATGAATGGTGGAGTTTTGAGTGTATGCGAGGAGAAACGAGATTGACCCATATCAAATTCCATTTGAGCTGAAAAGTTTTTGGCTCAAAGTCAAGACTAATTCTATTTGAAACGAGCCTGGCATTTATGATTTGAGTTCAGAATTTATATTTGTTTTTTTATCTAATATCACCCTCTTTGGTGACAATGATGGCCTTATTCTGAGATTCTTTTTCCAAAAGGAAAATACAAAAAACCGCTTTAACAAAACGAAAGACTTTTATCTAAAAGGGTACGAGGGGACCAGGTTAAGATGGAGAAAGCGATTTTTGATGAATTATGTAAGGGACGTCGCTCCCTTTCAAGTTTCAACAACATGTGCGCACGTTTTGTACTTAAATTAATATTTGCCCAACTTTTTTTAGCTGGCACTCAAACGGTTGAGTACCTGTTACCAAATAGTTTAGACGTGCCGATGCATGGCTACCTAACCCACTGAGTTTGAAATGGCTTTGTGCGGTATATGCACAAACACGTCTAAGCCACGGATTTGACTCCTGAATTATTTTTTTTACTTTGCTGAAAATCTGTAGAGCACATTGGCTTAGTGATTTTATACTCGCAGTAGTCTAATAAGACTAGCGAAAGAGTTTCACTTTTCGTACTATATTTAGTAGAAGACTGGTTATTGAAAATAAAATGCACGGAAAAAATTCTTTGCAGAATGTTGTAAAGTGCTATACATTTTTTGATACGTTGTAAGTTCGGTTCGGTACAGTTCACGCACGAACTGGTTAAAATTTGCAAAATTTATGAAGCGAAGACGTTAAATATTTAACGTAGTGTTTTCTCGCATTGAATTCGATGAAATACCAGTATATTTTAAAAAATACAATCATAAAAATATTCGCGTAAATTTCCCATCTTTCTTATCTCTCTAAAAACATAACATACTAATTACATACATTTCTCAGGCTTTTTCTATCCACTATGTAAAATTTTCCAATATAACATTGCAAACAATCTACTCAATGGACTATTAAATTATAAATTAAATTCTATTGAACGTTTAAATATACATAACGAAGTTTATTTGCCCAACACTTTTGTTATAAAACACTATTGAAACTCTGTATGTACAGTTTTAATGGCCATTTGAAGTGTACACAGCATAATATGACATCAGCAAATAAATATTGTCGTATATCTAACGACTTTATGATCACTCTAATAGCAATTTATTTCAAAAGAGACTCAAAACATCCAAACAGAGGGGAGAATGAGGAGTTTGTTTGTTAAGTGATATACTGCGTCTATGGACACGTAGATCGGTTAACTATTTTATACTTTCTACTTTGTAATCCGATTTTTTTCTAATATACTTTTATCTAATGAATTTTAGAAATATGCAGTTTACACTACAAGAGTCGTAAATTATTTAAAAATGTTCAACATGTGCAAGAAAGAAATTCATATTTAGTAGGAATATAAATCAAATGTCCTTTTGTCATCGATTATGGAAAAGAGAGAGTAAACAAATAATATACGTAGTACTAGTATTAGAGTAAAAATAATTTTCTTGTTTGACATAATCGAGCATTATACAAACATCGTATCGATGTTTGTTCCAACTGTTCAGAAATTTCAATCTTTTTTAAAAAAAAAATTATTAATGTGAAAAATCGTAATAAATGTCTGACCTTGTACTTTTCGAGCATTTGCTTTATTTTTTTCACTTCTGAAATAAGTCAGTGACCAAACAACAAAACTATTAAAAAAATTACAATGAAATGTCTGAAAATATAAGTGTATACAATCTACCAGGTGTAGTTAAATATAATAACTTAAACGTATTTAAGTCAATTATGCAAAAAGGGCTCCAAGCGATGTGCTTACACAAATTTCAAGCTGAAAATGTCAACTTAAAATTACAGCTCTTACCCGATGAATTTTCTTGGAATGTCAACAAAATATTTCCACAACTAATTAAATTGTCCTTAAATGACATGCCAACAGAATCTTTCAGAAATTTTCGTGTTTTGTTTTTTCTTTTTCCACTCTATACTCATACTTTCTTTAGAACAGGAGACTTGAAATATTCTAGGTGAATAAAAGGCAGCGAAAAACCGAAGTAACAAGGAATGGACATGAATTCCTCGACCATTTTTGCTTGAAATTTAACTTAGCACTGAAGAACTCATTCCATAACAGAGGTATTTAAAAAGCTAGAGAACGAATACTCCACATACTTGAGCGAAAAAGCAAATATTTGCTTTTGTGTCCCTGTAACAAATGGAGCAACATATGAATTTCCAAGATGAACGCGGTGAATGCACTTAGTCCGTCCCTGTAGTGGGAGTGGTACTGAAGGAAGTAAAAGCGCATAATATTTCACCTAAAACGGTTTGCATCGATTTTTTAAAGCACTGTACCATTTGTGGCATGGTTTATACATTCATACGGTCGCATGATAATTTAGCATTTTGCTGAAGACTTCCTCACCTTCCAGAATCGCATATAAACGTGAATTGTTAATCACCCCGAGGGATCGCACCTGAAAAGTGCGATGGTATAGGCAAAAATGCATTTAAATAAATACAGTCAAATATGGGCTACACATTCTTCCGTAAAGCACAATTTCTTGAATCTCTCTTATTTAAATGTGGTATAGAAGGTATAGAATTTGAATTGGAGTAAAATTGTGTTCTTCCTCAAGCAGGGTATTCAATAACCTCTACAGACCACGAAATTTATTTGCGTTACACTTTATAAAGTTATTCCTCCAAGAGGCAACGAAGCAGACATCATGGACAGTCAGGATTGTATATATGCCTTGGGATGGCATTTTTTCCGTAATAATAAAGAGGGACTTCCATTAATCCTCAGAATTATTGTAGGCCTTTAAGGCTTACGTTTGAAATGATTTCGAGAGGATATTTTAAGGGAATATTTTTATTACTTTAGATAGACCTCCCTGGCGATAGGAAAATCGGATCTTTTGAAAGTGTTAAACGGTTTAATGGAAGGTAAATTGTAGACGTACGTCAGGATGGATATTATGTTAAGGGTTTTTTGAGGGGAGGAACGCAAGACAAGGGCAAAAGATGACAGTACTTTGAGTTTGAGCGGGATACTAAAACTCGTCCTTATTTTCTTAATAAAGTCAACATCTTGAATAATTTATGGATTTAAACGCTTCGTTCAAATTTAATATGCATAAACAACTCCAGGCGATGATTGCCATTAAGAATATTGTTGAAATTTGAATTCTCAATACTGTCCTACAGCATTTTGTAATTCTGTTTGTATTTATTAAACTGATTTCGCAATATTTTTTACAGTAATTGCAGTAATTAATTTGGAGAAAGTTAAAATTCAACAAATACACAAAAGTGTACACATAGACAAAGGCTGTTTTAAAGTATGCTTTAATTTTGCTTAAGGCAAAGTGGATTGGAAACTGGCAGAGGTCGTAAGGTACATTGCACAGAAATTCATAGTACTGACAAGAGAGAAGACCGATTCGGGGGAAGAACCAATCTAGTTAATATTATAGGATAACTATGAAATCGCTTATGAAGTCTGTATAGGATATTTTTTTAAATTCTGAAAGTTTTCGATAATGATTTAAACACAAATGATGCAAACCATATTTAGAAATTTTTGACTTATACCGCTTTTTATGGAATATTGATTTTTCATTAGTGTACTATTAATGTACATAATATACTTTATTAAACCTCCTGTACTTTTGAAGGTAAGAAATAATCTAATATACGATTTTGCGCACAATTCGTGTTGAAAAATAATATGAATTCTTTTTCTCATATGTTAAAGATGGTGATATGCCCCGAAAGTATAAATACGTATAGTCGAATAACATAATGAACCCTTAAAGGTACTTCATACAATAATGTCTTTAATAATGTCTTGTAAGAAATTTCCTAAAAACCACTTTCTCATTACATAAACATTCCTGTACAAAATTCTTAAAAGTTAACATTCACTTTAACAGAAATATAAACAGTGTCCAATTTTATTTTAAAAGGTAAATTTAGGTAAGAGGGTGGTATTGTAATACTCCCAGAAACTTTTAAAGCGATTCTGTATGCCTTATGAATCAGTATTCTACGTGGTGCGTGTGTTTTTTCTATCACGAGCGTTTTTTTATCATATCATGTCTTGGGTGTTCAACATTTTTCGTCCTCTCTTAAAAAATGAAAAAGGGCTGAAAAGAATCACGAATTAACTTTCGTAAAATTGTCAAGCTGGTTCGGGACATATAGTTCTCTTTCTGGACATTTTTTACGAAGATTGACCTGGTAACTTAATTTCGAACCAAAGGCTCAATCGGGCCGCTGGCCCTTCTTTATTCCTTCTTTTATCCGCACGTCATCCCTTTTTCAATTCCACAAATGTTTCTACGCTTGTTTGCTAGTTTCGTTGTAGAGCCTAAGTGGACAAATTGATTTTGATAAATAAGGCGATAAAAGATTCTTTATAGTCGCATGAATGATTTTAAGTACATTGTGATTTGGTGGAATTAAAATGACGAAGTCTCAAAGGCCAAAGAGGATTTATATAAGTACGGTATAAATTTGTTTTCGTTATTTCATTTTTAAAAAAAAGTACATTTAAATTTCCCAATAAAAGAGGATTCTTTCGACTTTATTTTTTTTCAAATACTTTAAGTGGAACAAACTAGAGCAATAAATGAGCAATAAAGAATATTATCGTTTTCCACTTGAGAACATCTAGTAATAATTTCGATAATATCTTTTACTACAAAAGTTTGCTGAGTTAATCCTTTAACTCCATTAGATTTATTAACTATGAGGAAACTTTCCTCTAATTTAAACTTGTTTTTAGGTTGACTTTCTGAAATTAAAACTACTTATTCTTTAATCTTTCCAAATTTCTATAGATTTGAAGTTTATTTAATAAAAATTCTTTTCTTTTTTTTCAGAAAATTTGTCTATAAGTACGGTAAGCGTCAACATAAACAACTTCAAACCTGTGGATAGTTTCACTAATTAGCAGTGTTTCACCACTTTAAGTGAAAGTTGTATTCTTTAAGTGTTTCAAGTTTATACATTTTTGTGATAAGAGATATTGAAGAAGAAATAAACAGGAGCGGAAAGAGCTGCTCAGTCTAAATTTTAGTAGTCAATATTAGTGCAATAGCTACTGCTGGGTGTGGGCGAATCTGCGCCCCGCCACAGGTAAGTTTTCAACATAACTTTATTTTCTTATAATTCCACCTGCTCGTATTTGTAATTGAAAAAAAGAGCCCAATAATTGCAAAGATATTTTTAACTTTTTAATGAAAATTCCTTTTAAGCATGAACAAAAGCCACAAAACCACTTCTCTCCAATCAGGACCGAGATTCTGAACATTCTTGGCAAACTTAAGTTTTGCCTACCTTCCTCATCGATTATTCAGTAGTACCTTTTCTATAGAGTATCTGCATCTACGTAAACTATCTTCCTCGACACTTGTCTCTGTCAGTAGAAATATTTCAATTCCATCGCCTTGAAGTGCCTTTTTTACTTCGCTTAATGGAGATTTCTCATATTGTACATATATGCTTCTAGATTCTAGAGTGGCAACAATCCTTTCTATTCGCTAGTTCAAGTTTTGCGTCATTTTATGTCCCTTCCGACCTTGACATGAACGTAATCTTCTGAATGTTTTATTATACTCTGACAACGTTATTTATATAATAACTATCTCTGGACATATTTTCTGAATAGCCGTTTCCTCTTCGAATGTATGGTAAAAATTAGTTGACACATCAATTTTATTTTTGAACAAATTACGGGCAATTTATGGAAATAGCTATTTCTTTGATGTCCTCAATACGATTAAATTATAAGTAATTGTATCTGATTTGGTAACAGTATTTACTGATATAGAGTCAGAAATACATTGTTGCACATTTACAATATCTAATAATATCTAGAGAATTTAGACTGACTAAAAATTTTGCAACTTATTAGTAAAACAAATATTTAAGCTACTAAACCGTAGAAAAAGTGATTTCTATTTATTTTGTTAAATATCAACAGATAAGTTTATACCAAATTAAATGAAAACCAAGAATTAAGATAAGACTCTGTTTATCAAATACCAGTGCAGAGTGGGACGACTTTTAGCTCGCGTTCCTCTATTTCCTGCTGATTCTCCATGCTGAAGTATCACGAGTCATTAATCAGTAGCCTTGCCGGGCCTGTTTCCTATTACCTAAATTATTCACCATTCTCACGGACGTCTGTAAGCGCTCGCTTGAAGCTAACAGTCACTCTGGGACTAGTAATCAAGAATAGGTATTAGTTAGGAGAACAGCTTTCTTATTATAATGCTTTTCATGGTTTTATTCAGAGAACTGAGTATACAACAAGTTTTTCAAAATAATTCTTTAGTATACTGAGAAAAACGAATTCTATAGTAGAATTAGTAGTAGAATATAATAAAGTTAGCATATAACATACAAATTAATTATACGAATCGATGAACTTTGGTAGACGATATGACAAATTGATTTAAATATGGAATCAAGGGTTCGATATCTTAACCACAAGAAATTTTACAAAAACATTTATGACTAGGCAGAATATGAGAAGAAAGGAACATTGAATTGAAAATTTGTTATGAATTTTGAATTTAATTCGAACAGTCTAAAGTAGCTTGAAGGAAATTTTTGATACATTTTTAGTAGAGAGTAAAGACGATTTTAGTTTGACAAGAAATTGCTAATACTATAAACAAAAAGAAAACAATGTTTTTGTAAGAAATAAGTTAGAGATAGTTTTGTCAAAATTCCAAATCTATATTAAAATATTTTTTTTCTACTGTAGAGTATAAAGCATTCTTAAAAGGAATCGTCTCTTAAAACCTCCAATATAAAAGTAGTTTTTAAGGAGGCTTTGGGTAACTTTCCTACTCAATTAAATTTTATATCTTCATGTTTTCAAAACACATGATTTGACTAAAATCTGATCATTTATCAACTTGAACATTCTTTTGACAAACTTTTTTGTATTAAACTTTTTCAATTATGACTAGCTTAAATGTGACAGTATTTCTTTGAATTTAACTATAACATGCCGTAAAAATCTGCTATAAATAAAAAGATGAAATAATTCATATCAATGAATTATATTTATTACTTTTTTAACTCATATTTTTAAAAAAATATTTTTTTTCTATCTATCAAGAAATTTTCTGTACAAGCTTAAATTTTGAATATGCTTAGTTTTTCTTTTAAATTTGTTTTTTGATTTAAACTTCTAGAAGTTTATAAACCGAATATTTTTCTAGAATTGCTACTGAAACTGAACGTATATTAAATATTATACATTTCGAATGGAAATAAGCTCCCCTTACATCAGTTGCTCTTTCGTTTATTCTCCCAGAATCATTTGAGTGAAAGCCTTCCGCTGGTGATTTCGCCAACTACACTTTTATGAATTAAAGGCTGATTAAAACCTGCCAGCTTAACGAAATTTAAAGATCTTATTCATCAAAATACTTCTAGTTTTCTTAAAAGTACTAAACGCGGTAACATGGTAATTGTATTATGTTGTGTGTAATTAACATTAATTTATGAAGATACTACTGATTGATTCAGTCATATACGAAATACCTGAATCACACCTGCATTTCTTATTCAATCTCTCTAAACGCTTTCAATTATGAAATGGTTCATTGCTTCCCTCTTTTCTTAGAGCTCTTGGCAATGTCTACTTTAATTTCATTTAAATGGATTACGACATAATACCACATATTCCAATATTGAACTTTTCCCCAAAAATATCGTTTTGACGCGAATATGAGGGTCATTAGTTATAATAATTGCAGTTTTATGCTTATTTGCTATTTTTATGGAAATTTTAAAATTATAGAGGTAGAGGATTATTGAATGGACCTTCGTATATGATTTCCTAATATACACCAGAGCAGGTGTCACGCAAACTGGTAGTTTACAATTAAGATGCATTTTCACAGCACCCTGGTGAGGAGTATAATCACGCGATTTCATACACCGATTTGTATTTATGAGTATGGAAAAATCATGTTGTTCGTGAAATCTGACCGCAACATTGTACAAAAAAGTTATGTCATGTGTCGGCGGTTTGTCACAAAATTTCCTAGTTAAATTTATTTAAACGATTTATTTCGTTTTGGCTCATTTGTCGAATTGTAGGTCAATGTTTTGTTTAATTCCAGAAAGTACAAAGTGAAAACATTATTCATTTTTTACATTTACGAAAAAAGGGTGCTGGTGTAACCAATAAAGATTCGGTAAGAAAGCTCTATGGGAATCGATAAATTTGTTATTGCTTTTGAGCTCTACAGAACCTTAAATTATGGTTTTTTTGGGAATGCCACAACATATTTAAGGACAGGTGCAAGCAATTTTACGAAAAGTAAGTTTTCTTTATTTCACAACTATAATATGTTAAGTATAACCACTGTCGTCGCAAGGATATTTAGTTATTAACATGCAATTAGTTATTCATCATTAGTTACATTAGAATAGGTGCCATCGCATTGGCTATCAATTACTTTTTCATTGACTGGAAGTTAATATGTACAATTTCATTAACCTACAAGTATTCCTTTTTAAACAATGTAGGAGACACAAAATAAGTTTTATTTTCTTCCGAAGTGAACGAATTTGATAAGAAGGTGAGTCTCACGTCAGCACAAATTAGGGCTTCAATCGATATCTTCAGTTCCAAGATCATGACGCCCCCATTTTATTTACAAAAATTACTCTTTTCATTTCCTTTCTTCTTCCAAATTTGGAGAAACTCGTGAAGCTCGTGGTTTAAGTAGCGAATGAAAAAATAATAAACATAAGTTAATAAAAATAGAATAAAAGTAAAAGTTAATGTCAGTAATGAAATTGCTTGTAGAGACATATAAGAAATTATATTAACCACAAGAATTGATACTATACATTGATGGTATGAACTTTCTGATCCGCCCTAGTAAGGCGTTATCATAAAATTGAATAGATGCTATAAAGTGTCGAAACAAATCGAATATTCTCACGCAGCAAGTTCGACGGAAAATTAAATCTCCTACTAGACTGAGAGTTGAAAATAAAACGTCTTTTTAACGCCTAGAAATTGCACAGCGATAATAACCTTTACTTGCACTGCGGATCCTTCTAAGTGGCCATTAACCACTTTATAATGTTCCATAACTAGTTTACTATCATTTCATGATTACTCTGTAGCCACTTTCGAAGTTCTAATAATCATAAATATAAATCATAATAAACTCTTCGTTTATTACATAAATATAAAAATTAAAAAGTTTGGAGAAAGTAATAAACGATAAAATGTGAAATATTAGAAGAAAAGTTGTTCCATAGAAAGTTTATTTATTTATTCTTTAGTAAAAGTTGTCATAAAACCAAACAAATTAAAAATCACTTAGATTTTATAAATTTTCAGCTTAATATATACCGTCAAAATAGAGGGCCTACAAGGGATGGTATGTAAAAATTGAAAGCTATGTATTTATATTTTCTTCTTGTACGTAAAACACCATTGGCTACGTTGTTAATAATATTGCTTGGAACATTTTGCTGCATTTTTACCATAGTTTAGAATCACCAAAAATGTTTAGTGGCATATTCTTTATAACCTCATTGGTATTAAATATCACTAACAATTTCAGATGTCTTTTCCGAATTTGTAATTGGTTATGGGCTTTACATCTGCGTACTATTATAATTTCTTAAACGTGAATTCCGTGTGAATTATGTGTCCTTATAAATATTATACATTAACAAATTAACCAATTAACCAATGCTAAAATCCTCTCTACCGAACCACTGTAAAACTTCCATTGAATATCCTCTTTAAGTTGAGATATTTTTATTTTCCTCTGTTTAAGATGTAATTAATAAAAAAATCTGTCATTAAGTGATTGCTTTTCTTTTACAAGTTAACAGATGAAAGTAACTGTTTGATCAATGATTGATGCAAAAGAATTCAATACTTACGTTCACTTACATTCGCTCGAATTGCACGGTTTTATTGCCAGTTAATATTTCGATATTCCGAGTTATCTTCTTTGGACATGTCGATAAGGCATGACTTTGCATTTCATGATTTCTAATTCTCTATTTGTTTTCCTGTGACTACATGAATAAATAAAAGTATGCAGTGGCACGTCGTATGTTTACCAATTAATTTAGAATTTTATTGGATTTTATTAAAAACTTACACATCTTTTTTGTGGACAAAAATCAATAGAGAATATTCAAGTATCGCTAGTTCTTCTACGTTTCATTGTTCGTAGTTTCATTATTTTATAAAAGAATGATTATTAATTTTTTATTACAGGAAAACAAAGCCGGCACCCTGAATTTCTCATCTTTCCGAAATAGTTTTACATCAAATGTTAATTACTTGAAGCGAAGGTAAGATGTTACGATATTTAAAGGTGTTCATTAAATTCAAGTTCATTATTCTTGAAATAGAATATAGGCTATTCCTATTCAAATTAATTAAAATTCGCTAAAAAGCCTTCACCACTTTAACATTCATTCATTTACGGATAGTGAAATTTGATTCATAATTTTTAGATCCAGATCAAATAATGAAATGCATTACCTTCCTTTCTCCGGCGTTTGTTATTGAAGACGGTCATGGTGCGGCATAAATGAATTAAACAAACATTTATTCTGGTCTGCTATTAGACTTCTCTAATCTTTAGAAATCTCACGGAGTTGTTCTATAATATAACGCAAGGAGTGGTCTCTGTCATGATTTATGAGAAAAATTCCGATGAAGAGTGCAAACAAAATGTTCCTTTATCGAAAATCTTAAATTGATTACGGTTTTCTCGGAAAAATACGTGTATATTGGTTGAAATGCAAATACTTTGCGAAGGTATCTGATACCATGAAGTACTCTTAATCTTTCTGTGCATGTTTAATTCTGATTTAAAACTAATTTTAGTGCATACATTTTGAAGAGCCCTCTCTAATGCATAGAGATAACATCGTATCTATTTCTAAGAATGAACTTAACATTAAAGGGTTTCTTTGTATTTGTCGTTAACACATCAGATTTTTTAAAATAATTTTTAAAACGATTTAAGTTTCATATATTAAACATATATTTTGATTATGTATTTTATTACTTAAATAATCGTATCTATATTTCACTAGAAACCGGATTTTGCCGCAAGAAAAACGTATTTTTATTTATTTCACGAGAAAATTCGGAATATTTATTTTTAACACATACTGGAAATTTTATTTTTAATATGTTTATTTTATTTAATTCGTATGTATCTGCGTTTAATTTATACATTGCAAATATGAAAATAAATAATACATATAAACATAAAATTCTTTCTTTTCAAAATTTAGGGAGTTTAAAAAAAATGTGTTATTTAAAAAGAAAGCATATAATTTTGAATGGTGGACATTGGCACCCATGGCTCATGAATAGAAAAGTAAAATTCGAACGAAAATTGTACACGTGCTGCAAAATTTGTAATTTTAATTTTATTTCTACATATTGTATTACTTTTAAAGTACAAAAATTTGACTTGCAGCGTATCCACATTTACGTCCTTTTTCTGTGATAATGAAATTTGTATGTGGATTTGGTTAAATCTATTTTCAAAACGCTTTATAAGCAAAAGGAAATGTTCATAAATATTTAGTAGCATCCTTTTGGAAACGTCACAAAGGAAGACAGCTTCCAATCCTTCGGATTTTTTTTCATGAGACATCTTAACCTTTTCTTTTTTTAAATCTAATTCAGGGATTCGTCGCTTTAAGTTCATGTTTTCGACAATCTTGTTGTCTCAGCTTCCAATTTAGTGAGCATCTTAATGAGCACCTTGAAAACGTTTTTATTTTCTAAAAACAAGAGGAGACGATCTCCTTTTTCCCATTCTTTCCTCTTAATAAATGTTGTAAGCTTCTTGCCTTTTATTATAACATTTTAGATTCAGTTCGGGGGATTTATCTTCCGAATGCGATGATGTTGACCCAAATGAGCTTCCACCAGCCGCTCGTCCTCCACAGCAGTCGCAACAGCCCCTTCAGCAGCAGCCTCTGCCCCAAGGAGGTGGTCCGCCGAATATGCCTCCACCCCCGGCCCCGAATACAGCGACTGTTCCTCCGCAGCCAACAACAGCTGCTCCCGAATTATCTTTAAGTTTTGGCAAGGGACCAGCCCGCGGCACAAGTGCACCCTCGAGTCCCGCCAAGTCCAGGGAAAGTCTCCTTCAACGGGTCCAGAGTCTTACGGGCGCAGCCCGAGATCAAGGAGCGTCAATTATTGGTAAGAAACAATTCCATTACTCATTTTCAGTCAAGGGCAAAATGTACAATAATGTTGCGAATTTTCTGGCTTACTTTAGACCTGATTGTTTAATAAATATCAAAAAGATAAATCTAGGCCAATTTCAGCTTTGGTTTAGACGGTTATAAAATTAATTAAATTAAGAAACTTTAAGGGAAGAAAGAAAACCGAAATCGTTTAATTCCGTATGACTTGTTCTTCTAAAAATAAATATATTTGAAAAAAGTGCAAACCACTAGAGTTTTTTTTTAAAAACCACATTGTCCTTGTAGAAGTTGGCCTAAAGACGAAACGGAAAATAAAGCCTTGTGTTTAACGTGGAAGGTTGTGGAATATTAGAATACTGGAATGTAGGATCTAAAGACTACAAGACAATTCGAATAATTAATTTACAAATGTGTAACGTAGTCTGGAAGAGTCGGTAATCAAAAACGGAAAAAATTACTACAGAAATTGGAAAAAATGTTCTATGAAAGGGCAAATTGTAAATTATTAAAAATAATTGGTTTCGAAGTAAATGTAGAAATGAAAGGGACTTGGTCTTTGCTAAAGCTAAAAGTTAATTAAGTTATTCCAGGAATAAAATATGCAGTAATTCAATATTGCCTTTCCTGAAGATATTTAAATCGCTCTCTTCTCACGTGGAGGGGTTAAAACATTGTAAAATAAAACGAATTTTTCCCATTTTGTTCCTTAGATTTGCATAATTTGGGTTTCTGTTTCAAGCCTGCTTTAAGTAAGAGAAAACCCTGGCTCCTTTGTACTTGAAATTTATTAATATTTAAAAAAAATAGCTGTAAAATTAAAATGCAAACATTGTTAAATTTTTGCACTCGATTGTATAATAAATTAATAAATTTCGTCAATTTTTGTAATTGTTTAATCGATTTGCAGGAGCGGCTGTTCAGAGTGCAACACGTCCTGCATTTAATAAGGATAAGTGCTTCACGCTCCTTGTGCTCGATGATCAGAACACAGATTGGTCCAAGTATTTCCGCGGTAAGAGACTCCACGGAGATTACGACATCCGCGTAGAACAGGCTGAATTTAGGGTAAGAATCTCTAGAGATCTCTTATAACAAACACTTAAGAAAAAAATTTTTTTTCCTGCACAGGAGATCTCCCTCACGGCAAGCGGTGAAAATGGAGCCGTCATCTCAATGGCTGTGTATCGTGGAGGGACTAAGGTACGTTACTTTACTTTTCAGCACTCAACGATTTTAATTAATTTCCCATTGTTTTACTGGGGACACTTTGAGTTGTGTGTCGCTCCCACCTTAACCCCTTTTTTGAAGGAGTTCGCATTCCTTTGGATTTATTTACTTGGCCCTTTTTCCCTGAAACACCCCGAAGAAAGTGAAGTAATGTCCTTTAAAACCGTTCTTATATACTTTTGTTTCGAAAGTTTTTCCCAACATTTTTTGCCCTGAGCGACCAACGAATTGACTTTCTGTGCCTTCCTAAAGTTCTATTCAAACGCACTCAATATTCGTATGGTTCTTACTAAAAATTCTAACCCACAATAGGATTTGTGGAAAGATGCTGACAAGGTTTTCTTGCGAAATAGACCATTTGACGCTTACAAAGATAATTAAGTTTTGTTTCTCACATTATACAGCTCCTTTCCGGAGTTGTTGGGAGTAAAATCAATATTTACGCACGACATATATTCTGGTTGTTTCCACATATTCCTTAAGTTAACACTCATCTCGTTGAGTCAATAACTCACACCCTTCAAGTGTAGGGAAGCCCTGTCGTCAAAAGCCTCAAACTATATGCGTGTAATAAAAGTTGTTTCATTTACTAATAGATAAGGGAAAATTCAATTCAGAGATCTAATTAGTAAAGAAAAAAGTTATGCGGTCAGTTTCGTTAAAAAGTTACCACTTTATTATATCTAGTTACTCACTTGTAAACTAAGGCTTAATTCGGATTAACCACAATATTGGTTTTATTCCATATTCTTTATAATATTAAAAGGCTTACTTTCAGAATTATGTTAGTTATCGTAAATAAGACACACTTTGATTATTTTATATTTTCTTAAGTAACAAGCAGAAAACCTTTTCTTGAATCAAACTTACTTATTTAAGAAAGGTTTTAGATTTTTGTGTACTACTTGAAACATGTCTCGCAAAATTTCATGGTGATTCGTTTTAAGTTTTTTGTTTTTATTAATTTTATTTATATATTTATAAACCAACAATTAATTTAAAAACATTTTTTTCCTTGGAATTCAGTCCTAAAAGTGCTGTATGCAGAGGTTACCTCAAACAAGTTGATAAGATATGACAAAAAGTTTAAAATCGAACAAAAATAAGTTATTAAAAAGCTATCACTCAGAGACAACTTTTTCTACAAGAAAAAAAAAGTGTTAATTTAAATTTATTTTCCTTCTTTTAAGATAAAAATTCCTCTATACAAAAGGTCCGTATGCATGTACGCATGAGTAATTCCATTGTTGAAACAATTTTATTTATTTAGACAAATATTTTCATGACGCAAAATTAGACACAAAAACATTTAGATTAAGTCATATTTCTTGTTATGAACTATAAATTTCTTTGAGTATATTCTGAAAATGCGCTTAATTCTAGAAACATGTTTGAGGTGGACTAGCAGTGAATTATTAATTTAAATTTATTAATAGATCAAAAGGAATATCGAAATTTAATTCGTATGGCAGAATAGTAATTTAGATATATTTTTAAATACTAATTTATCACTTAATTTGTACAGAATGCAAATAAAGCAATATTAGTTAAACTTTTTGCGAAAATATCTAACACCTGTACTATTTTAAAATACTGAAAATAAATACAATGCTCTCTCTCTTCTTCAGAAAAACTTTTATTTTAAAGCTTAATTCATAAATATAGTAGTAAAATTAAATTCATATTATTAAACTATAATTGAATTCAAAAAATTCTTTTTAATTCACTTTAAAGTGACGTAGTCTTTCAGCTTTTGCCTTTTGGAATTTGCAATGAATAAAGCACAATTTAAGTAAAAAAAAATGAATTCTATAAAAGTTTTAATTATATACCATGCACATTCTGGGAAATTATTCTATCTTCTTCTTTATCTTTTCACAGCACACATTCAATAAATTTTAATCTATAAATCAATTAACCTATTTTTTCATCTTTCGTGCTTTATCGCGAACGGTATTGCTCTTTCCATTTATTCAATACAACTGATCTTATTAGGCCTGATTACCAATTTCAAAACAGTTTAGGTAATTAAAATTTATTACCAATCGGAAAGTGCTTAATCATCGAATTATCGAATTATTCCTGGAAACAACATGAATATTTTCTACGAACTAGTGCTTCATCACTTGTTAATTAACACTTCTTTTTTGTAGATATAGATCTTCTATAACACCAGTAGACATTTTAGGTGGCTTAGTTTTTCTCAATCTGATCTTTATAATTCATAGGATCGCACTACCTAGGGTGTTTCATAAAAGGTCAGCTAGGTCAGAACATTTTGCCTATCACAGTGTAGAAAACTTTAAATTATCTCTAACTAACATGTGAGGTGCGCAATTTGTTTGCAACTAAACGATGGAACGGCGACGTACATTTGCGGCCAATCCATGGAGCATTCTCTTTAATCATAATTATGTCTTTTGGCAACAAGTGCTACTTAACTTTGCGCAATTTATAGCTAAATTTAATGGCATCGCCGGTACCCCAACAGGGTCTTTGTTAGAGATTCCATGA
This sequence comes from Proctacanthus coquilletti, assembly GCA_001932985.1. Lineage (NCBI taxonomy): Eukaryota > Metazoa > Arthropoda > Insecta > Diptera > Asilidae > Proctacanthus > Proctacanthus coquilletti. The sequence goes on from MNCL01000129.1 coordinate 430,331, forward strand.
ATATAACAAAGTTGTACATAGTTGAAGCTGTCTTCTCATACCTTCTGAGAAATGAATGACTTAAATTCTACTAGACTGGGTTTTGCAATAGAACTGTAAAATATTTCAGAGAAAATGTATTGTTGTCTTGTTATTCTTTTAAATTGATTTCCTAACAAAACAAGCAAATACAATGTGAAAAATAGACGAAAATAAATTTTAATTGGCTCTACAGTAAATCTGTATATCTGTATATTTTTGGGTTTCAATCATTTAACAGCAAACAATGATTGGACCCATAAAATATTTTTTAATTTTCTTAATGAATCCCTTTTAGAATAAAGTCTACTGTCCCTTATTAGAGACTCACAAACAAACTTGACAAACTTTAAATGAGTACACAAGGTGCACGTCCCTTATCAGTAATTATTTTATTGTTTGAATTTTATGGCGAAAGTGTGTTAACCTTAAAATACAATTTTGTGAAATTGTTGTCCATTCATTACAATCGCCTTTTGTTTTTCAAATCATCCCTTAAAACACTGATGTAGGATTTACTGGGCCAATATTGAACAAAACCCACATTGAAAAATAAGATTTTCTAAAAGCCCAAAACCTCCGCCTTTTTCAGTTGAGAAATTTCTTTAAGACTTTAAATTCCTTGAAGGGCTTTTCTTTTATTGTTCAGATTGTAAAAATAGTCTTTTAGGGTAAACAAGAAAATAACTTGGGATATATTTAGCCTTTATTATGTTTAATTTTCTTAATTATCTTTCAATGAATAAGAAAATAAAGTGCTACTTCAAATGAGTTTGATCATTTTAAGAAGGCTATTGTAAATTTAATTTATATAAAATATTTGCAGGTAGCGCGATCATTTCGACCAGACTTCGTATTAATTAGACAACCCCCCAGAGATGGCTCAAAAGACTTCCGATCAACTTTACTTGGTCTAAAATACGGAGGAGTTCCTAGTATTAACTCTTTACATTCGGTGTACCAATTCCAGGTAAGCATTTTTTTATATCAATTAAATATACCTTTTATAAACGAGAAAAGGGTTAAATGCAGACCTGTAGGTTCCTTTTCCATAAACTGTTGAAATAATTTTGAAATGTAAATTAATAAATAAAGGCCAGAATACTAGCAAAAGAATTATTTTTCTAGGAATATGTGAATATACAATTTAACCCTCAGGTTTACGATGGTTACGTGGTTTATGAAATTTGTAAACTGACACCAACAGCACGAGTTCCCTTTTTGAGCAAAGTATCTCATGAAAGCATTTTCCACAACATTGTCCGGATAAAAGTCACTCCAACTGAATTACAAAGTTTTCTGAACACAGAAAAATCATATTTTCAATTCATAAGAACGGCATCAAATTTATAAAACGTTTCCCTTAGTTTGCCTAGATTTCAGGAATTTTTAAAAATTGATTTCTGTGAGAAAGTTTTTAAAGGGACGTAACAAAGTCACGTATTAGTTATTTACATTCCGATGACCGCATTTGAATTAAGTTAGATTTCGGCCTTAAATGAGGCAAGTTTGACAAGTTAGAGTTTTTTGTAGTAGCCTCCTTTAAAATTATGTACTTTAGTATCTGTTTAATACATTTAAATTGGGTACATTTTGTGGATCATAAAAATATCATATATGTATGTAGGTGTAGCGTAAATACAAGTGGTTCATAAAACAACGACACATTGATTATAATTTATATTCCATCTCAATTTAATTTCTCACGAGTGTAAAATGAATTGTTAGAAAATTCGTTTCCCTTATGTGAATGTATGTAAACAAAATTCCATTGTTACTTGTGCTCCAAATTCTTTCCTATTCTTCCTCATAGAAGGGAGAAAAAACAAGAATGAAAATGAAAACATATTTTTTCATATTATTAAATTTCTCCCACAGGACAAACCATGGGTTTTCGCCCACCTCCTACAACTTCAACGGCGTCTTGGTAAGGAGGCTTTTCCATTAATAGAGCAAACATACTTCCCCAACGCCAGAGACTTGGTAAGTTGACTTAAAATTTGCTAGACGAAAAATGAGCAAAAAAAAAACAACAGAGCTATTCTCAATTACGAACGAAGAATAAATTATAAATATATTAAATTAAACTATTACATTACAAATATACATATACAACGAAATTTAGCGTTCTAATCCTAACAAAGACATTTCGAGACTCTACTCGGTGCTGTTCTCGTTATATTAGGAGAGAAGACATTCTTTGTATGGAGGTGTTCGGCGCCAGTGACACTTCGACACCTTCCCTATGGCAGTGTATCCCCTGGCTGGTACACAGGCGCTGTAGTTTGTTTCACACTTGGAGAATGGTACCCAATTACATGCCCCAATTGATAGTGGGCAATTTCCTCTGAAACATGCATCGACCTGCAAAGAAATAAAAGGTAATATTTACTTAATTAGAAGAGAGAGACTTGTTGCCTGAGCAGAAGAAAAATCATGTAATTTCCTTTTAGTGGAAAATAATACTGGAAGATTGGGGAGATCTTTTCTTAAGAGTGCTAGTGATATATACCTCATTTATGAATGAAGCTTTTGAATAAGTTAAAAAAAATAACAACGATACGAGACGATAAGCGCAAAAAAAATGCAAATCGTAATTGAGCCATAAATATCGTCGTAAAATGAAGTAATAAATAGGCGCTAAAAATGATGATTGACTTATTTATAGCTTATATAAAAGACTAAATTCATGTTAGCCTTTGGGTGGTCAGCATTCAGGAGTTTATAGATCAACGTAAATCATTTCCACATAATGGTCTAATGAAAAATTTATTTCATATAAACAGTATGTTTTTTCTGCTATGCTTATCCCAGCCATACACCTGAGCGCGCAATTTGTTTACTACCTTCTCTTTAATGTTCGTACAACTCCAAAACATATTACATTGAACTTAAAATTCCTGCGTTTAAAGCCAACATATATATTCAGGCTATTAAAAATATTTACAAAGGCCTTTCGATTTCAAGCCATTGAACCAAAAAATAAACGTAATGAAACAAAATCATCCTGATTGCGAAATTAAAAATTGATTGGCTTTATTCAAAATCTCTTTATTCACGCCGTCCCTATTAACGTGCATTTGTGAACAAAATTTCAGCAATTCTTTATAAGACGATAATATGCTGGTTTTATCATCATCATGCATAACGACGAAATTTACCATTTTGAGTCTTTCTGCTGTCTTGATTATTCATCACATTATCTTTTATAAGTTAAACGATTTTCATTGAAATATTATATCATAGAAAACTGAAAAATCTTTACAAGAGTTTAATACTAGCAGTAGAAGTAGTAGTAAAAAATTTCTTTAGCTTAACTTCTTTATTTCTTTAGTTATAAATACTAGAACTTTAATTGTTCGTACGCATTGAAAAGCATTCTAGTTTTTCATTGGCTCAAATTAAAATATCCCCGATTTTTAAGTAGATACAAAAATTACTCCAAACTGAACTCTAATACGAAATAGGGAACAGAATTAAAATAAATTCAAAATATTCCCATTTTTATTAATTCAGTTTAAAATTCTTTTTAAATTTCTTTTATGAAATTTTATATAAATAGATGAAAATATAAAAGTGAACTATTATAACTCATACTTACTCTGCAAGAACAACCTTTTTTGTATGCACCAGCAAAGCCACGTCTTTCCACCAATGTCATTGTTGAATACTCTTTCACATAGTTGCAAAGGTTAACCGTAAGACTTCTACCAGCTATGACATAGAGTTTTCCAACTTTAAGTTCTATGCCACAAAGTGATTCTCCATAATGAGCTAAAAGACGTCCATGTTTCAACTCCGATTCTGCTTTTTCCGTCATCTAATAAAAATTCATTTGCATCTACGTGAATTTAGTATAAAAAAAAAATTCTTACCTTATATGCTTTCTTTATTTCAATTTTATAAATATCCTTATTGTCCCGAGTCCGCCTGGTTGATTTCCTCAATATGCGTGCGATTATAACTATAAATTTAACATAAGACAAAAATAATTAAAACATCAATGGTCATTAAGAGCATACTAGGCGTTTTACGCCGACTGTAATGTGTCTCCAACTCACCATAATCTGAATCGCAGTATTGTGTTTGCGGATGGGCTGGGTAGCACATACAGCTCTCTACTGGTGTCGACAATATCGCTAGAAGTGCAAAAACACTCAAAGCCGCCAGAGTTAGAACTTTGTTTGTAGTCATTTTGTCTGAAAAGAATCAAGAGTAGGCCCAGATTAAATCTTTTATTGATTCCGATTCAAAGTGGTCTTAACGTCTCAGTAAGTTTTGTTTTTTTTCTAACTCATTCTTAAGGGTCAATAAATATCGATTTCAAATGCCGCCGTACCAATTGAACTTTTGTCCCTTCCATCAATGGTAATTGCTTCAATGGTACAATCTGGCACTGCTTTCATCTAAAAGCACTTCCAGAATAACTTAACATATCTTAAAGGGTAAATTAAGTTCGGAATCGAACAAAGATATTGCAGCCACCCACATTTTTTTCCATAGTAAACAAGAAAGTTATGAAGCATAAAATGGCCATAAAGTGCCAGCTAGCTTCAATTCGGTGTCAATTGAATCGTAGTCCAAATATTTTATAAAGCTAGAGAAACTGCACTTAATTTGAGGGCCTACTCGAAGTGATTGCCATCGCGTCGCAGTATTACAGCGGTCCAGTTTAAGGCAGACCAAAGCTAGGAAACTGTCAGATAAAATGGATTTAATTGACACTTCTGGTGGCACAAGAAGACTATCTAATTGGGCGGAAATATCTTCGCTCCCTGAAGGTGTCTTGGAGTGGGCAGCGAGCTACCTGGGAAACTTGTCTAACTTGGTTTGAGTTTGTAACATGTCGCCGAGATTCTCTGGGAAATTTCCAGTATTAAAAACGAAATAGTAGAAACGTATTGGTCTGATTTTCGACGTATGCTTTTCTTTTTATTGTTTTATAGATCAAAAGCGATTATTGTCTTCCGCTTGGTGAAATATTTGAAATTAAAGTTTTTACCAATTTGTAAGAGTATAATTTTGTTAAATGGAAACTGATTGTTTTGCTTGTGCACAAATTTCCAAAATATTCGTATTGTTTAATTAGTATTGACGAATTATTCCAAAATACGTCAATTAGGAAATATCTGATATGAATCAAAAAAGAAGAATGAAGACAATACATTTTTAGTGCGAAGGACCATTAGAGGTGTCTTTTCAGATAGTCAATCACAAAGCGGGTGCTGCGTAAAATCGTGTTACAAATTGATTCTATAGGATGATCTAATTAACGTTTGCTCCCATATTCAATTCTATAAAATGTATAGGATGATCTAATTAACGTTTGCTCCCATATTCAATTCTAGTTCCAGTTCCTCATATTTATTATGAGCTATCAAATTTTGAATCTTTTAATCAACTCTCATAATTATGAAAATTATTTTAGCAGGAAATCACAAAGTCTTCTTCTATTCCTTCAACATTTTGTTCAAATCGTTCGGACCCCATAAATTTTAAAAACCCATATCTTTTAACCTTAAATTTAAATAAATAATGGCTGTAAATTAAAAAATCAATACATTGTATTTAGTAGGTATCCTCTTCTTCTTTGAAATGATTCAATTTTTATAATTTAATAAAAACTGAAAAATCTTTTGAAATGTTTTCATATTAGATCTGAAATAGATCGTGAACATTTGACTGATAAGGGACGCGTTCAACAAGTACTTTCTTCTAGACGTCGTGTCGGCTTCAATAAAATAAAATGATTACAGACAGAGCATGAATTGCATAAAATTGCTGTATCATCGCATATTCACCGTCTCATACATCACCAGATGAAAGTTATTACCCGGAAAGGTGAAATTAGCATCATATTGAAAATAGACGAACTCTCGTGCGCACCAAATCCTCCTCGTATCTCGGCGCTATTTATGTTCCATGGGATTGTTTTGTCCCGTGAAATGAAAAGAGATCTCAACGAAAGTCACGACACGACACGAGGCAACGGGATTGGCGTGTCGCTTTATTTTATGCTATTTTTCTGGCCTTTAAAGGTCTTCTAACGCATTCGTTGTGCATGACTGAAAACAATAGATTGATATTTATTGCTCCATATTCAGTTAAATTGTATTTACAAATCTAAATATAAATTCAATTGTTTTCACATTCATGGCCGCGTCGCGCGTCATATACTGAATTTACTCTCATCTCCATAATAAAATAAGTGCGAAACACAGAGCCTTATAGGCATATATTTTATGATTTTTTTTATACCGTGTAAAATTTCACAAAAACAATAAATGATAAAGTGATGCAATCAATATTTCATCAAATTCCGTCGCAAATATGAAATAGGCCCTCGACAGTGAATAAAGTTCAATGAAAATTTATTGATAAGATCCAAATCCAATAGTAACTAGAGAAAATCATAGAAGCATAAATAAGAATACCATTAAAAAATTCTATCATCACATTTCTTTGTTGTACCCTGTGGAAAAATGAGCACCTTGCAAATTCTTTACCAGTGAAAATTGATATGGATTGAATTGAATGAATAATAAAATATAACACCCATTTTTAATTAAACAGTCTGATGATCTTATGTCAAAAAGTTGAGCAATCTAATCGATAAATAATATTTAAAGGGGATGTGGCGTTGAACTTTAATGTTGTAGCGTATAAACCAACTGCTTTTAGCGAAGGAATATCACCGGAATAATAAAATATAGTTTCTTTTTAATGAAAGTGATAAGATAAAACGATTTAAGCGATAAAGGGCTTGCAAATTACGGAAACATCCACTTAGTGAAGATAAAAACGATAGAGATAATCAAATGGCTTCATCTACTAAAACTTTAATGTGAAACGTTCATTATTTTTGTTTTATTTATGAGAAAAAATGGATTTTGCGTTTATAATCTCAGAAAGATACAAGCTACGAAGATTTTACTACGTTATTATAATTAGAATAAAAATTTTAAATTATTATTACCTAGTGTAAAAGTTGAAGGCTAGAACGCTGAAAATCTTCCGAAGCCACTTAATCACTCCGCAAAGCAATCAAATAACTCTTAAAGCGTGTAGGCGTTTATTTAAAAGATAAATTGTTAACTGGCTCTAGAAATGTTGGCGCCACATCATTTTCTACCAGACAAGATGTGTCACCTACTTCTAGACTTTGTCCCATTTTGTACATTTTACGTAAAGTAACTGTTATTTGCGTTTCAAGAAATCGCATGAATGAAAAATATACCTGGCTTATTTGAAGTAAATCGATTTCTTTGCCGTGTTTGTTTTATTTATCTCGAAAGGTACTTTACCTGACACACAGCACGTTTTTTTTTATTATACAATTGTTCCGCAGTATGCAGAGTATTTTGAAAAACAATGGGATCTAAGCAAACTCGTGAGGAAAATGTTCCTTTATATCTGAGCTAGAAAATATTTTAACACAACACTTCCATTTTCCAATTGCGAACTTTCTAGCCTTAAGTTGTAAGCTATGAATTTAATCTGGGGAAAGGTTTAGCACGAATAAACAATTTAAAGCCGAGTAAATGGAAAATAGCTAGCTTTCTAATTTAATTCTTTGTCGGCAATGCTGCTTTGTCTAAGCCAGCGTGCATATCTTTCTCGTTAGGAAAGTAATAAATATAATATTTCAAAGTTGTCACGTTTTAATTATACATATAGAACAGGTACTGAAAATTAATACTCATCGCTTGTGGTGTAATTTAAGTGGACAGTAATTAATTTCTCGCAGGTGTGGGAAGCACGGTCTACCACTCATGTGAACACACATTTACCTGGATGCATAATGTAACGAAACTGAACGATGTACGACGGTGTAGTTAAATGGGCAAGATTATAATTCGATTGAAATTTTGTGCCGCCAATGTTGGTCACCTTATCGCCATTCATTCGCCTTTAATTGGATTTCACTCATTTCACGTAAAATTCAAGCATGCCGGTATGCAAAATGAACATGATATTTCGATCTAAGCCTAACACTTGATTCATGTGCTTGCTGAAGCAATTTGAAAGGCTTGGATTTATGAGTGTGTAAATTATCAAACTGCTTGACAGTTAATTAAATAAAAATTGACATGAGAAATTTTACCAGTAATGTTTACTGATATAGTTATCAGCGTGATCAGTGGCATTGCTTAAGATGTGCTCTTTGGATTGCTTTTAAGATTTATTAGAAAATGTCTCCCATATTGAACTGATCGCAATCTCGAAGTCTTGACCATTAGAAACTACATTTTTGTAATATAGCCGGGTTATTTAATATAAAGCCTTTAAGAACAACTTAAAACTTGTTCGACTAACAGAAGAATATTTTACTGACCATATTTTACACTACACTCTGAAGTGCCACGCGAAATTGTCGTCCTATCTGATATAATATATTAAAATTCAGCTAGAATGGAAACTTTAATAATTATGATCTTAAACTATTCCTTTGATATAAAAATCGTTGGTGTGCTTGATCGTACGAGCAATGTTATCATTTTTCTTATATCTCCAGGCTCTCTTATGCGGGGATTGAACCAGTAATTTTTGCATAATAATCCGGTGCTCTATTTATTAAATTCCTTATACGTTCGACTGATTTTATTATTACAATTAGTAATAAGAGAATAGTTATATAAAAATCACTTATATTCATCTATGATATATTTATAAATAATTCCATGCAGAATTCATTTAAATTTGTATTCTAATTTACTATTACAAAGCGTTGTTTTCTAAACTATAATTTCATATTCATACCTGAAATCATGAAAAAATAAGAAAAACATAATTATAAAATTCGAATGAATTACGGAAGAAAATATAAAACTAAAATTTTAAAAGTCGATTTAAGAACTAATAGGGCAATATTACTGAGATTTTTTTACTCGTTTTTTATTACTTTAAAATATCAAAAAATTTAAAATTATGTGCTCCATTTAAACGTAAAAAATGTATTAAAGTATAAATTTAAGAAAAGTTGTTTTCCAGGTTCATTGATCCGTTGTAAGAAAAGGTTTCGCGAATTACGTTTAATTTAAAAAATTTCTCGAGGAAATAAAAAAGTACTTTATTATCCTCCCTTACTCTCTCTTTATGGAATCCAAAGAGATAAAGAAGTGCTTGTGCTTGAAATTGAGCTAAATTTTTTCAATGCTGTCGGAAATGATTATAATATCACAGCATAACAAAAACGATAAAAATAATAAAGAAAAAGAGCAGGAATTCCCGGTATGAGTACATGTATCATCAAAGTTCGTCCGAAATAAAACCGAAAACCAACACCTGATGATTTATCCCTTAAACCGTGTAGTTATTCTAAAAATAGCGATTAAAGAATATTTATATAAAGGGGCGAGGATTTGTCATTCATTTACAGGGCACTTATCCGCATTCTCAATCTATTTTTATCAAATTGTGCCCTGCAGCAAAATAACGATAATCATAAAGTGGTTGCAGCACATTCTTTTACACCCCGTCCATGTTGTTTTACATGCTTATAAAAAGTACTGAGCTACACTTAAAATGGAAAAAGAATTAATTGGTGTAAAAGAGTTATTTTTAGTATTCTGGGAAATGGAAATGACTCAAGTCGGAAGCGCCGACTTAATTTTGTTCAAAATATTTTTATTCATTCACATTTTAAGCCTCATTTATGGTACTCGATTCCGATTTGTTTCGTCTGCTATCGTCTGAAACCAGATATATCAGACCCCAGTGTTCGTAGATTCAATTTATTTTTAATGTTAAATTCATCGAAGCGTAAAAGCGTAAATTATTGTTTAAACAAGTCAGTTGTTAGCACAGTACTGATGGATGTTCCACATACCCATAAATTTTCAATGTAACGTGCGCGATACAACTTTTTGAAATATAGCTAAGACGCGATGTGCATATCACACCTTGTCTCTGGTGACACAATATAATGATCCTTATGCACGCCACGTCCAACTATTTGTTCATCCGCATCAAGTTCACTGCAATTCAGGTGAATAAGCGCAGTATTTTTCATATTTTCTTTTATTTTCCACTTGACATACTTATCAGAGTGTCTTCAAAGAAAGTAAGAGGAATAAAAATTGCAGTCAGTGGCTTTTTAAATATATGCAGAAAGATTTCATGCGACGATGGTTGAACTCTCTTCATGCAAGAATGCATCGCTAATTGAAACTTAGACAAAGTAATAAAATGCAATTTTGCGTAGTCAACTCTTCAGGTAAATATTAACTGTAGATTGAAACTTATTGCATTCAGGAAAATTGAATCATCGAAGAAAGAAGTACACTGCATTTTTTTGTTATTCAACTAATTTTTTTTTTTTATTAAACCCAAATGCCGGAAAAATAATATTTCAAATTATAAAACAGAAACCTCTAGGAAAATATGATTGCCAATTCATCTGGCATAAAATAGAATAATTTAAACTTGACCAGCACAATGTTGAAATCAAGAGGCTATAAATTTCTTGTGGCATCTACTCACCATCATTTCTATTGTAATATAAAATGAAAATATGAAAGTGCCTTCGGGTTAGATTCTTAGAGCACGCGGAATGCTTCCGCCTAGTCTGATTGATATTCTACGCACTTATATACGCACTATATTGCATAAGCCCGACGAACAAGACCGCCCTCATACGTTCAATAAATAAACAATGGATGAAATCGAAACGTTTGAAACGTCAGAAATTCTTGATAAACACAAGACTAAGCGATTTGCAATTGGCATAAATTAGTTTGACGACGTAGTCCACACTCTAGCGAGACCGGGAACGGGCTCATTACAAAGCGATTCTCTTAATTATAAGGCAATTCAATTTGCAGTCCAGTGTACGATACCTTTCCGTCCATTGATAAGTTTAAACAACTACAAATGAATTGAGAAATTTACGGAAATGGATCTCATGATAATTCAATTGAAAGTTATGGGCGAATGCGTTCTAGTTCGGATCATTTACGTACTTATTCGCAATGTTCAGCTCGTTTATAATTGGAAGCATAAGGCACTTCGCACGTGAATCCGTGCCAGCATGATTCAATGTGGTGCATCATGGATGCAATACGGTCGCCGCCTTTCTAGGCTTTTAACGGAGTCGACTTCACGTTTTTTAGATTACGCGTTCTATGGAATTCGTAAAACAAAATCACATCTCTGCGCTCGTAGAATGCAATAATACTCAAACATAACATACTTTTAAATTTATTTGATGAAATTCAAAATATTTTGTGGTTGATTAACCGTTTTTATTGTAATTTTAGTTTAAATATTGATAAATTCTCATCGACAAAGATGACGAAGATATAAATATTTATTCAGGATCGTAATTTTATTCTAAACATTTTCAAGCACTATTTTTGCCATAATAATAATTAATAAATAGTTAGTTTCTATTTAAAACAATACTTAAATAAAAAAGAATGAGTGATTTATTTTATAAGATAGAATTATTTTTTTATTCAATGCGATAAATAAATCCGAATCAATTAAGACCCTTTTCGATTTTATGAATAGTTTTCTTCAATGATAATGCTAATGGCGAAAAACTTTAACAAATACATGTTAAAAAACTTTTATTTATTGTAAGCTTCTTCCAATATTGAGAAGTTTTTTCTTGTTGATTATTGGGAATTCAACGAATTTTATTATGGCTTTTAAGCTTACATATCTGAACCCACATAATTAAAATCGTAATAAAGAAATAAAATTCTTCAATTTGTATATACTTTTAAATATCAATTTTGCAATTTAATAAAGTTAAATCAAATAAATCTTGTTTTATAACTATGTTACAATTATATGTTATTTATTCAATTATCGGATTTTTCTTGCAATTCAACGTATGAAAATAAAAAAAATAGAACTTCTGAATAAATTCATATATTTGAATAAAAAAACTGAGTTAAAGTTTGCAAAGAGTTACAAAGTCCAAGGTTGGATAAATATTGAATTTAAAACAGCAAAAGTGTGACAAATAATGCTAAAACGCAAATTTACTCCCGAACATTCAGAGATTCATACAACGCTATTTGTCATAATTTAAGATTAACCCGGTGTTTATTCTCTGTTTATGCATTTAAAGATAGCAAACACATTCATATCTGCTTCCTAAATACTTGATCCATAAAGTATAAAAATTTACTTCACAAAAATTTAATAACCGGCCTTTGAGTAGACAAACCAGTCAATAAACTATTTGTGCTAAAAAACGTATATACCAAAATACTGTGAAAAATTACATAACACTCGTAAATAAGAAATTATCGCATCGGCTAGCCGTAGCTTCTCTTAAAAAATGTGTTGATAAATTGAAGGCTTCTTTCTTTTGATTGATAACTTGCAAGTATTCTTTCAACCGAGAGTTAATTATACGTTGTTATTTGCGCTAATTAGAGCAAAGATGAACATGCGATATCTTTGTACGGAAATCAAGAAGAAGAAATTTCGTTGAAAGAAATTCTCTGGGCATTTTAGTTTATTTAACGCTTCTAGCTACTTTCTCATTATAAATAAGACATATAGTGACCTTAGAAAAACGCCTAAAACCTAAATCTAACGTATATCAATCAATATTGCCCGGGTTTGATAAAATGCGCGCGCACGTATAAATTAACGATTCCCTTCCTTGTACCTGGCCATTATAACGTCAATAATTCATAGATATGACGCAGAACCCAGAATTAACTCCAACAATCTGGCCATTATCGAGTATTGCTGGAAGCGCAACAGAACAGCCATGGAAATCAGACCACCTGGAAGATGACTACATCGATATCTATTCGATATGAAACCAATAACCTGGCAAAAGCGCAGGCGCAACTAGGTAAAGATTCCCCCAGCCTCATCCCTCTGCGGTTTTGTGTGAAATCATAATATTTTGAATATTGTTTAAGTTATAAGAGTGAACCGCACAACGTTACTAATTATAATTTCCGATTGTCATGAACCGAAAACGCATTACGCGCGATTCAACACCACGCATAGTGCTGTCTATAAATCAAGTGCTGATTCAACTCCGCGGTCTGCCGATAAGACGATTTTCTCAAGCAATGAAGACGAAGTCGAAGACGATGGCGCGGTTTCTTCGAGGGGATGACTCGATCTGTTTGTTGCATATATGCCGGTTAAGAAATCTTTCTTAACCTGAGATAATTTCTAATTATAGATCCATAAATTCACTTTGGGAACCGTAGTCGGCTGGAAGTGCAGGCGATGCGCTGCATGTCGGGCCGACTATTAGGTCGGTCAATAATTGTAGGTTCTCGTAGTAAACAAACGATCGTTAATCGACTCATTAATTGGCCCGCGATTATCTGATTTACATATTTTACAATTTCCACCCGCAAATGGCCGCGGTATGCGCGATTCGACCACGTCGCCATGGTTCATTACTATTTTATTTACCTAATTAATATGGTCGGGTAATCGTGACCACGGTAACATGTGTTTACCGATACTATCGGCTTAGCTAGTGACCGATTGAAACAAATGGCGAATATTTTGATCAAACTGTGATACCTGGTCCTGGGTGTGACTGAGAAATTGCCGTGAATTTTCGTGCCCGCGGCTGTGCGGCGGATTACCTGTATACTTGTATGATTTTGATACCCCCTGTCATTTGCGGCCAGGTACAAACGGAGTGTTTTTATTACGAGTTTTTTGTTTTTTTTTTAGATAAATGAATTTTTCTGTTCTCTGTCGTGCCCCTTAAACGCTTGCTGTTGCAGCACGCTTAATTTGCCCTGGTGTAATATTTTCCCATCTTAATGACTGCGCGAACGGGACGTGCGGTGTGGTGTCCGGGACGGGAGATCCAAAATAATGCTTCTATAAATAAATCGCGCGAGATATTTTACTGCCTATGGCGCGAGGCGGGGCGAAGAACTAAACTTTCACATGTGACCTCAACTAATTTCTGTGTCTCAGTTAATAACCCCTAGGGTGACAGTCGATTAATTAAATGCAAATGAGAGGTTGCCGTCTGATCTTTTAAGACAAAATAGGAATGTTTTAGAAGTTAAAGTTAATGGCAACGCCAAATTACAATGGCCACAATTCCGATATATATCATTCATTAAATTGTACAATTTTTCTTCTACAAATATGGAAGTCAAGGTAGAAAAAATTCGCATACAATGCGAATCTCCAGGTAAGACGCGGCGACCTTTAGACGTCGGCGAGTGTAATTTTAAAATGTGCTCCTACGACCGCAAGCGGTTTCCGCCGGCTAATGCAGCTGGTGCAGACTATGCACTTTCAAGCAGACGTCTCAAGTACAAATTTGAGCCGAAGTTTCTAATTAATCTAGAGAATGTTTGCACCGTTCGCGATAGTGACTGATAAGAAGTATAAACTAGCAATAGCTGTAAAACGAAATAAGCTTTTTGATTTCTCGGAATAAACAAAAACAAATTCTTGATTGAATTTTATCACCAAATGCTAATATTTAGAAATACAAGTAATGAGTTTTCAAGTTCGGAGAAGTTTTTTTTTACGGATAAGCTTCTGGGTTACACAAGAATGACTTAATGACTTACTTACTGGAATTAGAACTATTAAGAGATAGCACATATTTCTATCAGTTATGTTTTTCTATCATTTTTATTTAAGCGAATGCAAACAAATTCTGAGGTTTCATGTCAAATAAAACACAATAAAGAAAATAACTTAAACAGAATTCATTTAAAAAGTGCACCTTTTAGAATGTTTTTAATATTGTGAACAATTATAAATATTAAGTAGATTTTTTTTAAAAAATTGGTAACCTTTATTTAAGGCGTTTACATTTAAATATAACAAACATCAAATACTAATGAATTACGTAATCGTTAATTGACAAAAAAAAGAAAGCAAAGGAATATTTTACTTTAGTTTATTCGAATAATGGATTTAACATTATATTTTTAAAATATTTGTTTTGAGATAAAGGAGAGGTAAAGTACAATAAAAACTTTAGTTTATTGAAATTGAACTGTCTAATTCTGTTTTAGAGGCAAAAACATATTTTTTAAAACATATTATTATTTAAAAATGTAATGCAATTTTGAGGAACCGATTATATTCAAATTAAGTGTAATATGAACGATGCTGCTTTGATATGTTAATATTGTATGAAGCAAGTATATTTTCTCAAAAATATTCTTTATTTTAACATTTAAAACAAAAAGACCAGGCACCGAAAATAAGTTACTTTGTCCTGACAACTATTTAATTTTTAAAAGCGCCGTAATATAAAATAAATAATACTATTGCATTATTGTATTGTTTTAAATTGTCATCTTTTCGTTCCTAGGAAAAATTTTGAATTCTGTAGAGTTTGTAGTATAAATAATAGAAAATGTTGGTAGGTTATTTTGTACAGATTTGAGTTTTCAAAGAAAATAAAGTGTTTAATTAATTCCACAAAAGAGATTTAAAACACAAATAAATCCGCAAATTTTCGAAACGCATGAAACATTGTATTGTTTTTTGATAGAAGGTAAAAATATGAAAGCGTGTGAAATGATGATTTTTAAATTTAAAAGCATCTTATAAAAATCCCTATAAAAATATATGAAATATAAGAAAAGAAGATTTCCGTGTTTTTGGCAGTAAAATAGAATTTGCTTTTTATTGTCTTGAACTATTTGGCCTTTTTTCAAATATACAATCTCTAGGAAAAACTAAAATTCGTCAATGATTTTTTAAATAGAAAACATTTGTTGAAGACTTTTTAATAGTCAAACATTACCACGATTTTTTTTTTTTGTATTTAAGAAGAAACAGAAGCAGATGTTTTATTGTTTTAACTCATTAATTCCATAAAACAGTTACATTTATTAAGAAAAAGGTTTTTTCTTCTGTTTGCTCTTTTTGCAAACTAATGACGTCCTACTGACAACAGGTTTTAAAAAGTGTGTAAAATCAAAACTCAACATTTTTAATATGCGCATCTTATTTCCATAAATATCCCACAAACAACTTTGCAATGTCGTATACTTTATTTATATTTGAATCCACTATAATTATTAAATAATGAATATTTTCGACATTAATAATATAACGTAATTAAAAGTTGATTAAAAGAATGTAAATTTAAAATTATGTGCAATGTAGAATAAATCGATGACTTCTCAGAATATTTCCGGTTCCAAAATAAGAAAAAATCCGAGAGAAATTGAAGGTGAGACCGTAAATTGAAAAACGCGTAACATAAATAAACTCACCGATTGTGGATATCGCCGCGAATTAATCCTTAAGCCACCCACAGAATAATAAAGCTGTCCTCAGGTGTCACCTCACCAGTCCTGGCACTCTCCCAGTGGTTATTGTAGGTTATCAGGCAGATATACGTGTAATAAATATATGTATGCACATCCGTCGCCGAGTTCGTCGCAATCTTTTTTCGTCGATTTATTTCGCTGCGAGCGATTTATTGCATTACATTTTGTTTATAAAACACCGAGGGTGAGTTAAGTGCTGTGATTAGCACCGATTCTCTTAATTTGTGCCACCAACGCGTTCACGGAAAACCTCAGCATTAGTGTCTTATTACGCGGGTTTCGAAAACAAACAATTCCGAGAACCACTGAAGACACACTTCGAATTTCGATTTTATTAAATCCGCTTTCGAAATTTGCTAAAATATAAGGTGACGTAGGAATTTTCACAAGTTCAACACAGCGCCGCACTTGTGTGAAGAAAAGTGGTCCTCCTTAAGATGCTGGATGATCCTCTCCCAAGTCGCGGTATCTCAAGTACTACTGCACGCGATGACGGTAGACTTCGAACTAGCGCTTCGCCGGACGCCCGCCGATCTTTTAATATCAAATGAGCTCGCGGTCGGATCGAAACGGCAGAATGCCCGTGATAAAGTGTGACCAAGATCACAGGACGCTCTCACGACGATCGGCGCTGACTTAAGAGAATCATCAATTCGCTCGAACGTCTTGAAGAGTGTGAAGACACATGTTTCAGATTTCCCCGGCGCTGATGAAGAAATGTGTGATCGTGGATGCGGCACGCGCTGGTCAAACGCTTGGTGGGTCTTCTGACGAGGCGAGCAATCGCACTTATTCTTATTATATAAATGTCTTAAGAATTGAGATGTAAACGTAAGAAGGAAAAATAGAATGGACCTACCGGCAGAGGTCCGCCGCGGGCTAGTAAATGAGTAAACACCACAGATTTAAATTCGCTGACTGATGGCTACACGAAATTGCGGTGATTCACGTAGTCCGTCCGTCGTCGGATACGATTATTTAAATGCAGGCGTCCCCTGACATAATTGTAACAGAATTTATCACCGAGTCCTGCTCTGACATCATTGCGCCGGATGTTGCTCCGCAGAATTGTATTTATTTTTCTTACACCCGCAGATTCGACGTCATACTTGGATTTAATTTATGCGAAGAAGTTCATTTATTCTATTGCTATATTAATACTAATTTCGTTAAAATGGACTTTGCGACGTATGGGACTATGAAGTTCTGACATAGATTAATGCAGACTGATTATGAATGTTAACTTGGGACATCAATTTAAATGTGTTTACGGCTCAGTCGAAATTATTTGTATTTAACGGGGGAATACTTTATCAATCCAAATGGGAAATATTTAAATGAAAATTCGAAAATATTTGAAACGATCATAATTGTTCATTTAATACCAACATAAGTTAGAATTTCAAGAATAATAAACAAATTTAATATTAATATAATAAAAAGGTGGTTTCCCGTTGTACATTGCCAATCAAGCAATTGTGTACATTCTAGTAAATTCAGTTTACTTTAATTCACCCCAGAAAAGAAAAAAGTGCAAATCTCGGGAAATTTTTTAATTTATTTGATACGTAACGTAACGAATATGAAGAACATTTTTTCTAAAAAATATTTAAATTATATCACCTTTTTCCACAAGGATTGATTCAAGTTTGACAGTAACGTTGCTTGAGTTGTTATCCAAAATAAACAAAACTATTTTTAAAGTTCATAAGTAAAACTAGCCTATATCGGTGCCCCTTTTAAAAATGTTCATTAGGGAAAAAGTACGTGATTAATACGTTGTAATAGTAAAACCAGATAGGGGTACTATCTTAAAATCGATATTTTCGATCCATCCTCATGCATCTTAAAATAGGATATTGAAAAAATAAGGTAGCTCGGAATAAAATTAAAGTATAATTAGAGGAATGAGTTCAGAAAGTTCCTGAGCCTAAAACATACTACGATATATTTGTTTTTGTGCAAAAAACATCTGGAAATATTACTTAATAATACTATTAAGAACAATTCTTTAATTAAAATCATAAATTCTCCTAATAGTGATTCCAAACCGATGTATAATTAAATAATAAATGTAATAATAATGCAATAATATAATTTTCGGAATTCGTTTGTTCAATATTTTCCACAACACTTTGTAGCCTCTTATAAATGTGGTATGACCCGAAGCTTTGTGGCCTTTTGAGAACACCGCAAGATGCTGTGGTTGCTTTGGAAAGTACCACAATCAAAATTTTGCATTGTGGCTGATTCTCAGAAGACAGAACATGTTATGGACGGTTTTTTCGCTCAGTAAATGCTTTCGATAGACACCTTAGAAGTTATTAAGTAACTTTTAAAAGGCAGTAAGAAATTATTTCTACAAAGGAAGGTTTTATTAAAGGTGTGAATAAACTACAATGAAAATTGTGCTGTTTTTTTTTTCAATGAATTCTCACTAATAACTTCTAAGAAACAAATAACAGTAAATCAAATTAATATAAATGTTATATGAAATAAGCAATAAACTTTTAAGATCTAGCTAGTTTTAATAATTTTACATGTCAAGCTGAATCTAAGAATGTAGTGCGGAGCTTAGAGAGCGCATTTTCAATGTACACCCAAGATTTTGAAAAAATCTGAAATCCTTAGTATAGTAAATTGAAAAAGGTATTTGGACGAAGTAGTTCTACAAAGATTTTTTTATATTGTGGATTTCAATAGTTTTGAATATCTCACGCTAGCGAAATGAATTAAATTGAGTTTAGTTCTAGTTGTTTCAAAGCTTTTAAGAAAATTAAAATGAAATATTGTTGAATTTGTTTGTGACTGCAGTTCAGTTGGGCAAAGTTCCCATGCGTGCTGAAAGCAGGACACTGTCACGGTGGAGCAGCCACGGCTCGTCTGGACAACCAGAGCGCCTTGCAAGACGCCGCAGGGCTCGTCACCGGAACCGTGGTCAACGAGACGCAGTGCTACTGCACCATCGAGCCGTACGTGGACGCGAAATTCGATGTGCACATTCAGAAGATCGGAACTAATTACAAGGCGTTTATGTAAGTGGCGCGGGACCGGCGCGGTTTAATCGCGCACCCGACGCGACCAGTCGGCCTTGGGGCTCTTCACAATGCTTCAATTGAAGAATGCGACTCGATTTAGCCCGGCGAAAAGATTTGCATACGCGGGCCGATCGGGCAGCGTTCGCTTTAAAGTTTATTATATAAAAAAGGCCATTTTTCGAATTGCAGGCGGAAATCTATTTCTGGCAACTGGAAGACGAATCAGGGATCAGCAATGCTCGAGCAGATCACGATGACGGAGAAATACAGGCACTGGGTCGATGAGGTAAGTTTTGCTGGAATTTGATTCATGTCACAAGCAATGCGTCTACCGGCCCCACACGCACCCACGCCGTTTTGCACTCATTAGAATATGGCTATGGTTAAATTATACACTTCCTTTTGTTTTGCACGCTTTTGCCATTACCATTTATGGAAATGCAAAATTTTCAAGAAGTTACCGCGATTGCCACGTAAATCGCCTTTTTCAGCTTACTACCGTCGTAAAATTGCGAATCGAGTGATCCTTCGCTTAATCGTTTTATTGTCGCGAATATTGGAAACGCAGCGGTGAGCTCGCGTTCACCTCCCACAGCACTTCATAATTTGCGGTTGGAATTGATTTATCAATTTCCTTCGAGATGTAAATAAAAACCTTTCACTTTAGAATACATTTTATTTTTATTTACTAACAAAAAGATGCCTATAGAAAATAATTTAGGGGAAATCTTTTGTTGGGGCCTAAAAAAATCAATTCCTTTTAACTCTTTTATCGTTTGATGTATAAATAGATATATTCAAAGAGAGAAAAATATTTATTTCAACGACCTGCCAAAAGAATTTTGCTTTTATTATTTTATTTTACTTTATTTTATATAAACCACCACGTTTTTTATTATCTTAGCCTGGTTTTCGTCTCAGATCTTATTCAAGTCACGTAAAATAAATCAGTGAAAATTCGTCAGCACTTTCTCTGAAGAACCATTGACTTCAATTACACATACTAAATTTCCCACACGTGATTAAAATAAATTATAGATATAAAATTCTAAAGTTTTAGTAGCAGTTTTTTTAAAGTACTGGACGATTTTTTCTAAAATTTCGTATAGAGGCAGCTTATGACTCCGATCAACATCTAGGATAGTTTTTATAACAAATCCATTAAAACAGCCCATAAACAGCTCATAAATGAAAAATAAACGTGTTAGTGTTTTTTTGTTTTTTGAAAAATGGAAGTCGTTTAAAGTCTTTTGGCTCTGATTTGGATATTTTTTATTCATTCGCGATTGTAGTTGTTTTCTGAGATCTTCAGAAGGCACTATTCAATTTGATACCACATTTGTCTGGATCAGACGAGTTTGAAATGTTAACCCCTAAAATCATAAGGAAATATTTTACATACCCTTTTTTCGACATCATATGAAAGTGGACGCAAAATTAAATTACAAATGCGATTTTTATCCCACTTTTTAATAACTATGATATTCTTTCGCAGTATTAAGTAAAATTCACTACAGAAAGATATTTTACAAATATTTTAGTGCTAAACTGATTTATTTATAAATAAGATTTTTATAATTGTTTGTGACAACGTTTTTAGGGACAGATGGTCGCGTATTATAAGTTAGTATCGATATAAAGTATAAAGCCAACTTCAAACACTATTTTCTCAATAAAAATTCCTTTATTTAATGATAATATTACTGGCACTTTCCAATGTCTTTAATACAGATTTCTGAGCTATTCGGAGGAATGGAGGTTTGTGGTCTTTCAGTAGTTGTTGGTAAAGATGGTCGTGAGCACATTCTCAGTGCGTGTGATTGCACATTCCCACTAATGGGCGATACTCAAGAAGATGACCGTAGGCAAATAGCCGATTTAGTAACCGCGCGTATGCAAGTTAGAATTTTTATTAAAACCTTCGATGCCCTTTATACAGTAGGCATTTTTTTATTTAGAATGTTTGCCGTCCGCCAATGTCGAAGGCTACTTCAAGAACATCACTATCTTCGCGCGGCGGAAGTCCCACTGAAGAAGTCCCGCCTGCACCAGCTGGTCCGCGCCCAGCACCAATGGGTGGTCCACCACCAATTCCAGAACGTACTTCTCCAGCCGTTGGGTCTATTGGTCGTCTAAGCAGTCGAAGCAGTGTATCTGATATTAACGAGGAGCTACCATCTGAAAAGGCGTCAACATTAAGTAGTTCATCTGGCCGACGTGATTCGCAAGGTATGTTTTGTAAACTCATGAATAATACGTATAATATCATGGTACACAATCTACAGCATCACAAGCATCTAACGTATCTACAACATCAAAAGCATCTCAAAAGCCGACCACTCAAACTTCAGTAGTTGAAGATGCTGAGGATACAATGAAAAATCTGAGAAAGACCTTTGCTGGAATATTTGGCGACATGTAGGAATTAGCAAAGAAAAAACGTGGAAGAACTACTAGTGACACTGGTACTTCAATTCTGGGCAAGCAATTTTCATTTGCTACAAACATAAGCGATGCCATACAGTCAACTAAAGTATCAGCAACAACTAGCGAGATCAGTAAGATGGCAGAGAGACCCATTAGACCAGAAGTCAATCCTTCAAGACCACTAGATAGTAAAGGCGACACGTCTATGGTCACAAATGGGCATGCATCAGTGGCGACAAGTAGTCCTTCCAACGTTTTAGAAGCATTCGAACAGGAAAACAAATACAAGCCGGTTACAAATTTTAAACCCCAGGAGCGAATTAATCCTTTCGATAAGGAAAGTAAAACTGGCGCTGGTGCTAGTGCTTCTCAAGGTGTCGTTGAGAAGAAAACAACAACAACTGCTTACACAACTAAGGCATCAAATGAGCCTTTAAACAAAATCATAGACAAAAATGACGAAATCAGGAAACTAAGTGAAACAGTTTCGAAACCCTTACCACCTAGAGAGGACTTTAGTCCTTATGATAAAAGACCAATTACGACACCTCCTGTGTTTACAAGCTCAGGAGCATCGTCTAGCAGAACAATGTCGCAGACTCCAAAGCCAACACGTGCGAACACTGTCACAAGTCATCCCACAGGTTACACTACAAACAAAGTTGCAGGTGTAGAGAGTGAGAAACATTCCTATAGCCGTTCGTCAAGCAATGATAGTGATCAAAAAGTCTCGGATTTGGATATTATTTTCGGAGATAAAAAGTCTGTCATTGGACCAAACCGCTTCAGCCGATCAGGAGGATCTCTTTCAGATGCTGATATTATCTTCGGAGGGCCCACAAAGCTAGACAGGTATTGATTCTTTTGAAAGAAATATGTTTCTTGTACAAAATACAGCGAGATGAGAATTTAAATTTTAATTAGTTATAAATTATTAGCTTTTTGAAATTCCTATAAAATAAACAATATTATTTTGAATACACGTTTTCTTCTTATCTAAAGATATGGCTCAAATTACAAAAATGATAGTGCAGTATTATCCAAAAGTATGAGCGTATCTGCAGAACCAACTGATCGTGTGCTGTCCTATCGAATATACGAAGGGATTCAAAACGCAGCCTTTCAAGATTTCGATTCGCCAACAAAAAGTACAACTTCAACACCAACATCAAATCGTTGGAATAAGACTTCTGAAGACAAGGACATTGATTTGAAGTAAATATTTCCGAAATAAGCAATATTATAAAAATAACGTATTTCGTTTCTGATTGCTTAACATAAATCTAATAAAATAGTACTATTTATTTTATCTCTGTAATTTCATCATCAATTTCTTGTATTTTTAGTGTTCAAAACTGCATTAAAAATACACAGAACATGGAAATGAGCCTTAAAAACCAGATATATCAATTATAAAATAAAAGAAGACACGATAGGTTTCAAAAATTAAAGGCATTATCAGAAACAGCAAAATTTGCAGTACTAAAACGTGCACCAAATCTTTATGACGGTTTGAGATTTTAAAATAGGGAAGTTTTCCAACACTGTACATTCTTAATAATAGCTTGAAAAAAACAAAAGAAAATTATAAAGCTATTTCAAATTGGTGTAAAGATCATACTGCAATAAAACAAAGACTAATTACTTTACACAGATGAATTTAC
Source organism: Proctacanthus coquilletti (assembly GCA_001932985.1). Taxonomy (NCBI): domain Eukaryota; kingdom Metazoa; phylum Arthropoda; class Insecta; order Diptera; family Asilidae; genus Proctacanthus; species Proctacanthus coquilletti. Next base: position 453,737 of record MNCL01000129.1, read on the forward strand.
TTCAAATCAAATGTACTGTAGAAAAAAAAGGCAATACCCACCTAGATGATAAGTACTAAGTGATAATAAAGAAAAATAAATAAAAAGGTGAATGTACGTGTTTTAAAGGATATAATTACTTTATACAAGTTATTCGCTTAAATGAGAAATAGTCGTAACATTGCTTAACGTATAAAATTATACTATTTATACTTAATGACGTAAGCGTAATGCGATATACACTACAATTAACATTGAATGTGAATCAGATACCTAACTGTTGATGTTGTAATTTTTGACTAGAAGATCGAATTCGGCTTTATTTGCTTCTGGCTACTAAATCCATTCTGAAGATCTTTTTATTTTATTCATATTTATTATTATTATTTATCTGAAGATCTTTTTATTTTATTCATATTTATTAAATAATTGGCTTCTCTTTTGAGCAGTTTTTTTTTTTTTTAAAAAGGAACTACAAGATTGTTTCAAAATAAGTACGTATATAATAGAAAAATTTTGATTATTTCTTATATTATTTCAAGATTATTCATACTTGTAACTAAAAGTACATAAAGCCGAACTTGAACAAGGTAGATTTATATATCATTCATGACAATATAAAAAATAAAATATTAATTGTTAAAATATAAAAGTATATACATATTCGTATTAGAAACATTATATACATAATAATATATATTAAAAGGAAAAGAATTATAAAAGAGTTCTAGTTAAATTTGTCCCAATAGCATTATGCATAACAGCAACAAAAAGAAAAAGAAATTTATAGGCATACATACAAAACAAAACACCAACGTAAAATGGTGCGGTGCTCAAAATTGTGCACAGTTTTCAAATGAATATACAAAAGTATATCCTATGAAATCCTGAAAATGAAAGAAAAATAACGTAAATAAAATTCATTATTAAACTTTCATACATCTACAACGAAAACTATAAACACGCAGTATTAAATGTCGTCGAATAAGATGTCATTCACTAGAGAAACAAACACACAAAAAAATTGCAATTTATTATAAATATTAGTTGCGCACATTGTATGTTTTACGAAAATAAGCAATTTTAGATTAGTTAATAACAATATTTAACCGCAGCAAAATTAAGCAAATTTACCGAAAAGCAAAAGAAAGCAACAAGCAAATATTAATAAAAATTAATATTGTTCATGAATAATCACTCTACTCTCCAAGGACAACATTTTGCATATTATTCAAAAGAAGAAAACTCGAAACGTTTACACATGCTTACATTTCAAATTAAAGTAACAAAATTCATATCGTATTCAGAAAAATAACATGTTCTCCTGAAATAATTATAATTATAATCATTGATGTGTTTATCTCATGGCTCTTGTCCGCTTATTTGTTAAATCATGATGGCATAGTCCTGTTTGCCATCAGTCTATACAACCATTGAAATATTGTTAAAAAGTTCACAACATTTTTAAAACAATTCGAACGCATTTATCCCTTTCAATCTTATCTTACTCTGTGTTGTGTAAAATTAAAACTGAGTTAAATAAAAATTTTTAAAATGGAACTTGTGTTTTTTAAAAATCATTTTGAAAATGGCTTCTCTGAATGTGCTTTCAAAAACAATACAATATATGTATAACAAGGTAAGAAAGAAATTTCTTCATTTGGTTTTAAATTTCGAATATCCTAAGTTACTCAATTAAAGTAAAATAAAAAAAAAAGTTAAAAACTAAAACATACTGCTAAACGTTGCCATGCCATTACGCTGATAGTATAAAGTGCAAAATATTTAATCACACTTGAGTTGGTTGTTTGATCTAATTACTAGTCACACAAGGTGATGTAAATATGTAAATTTATTTAACAAGAAATTGCTGTTAAAGCTGACATATTAGATGAAGACCATGTTCGTAACTTGGCAACTATTTGCAAACGAATGAAGCGTGTGCATTAAACAAACAGTGAATAGTTTTCCCAGAAATCAGTCATATTCCCCCTTATTAAAATGAACTATTTCCGGAATAGTATCACTAAAAATAGTCCAAATACACACGATTTCTCAACTTTAGCATGGACACTTAAATGGTGCAACGTAAACGTATCGATGGATGTTTGGAACAGAGTCAATTTGAACACAATTTTACGTTCGCATCACTTTCCACCTTAATTGTTTCCTAGAAATTGCATGAGCCACTTCATAATTGGCCGAGTAGCCAAATTAAAAACTTTTAATTATTTGTTCAAAGGCTTCAGTTGCAAGGCAAAACGTTTTACCTTGAATCGTTTAATTGACTCGTTCTATTTGTTTTGGTCCTTGAGAAATTTAAAGACGTATCGTTTTATTTTCTTGTGGAAATTATTACAACTTGAAGGATAGACTGTAGTAATAAAGTAATTAAAACATGGGTTAAATAGCAAGGAGGAAAAAAGAAAAAAATGTAATTAACAATTACGGAAAAGGGGTTTAGAGTCTCATAAAATAGCATTTATATAAAGTGTTTTGCACGTGTTCTAATTCGACAGAAGAAATTAATGACTTAACCCCTCACAAGCACAAAATTTGGATTTCATAGAATTTCCGAAATCTAAATTTTCAATCGATCGACTTTTAAATCCCTAAATCAACTTTAAAATGTAAACAAAGTTAAAAAATTAAAATTAAATTCAAATCAGGATCGCGTACTTAGGCCTGCGTTAGTATTTTTTAGCCTTTAACCAATATAAAATTTTTTTGGGACACCTACCAAACTTTTCAAATTCTAGTTTGCATCCTTATTTTTACAAGTTACTTTAACGAATTTTTAAATTGGTAAAACGTGGTCCAGAGTAAAATTAATCGTACCCTACTAGTGCTAGAATTCATTTAATTAAATTTGTAATGAAAAATATTGAAAAAGGCTATGATTAAAAGAAGGGTTTCTGAAAATATTTCATAAATAATTATAACGAAACCATCGCAACACGAGATAGCGTTCTAAAAACTAAAACTACGCAAAAGCTTTAAATATTTTGAATGTATATAAAATCTTAAATATGAAAATCTCAGCACTAATTTGCAGCAAAATATAACAAAATTCTGTTTTAAAATATTTAATAATAATGCTGAGTGTTTCTTAATTTGCAATAACGTTATCTTATCTTAACATATCCGAAAACGCTTGTTTATCTTTTCAACAAAAATAAACAACAGTAGCCAGCATTATTACCTGAAATTAGATATTGAAACGCCATCAAAACGGTTATTTAACATCAATATATTCGTTTACAGAAGTGTTTTTTCTTTATTTACTTCAAATTGGAAATTTTATACATTTGTTTATAAATAAAATCAAAACCAAAGACTGAGCGACCGTTGTCTGGCAGTTTAGGCTTCTACCTGCGGAAATAGGAACTTAAAGAAGCAAGAAGAAGATAGAGGTCATTTTTCTAGTAATTAAAAGAAATCTGCAAATCAGCTATGCCAAAAAATTACCTCTTCTTCTTGCATGACACGGACGTATTCGCACGCATTCATTTAATCAAATTCATTCACTCAATTCACTTCTGCAAAGTTTTCGTTCACTCCTGCAAAGTTGTCGTTCACTTCTGAAAAGTCAGAAGGATGAACTCTTGCAGACATCCTCTTTGACGTTGTCTGTCAAGCAGTCGAGGAGAGCTGTTGGGTCGGTGACTGCTCCCAAGAATTGTAGAAGTTGCTTGCGAAGGAAGTCCTCAGAAAACTTCATTTTGATTTCTAGTTAATAAAGTAACCGCCTAAAATGTCGAGGAGGGCTACACACGCAGGCAGTTGGTACTCGGATTCCGGTATGTAGCTTACGCCAGTAAACAAGAAAAACGCAAGTCAGGTGATTCTTGAGCCAGGGAAGTGCTGTAGAAAGGGACGTCGAATCCTATCAGCTGTTTAATAGTCGCTAAATGCGGCCTTTGTTTACAGCCATTGTCCTTTGCTGTGAAATCTAAGAAATTGCACTGTTCGGATTGGGAGGGACTTGGCTGAGGCAGCTGGCAAAGACCTCCTGGAGTCAGATTCCCAAAGCTGGATAACTAATCTAAAGAATTTAAACTACAAAAAAAACACAATGGATTTAGGACAACAAGTTTATTCATAATCTTCTTTCATCTTTAATATACTCTTAATTTTGGAAACGCGTGCATATTGTGCGTTCGTTGCTTCTAGAATCTTTTTTTCCAATTCTTTAAACTCATCAGTCTGCTTGGCCATTTTCTGGAAGCCTACCTGTAGCTGGGAACATGTGCGCATAAATGAATTTAGTTCAGGTATGTGCTCAAAGTCCTTCGGTTGGTCTTTGAGTTTCCGCCTCAGATACTCAGTCACCAGTCCCATGTTCTCTTCATTGAACGGACGATGCTTCAACAATTCGTCTAGTTCCTCCTCGGTGGGAGAGGCATGCATATCTTTGATTCTGGTCTGCAAGTTGCTGAAGTCGATTGCTTCCAGAGCATCACGCGAAGCTATCAGGAGATCGTACGTTTGCGTAAGTTGCGATCTAATTCTTCTCACCTCCTTGTTAATATCGCTGGGAACAGGTACGTTCTCGGTAATTTTGTCATCATACCCTTCTAGGTCAACCACAGCGGATTCAGTACGAGCAGTCTGCTGCTCGGTGGGGTTTTTCTCATAGGAAGATTTACTTAAATCAATAAAATCAGTCATAGTTTACGTAATACAAATCTATACAAATTCTTACCCTTCGATAAAAGCACGAGCAATGTCCACACGCAATTCTTCTATTAATTGGGGAATATTAGACTCTTCCATGACTGATTTAATCGAGAAGTTTAGTGTTGCACTGTGGTTTTAGATCTAAAAAACTCTAGTTTGTTTACTTGTCAGAAAAACGGTTGCTAGGGATAAGCATAATAAGTTCAAACAAAGTAGAACGTGCGCTGCAATAATATTTAAAAGTTTTTTAAGTATTTTCTACATGCCTACAGAAATCCGAAATAAATTACTTAGTACTAAGTCTATTTTCTAGCTGTTGAACTCTCAAGACAGCTAGACAATTGGTTAGCCGCGGCAGACTTAATTCATGGACCAGCTAGAGCTATCATAGCACCGTAAGTGTTTTAAATATTTTATATTGTACGAGATCTAAATATCAATTTCTTTCAGCCATGCCGGATACACCTACTGCGGTGCTTGCGCAGGTTACGCATATCGTCAAGTTAGCCCCGCTGTTGTGTAAGCCCCACTTCCCACAATTTGATCCAAATTTTAAGTTAGATTATTTTATAGGAAACGCGTTTTTATCCTAGGTCCGTCTCATCATGTACGCCTTCGTGGCTGTGCTCTATCGACGGCAACTAAGTATAAAACTCCACTCTATGATCTCAAAATAGATACTCAGAGTAACTGCAGAGAAATTGAATGCCTTCCTACACTTATAATATTTTTATTTACAGTTAATTCCCAGCTCGAAGAAACTGAACAATTCTCGTGGATGGACATGAAGACTGACGAGAATGAGCACAGTATTGAAATGCATTTACCGTACATAGCTAAGGTGATGGAGGAGTGAGTTAGGCCGCTATAGAATTATGTAATTTGTATTTATAGTATTTTTTCAGTTTTAAGGACCAATTTACCATTGTTCCAGTCTTGGTGGGCTCATTGCCGCCAAACCAAGAAGCAGTGTATGGAGAAATATTTGCAAAGTACTTCTTAGATCCCCAGAATTTATTCGTTATATCTTCTGATTTCTGCCACTGGGGACAAAGGTTCCGGTACACTTACTACGATGAGACATGTCCCACTATATATCAGTCCATCGAGAAACTGGATAAGATGGTAACTATTTTGTTACCACTTCAAGAAAGCTTTTTTTATATGTTTTCATTCTACAGGGCATGGATATAATCGAGACCCTAAATCCAACTACATTCACCGAATATTTAAGACAGTACAATAACACGATATGTGGCCGCCATCCGATTGGGGTTATGCTAAACGCAGCCAAGGTGCTCAAGACACGCGGATATAATTTAAGTTTCAAATTCCTTAAGTATGCCCAGAGTAGCCAGTGTATCGATCATTCGGACTCTAGTGTAAGTTACGCTTCAGGATCTCTCGTATTCGAAAGTTAAGCCTATTAGCAATTTTTAAATCAATTTTTACGTTTCGAATCGTTATGTTTTTGAATTAAAATCTCCGATGGGCACTTAAGGCTTAAGTGTAGCCGAACAATGGATTTCTGATTGACATTTTGTATTTTCAAGTAAACTTTTAATAACCTAATTATAAAAGTATATTAAATTATTTTCTTATAACCCAACCGCTCCCTTTGTTGTAATTAGGAACTCGGACGATCCGCACGGAGAACTTTGCGAGTAGATAACTTCAAGTCTCCGGACAGCGGTTATTTGACCTGTGTGTTTGCATATCAATTTCTTCTTTGTTTTGTAAATTTGAAGTCGTGTACGAACTAAATTCGCCCAGGCTAAGCCCAAACATGGAATAGCTAAACTCTTGTCTCCGATGTCCGCAGTTACCTATATAAATCGACTGTAAGTTTGATTACTAAAGCTTCCGAAGATGCTTACTTGATTGACGCAGACAATAGCACAGTTGTACAGGTCCGAGAGATGCATTAGATTGGCGGCTAGCTTTCTCATGTGGTTGGCTCTTGTGATGATATTTCCCTCAATCCTGTAGACCGCAGCAACTGAGTCGATTATAATCAGCCCGATGTTGTAATTCCTCATCAGTGAAGGTAGTCGAAAAGTGACACAGTTCATTAGGGAATCCTACAAGGACGCTTTGTAACCGACTGAGAATTTTACTAGAGATTTGTAATATTACAGAGTCTAAAATATTCTCAACATAGATGCTTTCTAAGAATTTTGCGTTTGGCAAATTATTATTGAAGTGTTGCGCAAGTTGAGCAAGGCGTTTGAAAGGAAAAGCTCCTTCAGAATTAATAAAAATAGTTCCTCGCTGCAGTCCGCCATGGTCAGGCGACAGTTGCACCATTATGGACAATTGGAGAAGAAGCTGGGTCTTGCCTGCTCCCGATTGCCCGCATATTTCTGTTACCCCTCTTGTTAGAATTCCTCCTGTGCAGGTGTCGATAGGTTCACACCCAAATGATATACGACTCCACTTGGATGCCTGCGTTGTTATCGTGTCGTAAACTGTAATTACAGCTGCTATTAAGTAGTTTTAGAACAAGGACTGAGGTCTACCAGTTGTAAATTGAGGGCAAATTGATTTCGCAGCTAGAGATCTTAAAAGTTGAATATCTCCAGAGCTGAGGCCATGATTGAGAAGAACTGAGTTCGGCGTACATAAGAGTTCTTCGGGAGATGCTATTTGAGCTAGAAAGGAGATATATTTTTGTTTCGAATAGTGCCAGTAATTTTCTATTATAAAACGTGTAAGGATATAAATATGTTAGGAAATATTGCAGATGTGCCAGTGTTTTTCCAATCCTTTGTGATTTCTTATGAAATTTTTGTATTAAGTTTAGAAGGTAAGACATTTTCCATCTGTGGCTATGAAACAATACATGATTTTTTTACTAGAAACATGTTGAATACTCTGTTATTTATTGAAATAATCTTTGGAATTAATGACTAAGTACTTTTACTGCCCTCAATTTCCAAATTTTAATTTGGAGCCTTCAAAACGTATTCTTATTCTTATACAGTAAATAAGCCTTAAAAACTGTTCTCACCTTTTTGTAATTCCTGTCTTAATTTTTCTGAGATTTGTCCCCAAAGATCCATTTTGATCAGTCACCGGTTTTATTCAGCAAAATGTGAAAAACACCTGATTGCATCCTTTGCGTTGACAAAGCAAAATATTTTAAGAAAAGCCCAAAATGTTAATAGAAATCAATATAATTTGCTGTTGGTCTTACTCTTTTCGGTGTTATCAAATTCGTATAAAACAAATAAATTGAATTCACTTTAAGCTACTTTTAAAAAATTGTCTCTATTATGAAACTGCAGAATCCCAGTTCGTCGATTACTCTGAATGTCAATTGGGTGTCACTGTCAGCTGCTAACCTAGAATCACGGTGGACGCAAGGATTCGCTGTTTTCTCCACTCTATATTCTAAATAAATGTCTTGGATCTTATAATGGAGAGAGACTACAAGGAAGACCAGAAAAATGAAGTCGAAGCTCTCGATTCGATATACTGCGGGGAAATGGAAAGTACGTCACAGATAGTGTGAAATTTTACACGGAAGTTCAAGTCTTTAATTTTAGTACTCGAAACGGAGCCCTTTTACAAGTTCCGGATACCGATAGCAACAGAGGAGTACAATGAAGAGGAGCCCAATGGTTTGGCATGCCAGCTCGTTTTCACATATACCGAGAAATATCCCGACGAAGCACCCGTAGTAGAAATAGAGTCTCCCATCAATTTCGATGATTCCTACGAGCATCTCCTTCTGGATCACATACAGAAGACCATTAACGAAAATATAGGCATGGAGATGATATTCTCGTTGGTGAGCAGTGCCCAGGAGTGGTTGAACGTGCGGTGGGATGAGCACAAGAAGGAACAGGAAGATGCCAAAGCTAAGAGGTTACTTGAGGCCGAAGAGGTGGAGAGAAAGAAATTTGAGGGCACTCGTGTGAACGTGGAAACCTTTATGAAGTGGAAGAATGAGTTTGAGTTGGATATGGGCATAGCCGCTAAGCGCGAAAAGGCCAACATGGATGGCAAGAAGTTAACAGGGAAAGAATTATTCCTTCGAGACAACACACTGAATGAGTCCGACATCAAATTCCTCTTGGAAGCTGGGGATACAATTGAAAACGTTAAAATCGATGAATCACTGTTTCAAAACTTGGGCGACTTGGAGCTCGATTCCGAAGACGATGAGGATGATGAAGACTATGTGCCGGGCAAGGATATCGACTAAATCTTCTAGGCTGAGTAACTGTACGCTAACAACTTTTTACAATAAATTGTTGAAAACTAAGACCTCGTACTCTTTTCTATGCAAGAACAAAAACACAGAGCTCACAATTAGTAATAAAATTTAATATTGGCTGCATAGAGATCTCATCTTACGCTACATTTGACAATCTGGGCCCCTCGATTGGCTCAATGTCATCTAAATCGACGTCCGAATCTGAGCCAGAATCGCTAGACTCTCTCTTGGTTTGAGCTTTCGATTTGATGGTTTGTTCTTCAGGCTTAGTGTGAGGAAAGTCCAACTTCGGCCAGGAACCAACCTCTGCCTTAGGCATTGTGATTTCTACTTTAGTAGGATACATTTTCACAACCGTCTCCTCAACTTTGATTATCTGAAAATGATATCTACGTAAATTTGCTACCTTACAAATAAAAGAAATCTCTCACGCCCCGCAGTTCTAGATCTAAGTTGAACTCGGCATCGTTTTGGTCTGGGAATACAAGGCACACCTGTAGCCTAATTGGGTTAACCCTTATTTTACTTTTCGCATAGTGGTATAGCTTGGAGTAAATGGCTACTATCACGTTCGAAGGAGTTTGATGCCAATCAAATCGGCAATTAACAACGCTCTTGTCCTCATCCTGAAAGAATCCATGGGTTAGAATGACAGACTGAAGGTGCGTAAAACATTATACCTCTTTAATCCATTTGTGCTTCGCATATGCGCATCCAGGCTGATTTACAAAGGTAGTAAAATCGGAAGTTTTCCTATTACAGCATGACCAGTACTTCATACCCTCATGGAAAATAGGAACTCCAGGGTGGTATTGGCATTCAGATTCGTCTGCCTCTGGAGAAGTATATTTGCATGTGCAACCTCCGTTCTTGCAGTTTGTACCGATTGGAATCTCACTGAAATATAAGGTGATGGTTACTGTTTGACTTCACTCGACTTTTTATATGATACTTACGTTGGTTTATCCTCCGCTTTTGTGGCAGCTTTTTTAGGAACTAAAGAATCGATTGCCTCCTTCAAAGCCGGAACAACATTCGGTTTTAGTTCAACAAGTGGAGATTCAAATGAAGGCCTTTCTAGCCTTTGTTTTATTGGCGGTGGGGTGTTCTTCACAGGTTCTTCGTAATCCTCCACTGTTTTTTGGGGTTTCTCAGGCTCTGGGGGCTTCACATTTGAGTGCTTCGATAGTGTGCATCCCTTCATATTCAAGAATTCAGTGAAGTCAACACTCTTTTTATTGCAGCACGTCCATCCCTTGTAGGCATCGTGGAAAAACGGCTCACCAGGATGATGTCTGCAGGAATCTGGAGTGGAGAATTTTCTAGTAACCGCTTAACCTCAACGTTTTCTGAATTGGTGGTTACCTACCATCATTATTTTGATTTGGGTCGAATTTCTGACCACATCCTCTGTTGTAGCATTGCAGCATTGTTAAAATCTGAACATGCAATTTATTACTGATAAATCTCGGTTATTTCTGGCTATGTCACCTTATATTTGGATTTTGAGGGAACTTTAGCTAGTTAACTAACTTTCGTTTGGGTTTTTTTGCTGAAATTCTAGAAATTTTCGACCGCAGCACTTCCCCGTTGACGAGCGTATGGGCTACTCTAGCAAAATCTAGCCTGGTACGGTCCTGCTCGAGTGGGTCGCGTTCCGAAAATGTCATCGTACGGCATTTGCTTGCATGAAGAATGGACGGGCCCTCGGTTTTTGGCAAAACAAATTTTTAAAAGAGTATTTTAAGCTCGTTAATTCGTTAGAGAATTTAATTTTAAAATTATGCAATACAGTAATACTTAAATATCTATAACATCTGGAATAAGTGGCCTGAAATGCTACTAAGTAGTTGTAGATAAAATAAAATAAAATACCCTTCGGACCACTTTCTGAAGGCTTATAAATTCTCTTTCATCTTACACGTTATAGTTTTAAACATGCAAATTAGGAATTTTCAAGCCTGTGGATAAGTTCTGTCTGAGATATTTGCATTTCAAAACTAGTCAAGGAATAATACTGGTATGAGGAACAGAACTAATTGTTCAGACTCGCGCCTTAGGATTTCAAATAGGAGCGATTGCAAGAAACTGCGAATTAATTGGCAAAAAAAGGAAATTGAGGCAAATACTTTCACAAGTAACTTCATGTTTAAAGAAATCAAATGGCTATGATCGTGTAACTATAAACAATTTATTATCACAATATATCTGAGAACTACATATCGATACCATTTTTCGATTTTAATTTTTAATGGAATAGCAGGTTACTTAAAAAATATCCAACCATAGCGAAAGGGATTGTGTCATCCTTAAAATTATATCTGGGACTAGTGGCGTACGATGTTGAGACCTTGAGCGTTGATATCGAAAATAAAAACTGCTTCATATTTAATTGACTGCATTAAAGATAATATAACTTTTTAATTTTACTTGTCTAGTTTATTGCTTTTGCAAATATTCGTCGAAAAGGAAGACGGAAAGCGACGGCTTGTCGTTCTTGATGAGTTTCATGAGATCGTTGGCATAGCCTGAAATCTTGCGGATCGATCCGGATTGGTATTCCAAAAACTCCTCTTCCATGAACTGGGCGATTTCAGGATCGTAATGGTCCTTACGATGCTCAGTGTGAGACACTTTGAGGTGAATGGAGTGCGCTTTTTCAGCTAACTTCTTCTCAGTATCCAGAGCCATGGAAAGAGCTTCGATCTCATTCACTTCGAGAGGCTTTTGCCTGGTAGAAATCTCTGTGGGAATCTCATTTCTTCGGTGGAAATCAGTTTTACCGCCCCGTTTAGTGATATGCTTAATCAACTCGACAGCCTTGTCCCATGTCTTGTCTGATAACTCCTGGAAAAGTTTGTGGAAGCCTGGGCGATTCTTGTGGTAGGTGTTGAAGTGGGTTCCTAACAGAAGATAGTCGTACGAGGAAACTAGCTGATCGTTAACATAGGATTGGAGTTCAGTCTCCACATGTTTAAAGCCTCCCATAAGGGCATTGCACTCAGCTGTTCGCAGGGGAAAAACAAAAAGTATATTCTAGAACAAATCGATTATGCCTCAAAGCAGTTTACCCTCCCGGTGTCCATCACACGCTGCCACGACGGTGTTGTAACAAACGTCCTGGTCTTCACTTGCCGCCGCGATACCAAATAGAACCACTAGGGCAGCTAGAAAATTCATCTTCGGAAAAACCTGCACTTTAAGTTTCAAACGCAATTAACTACAAAAGCTCTAGTTGATGATAAAGTCCACGCGGTACACGTTGTTTTACTGATAACTGATTACTGAGCAGTTCTGCAATAAACAGGAAGTAACAATAACATCCGTTAGGCAATTTTTTCGCGATCCCTTCGATTTTCGTGCTATACCTAAAAATGAACAAAGGAGAAACAGTGACAGCGCACTGACGTTCAACGTATAACGACGTCATGCATTGATATATGAAATGTTTTTACTGGAAGGATTGGAAAGCTGGAATAATTTCCCCCATACCACTAGAAAAGACGATTAAAAATGTAGCGCCCGTTAAGAACTCTTGAGTCCGTTTTTCCCTAATTTAAAATAATACTATTTTCAATGGTATATTTTATTTAATTTTTATTTTTATTTCAATTTATTTTCTGACAAACACAAAGCTTCTTGAATGAGGATTAAAAAGTGAAAGAACAAAAGGGAAAGCGTTCATTGATAAAAGGAATCTATAGGTTGTCCAAGATGATTTACAATTTTATAAATTGTAAATTGGGGGAGCAGATTGAACAATATTTATTTTATGAACATGTTGAAGAATATTGTCTTGATTTCTGTGAGAGAAACCGTACTACCCACAATTACAGATAATCCTTTAAATTCATTCTATTCCAAGTCAGCACACAACCTCTCCATTGTAAAATGCTTAATTAAATTTAATTGGACTGTTGCTTTTAAATTACAACAAATTACTTTCAATTACGCAATTGTATATACCGTGTTACTTACTAGATATGGTTTCAATTACGGATAAGGTGTTAAGTCTTGAAAATAGTACTCTGCATGACGCATTAGCGAGAAATAGTTAAAAGTAAATCATTTTCGTCTAAAATATGCGAATATCAGTGAGAGAAACAATGAAGAGAGCTTGTATAATACCCGAAGGTACACTGAAACCAGACGGGCGCTGTGCGGTGTCTCACCTTGACCCTGGTGCCTGTCGAAAGACGAAAAGAAAGTGAAGGAAACACAAAATTTTAAGAAAATACTAAATATTAATTTTCTTACTTGTGTTATTATTACCATTATTATAATGATTTCTATTATTATTATTATTATTATTATTATTATTATTATTATTATTATTATTATTATTATCATTGTTGTTTTTATGAAAAAATCATGTTTCCTTTTTCATTGTTTATAACTAAAATGTAAAGTAGTAGTTAGAAATTGTTCAAATACGATAAAATACTTCAAATCAAAATAAAATCTCAAATGAAGTCAACATCAACCTTAAAAGGAAAATTTTGATAAATATTCTAAATATACCAAGTTTTGGAAAATAAAAGATTTCTTTAAACTCAAATAGAGCAACAATTGCTTTTTAATTGAATCTATTCATTTTTGTTACAATTTTCCGCCTACGATTTAGAATTCAGTAAAATATACAATATTTCATTTATAATTTCACAAACACGTCTAATTGCGTCCAAGTTTTTTACGGCTTAATGAACAAATTTAATATTACTTGAATTTTTTGTTTGTTATTTCCGAAATAGACTTACCCAATATTGCAAAACTTACATTGCAATAATTTCTTTAAAAGTGAGATTTGAATGAAAAGAAAATGAAAAGGATTCGATTTATTTGCTTTATTTACATTCTTAAAAATAAAATATCAACAATTCAATTATTTACATAATTAAATACTTAATCAGTAAACTTGATTCTTTGGAACAGTTGTAATTTGTGCCTTTTCTGAATATTTCGGTCATTCTACACATCATGTACCTACACATTTAACGAATTTGAACTGTTTAATAAAACAAGCAACACAAACAATATTAATCAAATTAGTTTAAAGCTTGGATATCTAACTGTAGTTATATTTGTTAAATTATTTCCAACGAAATTTTAATCCCACGTTCGGGATAATACGTCCTCGAAAATAATTCTTGTTTTCATTATATACCTGTTATTATACAATCCTCATTTATTTTACTATTCAAGTACAAATATTAAAGCGACAAAATAAGTTACAATAATTTAAAAAAAAATGCGTAGGATTGACTGTCCTACTTGAGCTTTACCATATATAAAATTGTATAGAATATTTCTAATGTTTGTAAATGTTATTTCTAATGTTTGTAAATGTTATTTCTAATGTTTGTAAATGTTACAAATGTGCAAAGAATAAGCTATCCAAATTTGTCTTAAGGAGTTCAACTTTTCAATAACCGTTTTATTCAATAGCATATTTAAATCTTATTATCAAAAATATCATTTTAAAACATATATATAATACGTGTACAATAGTCTTTCTTTGAAAAAAGAAAAAAAAAACTTAATATGATCAAAAACTTTAAACACTCTTTTTGAAATCGATGCCAAAGATATTTTGAGAACTACCAAACCAAAACTGTATGATCACTTTCAATGTTGTTATTTTTAGTCTCTCTAATAAAGTTCACCTTAAAAAGTTGTATAGTAGTTTTTACCAATTATACATTTTTTCAGATTAATTAATTTACGATTAAAATAATTTATTTACTCGGGACTATTGTTTTTTAATATAAACGGCATCTAAGGGTGTTATATTTAACAACCTCCTAAGATGGTTCTACGAACTCACTTTGAAAATACAGAAGTCCTATATATTTTTCGAAAAGATGCTGTTAAAGTTATATAACAAATTTTGATAAATAGAACGAATTATTAAATACTTTACTTGCACTTCTGGATCTGTGTAGCCCCTTAACTAATATAACTAGACAGATTAGGTTTCTTATCTTCTACTTAGACGAGGAAGCACTAAATAACAATTCAAGAAACTTGTGATATGGATTTTCAATTATTGTTACTGTTTCTGGTGAATACTCACCTGAAAGTAATGAAGATGTGAGAATTAGTCAAGAATTAATTATTTCAAAATTTGCATACAATTTGTAGTAAACAGACGAGGTCACTAGACTATAAGTAAATAAAATAAAACTACGTGCATAGTAAAAATAAGTATATTTTTAAGTGTATGTGCATTTATGTTTTAGGGAAAAATTGTAAACTTAATAAAAAGCAAAATATAACTTTAGTTACAAATACAGATGTGTAAGTCCACTTCTAAATACATATGTAAATATAAAACATAAACAAATAATAAGAAAGTAAAGATTTGGCGTACGTGCGCTTATTTTTTTTTGACAATTTAATATCTTATTTATTTGTCTACATAATTTGTTATTAAAAAGTTTTTAGAGAGCACGCACATATTTAACAAATTCAATGATCGTATCTACAACGTCGATCTTTGCCTCTAAAGATGAAGCTCTAAAGCTTTCAATTACGGAAGTTGAAAAAAATACATTTAAGCAAAAAGTAATTAAAAAAAAAAAATTATGTAAATGCAAGTAACCAATATGCCAAGATGAGGTTAAGGTAATTTCTTTAAAAGACAGATGCGTCAAGCATGATAATAAATTCTTTAGTAATGAGTCTTGTTAATAGAAGCATTTATAGAAATTTATTAAGCTTTCTATGGCCTCCGGGTAGATAGGCACGTGTATGAAAATTGCCAATCGATTCAAAGTCGGTCTTGTAATTAATTCTGCAAGCATAACGCCTAAATTTAATTTATAAACCAGGAAATCGTTCAGGCGAGTTGCACAAAGAACAACTGAACTGCCGAATGTGCCAGTCATCTTTTCTCAAATGAGTTCGGCATTGGCTATGATTTATAGACAATTATTTGCACATCTTTTGAAGACACGTCGGAAAAAGTATGCTGCGCATCGTTAGTGTTTTCTTATGCTCGCACCAGGTTAGGACCAAAGAGCTATTGTTTTTCCGTATTTGGATGACTAGGTTATTTCTTTTTATGAGGTAACATTTTTAAATTGCTCTTTGTCCGTATATTCTCATGATCGAAGGAGCTTTTTGATTAAGTAATTAACCGCTGCGTTAGCAATAACAGTATTGTTAACAATACTAGAATCAGTAAAGTTAATAATGACAGTAAGTAGTATATAACATCAAAATAATGATTCTAAATTGAAAAATGAATTTTGTTAATATACCAAGAAAATATGAGTGAATAAATGAGAACTATGAAATGATGTATAATAAAAGACAAGGTGGTATAGCATAGCCATTGTTATCTATTTTTTATAATAATCTAAAATATAATTAGAAATAATACACAGACTTACTTTTTATCTTTGTAACTTTACTTTTCTTTGGCTATGTTTTCAAATTTTAAACTATTTGATAACTAATTTTAAAGATTTCGTCATTACTTACTTTTACTATCCTTCGATGAAAACTTATTAATAAGGTGCATATAAAATTTTTGTATTTGGTTTTAAATACCTCTATACAAAAAATTAAAACCTGAAATTTTTGTATAAATCATATGGGACTAATGAAACACAAATTTCTATTTTGTACAATTTATACAAGCCAAAAACACCCACTTATATAAACTATCTAAATTATTTACAACATCAATTGAAAATATTTAACAAATTTAATTTACACTATATATATAAATATTTACAATATTGCTATGAAATTTGTTAGACAAAAATTTTAAGATAATTAGTATTAATAAATAAATAGGAAAGGAATAAGTCTCACACACCCATTCACACAAATTAAATTATTTTTTTAGTGCCAGACTCTTTGCCTTGTATAACAGAAAGAAAATATTAAGAATTTAATTTAAGTGCAATTTTTTTTATCTATTTACTTCTATATTTATTTTGTGGTGGGACAAACCCATATCCTGAGGCTCCAACGATCACTCCACTAGACTCTACTGGGGCGTCTGCTGGGGATGGTGGAAATACAACAGGTCCTTTAAGAACATAAGAAATGTTAAGATGAATACTAATGTATAAATTTCAATGTTTCGCATACAAAATATAGTTAAGCGTATATGATTATTATAAATTGTTTAGCACCTTTTATATTACCTCTATTTTGTCGAGGATCACGTGTTTGGAACCCCCCTGCAAATGCTGTGGGAGCGCCAAAATCGGGTACAAGAGATCTTAATCCATAACTATGATAACCTCCAAAGGAATTGAAATGAGGTCCTAGGAATTGAGCTGATGTCAATACTAATGACAAGAAAATTGCGAAAATGGCAACAAACTGGAAGAAATAAAATAAAAACTTATCATATAATTAATAATAATATAAATAAAACTAAATGACGACAGGTAAAATAATCGCAATGTAATTATGAATAATTAAAACCAACTTGTGAATGAAAAGTTTCATTTATTATAAACAATAGTATATTTATTTATTCCTACAAGTGTCAGGGAATATTAAAGATGAAAAAATTGTTTTAAAGACTCACAAATTTTCGTACGTGAACACATTTGGATAAGAAAATCATAAAAGCACGACTTAATTAATTAAGAGTGGAAAAAGCCAATTCATTCATATTCATTGGAACAATCTTTCGAAAATTTGCAGTAATTAGTGGTTGAGTCAGATGAGACTGGCGACCGGAGTGAATTCTCAGGTCTGCTTTTCAGAAACACTCAGGTATCAGCTTCTAATTAAAATAAAAACCTGCACAATGAGTGCTGAAGCACACCTAGATGGAAGTATTACAACTCCTCAAAGAAAATATAATTTTCAAATTGGAACGCATTACAAAATACACCCTTGTAGACATGGTTCATGTAATTGAAAACGATCTGTAGGGTCTGGCAGTGTGGGTGCAATTTGAGCAAAAGTAAAGTGATACAAATTCGCCAGAATAATGTCTAGGTGGAATTAACAAGATTCGTGATCGCCTAACAATCTAAGACTTGTACCACTAAATCCAGCTGCGATGCACGATCGTGTAATGTGATCATCTATCCATCAAACAAAAAACAAAATCTTAAACCTATATTTGGACCTCTATGTCCGCAGCCAAAGATTATTCTTTTAACAAAAAGCTGATCAAGTGCAAAGAAGTAGTCAGTCACGTTTCTTGGTAGATCACTTCAAATTGAATGTGATCGATATTTGTGTAGCACTCTTGTAGTGATCGAAGATCGAAGAAAATTCGTCAGCAAGGTCCTTCTCTTCCGCAGTATAAACCTGTCGAACTAATTGTTAAATTTTTAACGATCGTTAGCGTGAAGCTGCTCGTTTGATCGCGCGGCATTCCACAAGCCAGACAAGTTATTCAATATGTGAAAATCATATGGTGAACTTGACGACTGAGACATTTCTTGAGCTGCTAGACAACCGTTCCTAATTACCTCGAGTTATTTGCGATAATAAAGCAGCTGCAGTGTCTGCTGCACAATGCACAATGCAACAAGAACTGCTTTTTTTCATAAAGATCATTAATGTAACAGGGAGATACACAGGCAGCTCAGGCAGAGTGAGGTGGCAACTTGACAGAGAAAATAGGATAATTGCTTGTAGTAGGTCAATGACGAACGTGTTAACTTCCCAAACCTTCACGGTTTATGTAATTTAAAATTTTTTTGCTTTTGCAGTAATCCCGGATAAGACCAGTAGCAATTGGCGGCGATCTAAGTTTTATTAAAAATTATGTAATTATCATTAATTCGAACTCTTATTGTTCATATATATCTCCAGTTAGCGGTTAGGATCTTGTTACTAAGCCATTAAATTAAAAAATGGACGCGAGAAGTGTCCTTCATTTTTAACAAACGAAAAAAAATTTTTTTTGTTATTATTATTATTATATAAATATTCATTTTACAGATAACCGAAACATAATACGAGTTAAATACAAAAAATCAAAAATAAAAGTGTATTTTAGTGTTATTAAAAAATGTTAAATTCTAAATTACACAGTCTATTTCCTCGTAGGCTTTTTATGCTACAAAGTAGTATAATAGCATAAATGTTGTACGGAAATTTTTTCGCTGAAAATAAAAAACCACGGATATTAATCTTAAGATAGTTGGCTAATGGTTTACGTATTCATCAAGATTTATTTTCAAAAAATCACGTAGCAAAGGCGACGACCGACGAGTTTTTAATGAGATTTTTTTTAACAGACAATCCCATAATTCTTTTAAACGTTAAAAATGTTTTCACCTTCAAGTTTGCGAATTTTATTGTTTTGGTTAAATTCACATCGTTTTTAACTTCAGACCAGTAGTTTTATTGTTTAACACTATGTAACTTTAAGTATCATCTAAGATAATTCAGTTTGAAGATTTAACTCTCCAGATGTCCAGACAGATATTTACACAATAAGTAAGACTAATTAAATGTAGAGATTTCTATTTTTCTTCGGGTCTTTCTAATAAATAATTAAACGATTAAATGACACATAATTATAGCTATGCGTCATCTAAATATCACTAGTTTAGAGTATAATTTTCAATATTAATGAATTAAACTGTTTTTAATTGCTTTTGCATTGAAATTTATAATGGGAAAGTATAATAGAAAAAAATGGACTCTGGAAAGTTCTAAGCTTATATGGAAAGATTGTTGCAATGTACGACTAAAAAAACTCAGTATAATATCAATTGAAAGAACACAGGGAAAAAAATTAGTTTTACTATATTTTAATAATAGTTGTGGCCTTAAAGCAAAAATGTTAATTATCGGATTTATATAACGTATAGAGAACGTATATTTAGAAAATGTTGAATCTATATCATCTATATCTATATCTATTACGACAAATTTCTCTTTATTTCAATTTTAATTATATGAGCATACAGCTTACTTCTGTTTAAAAGTCGTCATATCAATAAATTACATCAGAAATGAACGTAACCGAGCATACGAGCATAAAATATTTATGGAATTTCATCACAATCGAAATTTAAACCTACCCCCGATCAATTTGAATAATTTAAGGACATACCGATCGACCTTCTTTGCGTTATCTTAAGTTTCTTCCGAAATTCTTAACGTTTACGTTACATGTCAGCACTTAATTTGCCCATTACTTCTCGCTAACTGGTGGGCTTTATTACGAGATACAAATTACATACTAGCTGTGTGTTGTAAGTGGTTTCAGAGGCCATAGAGAACACTCCAGGTATGTAGGTTGAACCGATGGACCATGCAGACATGTTATGTAATAATCTTGGAGCGCTCACCACCGCCTGCTTTATTCGGAAACAACACAAAATTTTCGAGATAAGAAGCCTGGAAGAAAAATTTCATCTAGAGCAAAAATTGGAGCAAAACGTTGAAATGTCGGCTAACGTGAAAAACGATCAAGTGAGTGGAATATTTTCAAATTAATTGCATTTCACGTGATCACTTTTCCCGCCAAAGACATTGAACTAATTGCTTTATGATGCATGGGCTAAAGCAGGGCTCACAATCAGTTAATAATTTTTAATAGATTTCTGGCAGCACGCGTTAGCGGCTTGCGCCGTTCATTGGTCAACATTTTTATTCGACCTTACTAGAAAAAGGTAGACTTTGTTTTACCAGAGCTAAAATCGGTCTCTAAGGCATCGTATTTGTTGTTTCCCTGTTATGGAGGTATAACTACATAAAACAGCTTACGCGCCTTTCTGATCTAATTTCTTGAGATCAAGACGAAAAAACGAATAAGACCATAAATCGGGGGCCTGAACAGCTCCAATTCACACTTTTTTCTGCTTCAGAATAGCATTCTTTACGATTGCAGTATCTAGATAACCAAAACGTAATTAATCTTTAATTAAATAAGAAACGATATTTTTTTCTTGTTAACCATAAGTATAAAAATGTACTTGTATTAATACACCAATATAAGCTTGTGTGAATTCAATATAATGTGTGTAATAATTTCTCTTTTAAGTTTCACTAGCGAAAATGAAGCCTACTAATTTAGTGAGCGAACCAGCGTACAGTAAGTTGTAGATACTTGTAATGGTTTATTAAATATTTCTCTTTAATTATTTTCATTAAATAAATGAAACGAAAGCACGGCAAAAGAGGAATGGAGTCATCAAATGATCGGGATCATTCGTTCACTTATTCGCCGACACTAGGATTTGAACTTGGAACTTCTAAACTCCATTACCGTAATCCGTGTCTTATTTTTTTAAAACTTCAAAATATTATAAGTTTTTGTTCAAAGGCACACCTGATGATATCGCACGTAGAAGGTTGTATTAGCTTCCTTCGGATGTCTTTATTGAGGCGCATGCCATACCCAATTAAATCTGTGCGGTGTGTGCAAAGCATTTTTTCATTGAATGCACATAACTACCTTGAACTTGAATTGACAAAGTTTCAAGAAATTAATGCAATAGTTGTTAGTGTGCCAATTAGTCTTTAATCGACAAGGCGATACCTGGTTGATACCTGCTAACACAATATGCGAGTCATGCAAAGGCATATCAATAGACGGCGAGCGGACGCGCTCAGCTAGAAAAGTAGTCACCTTTAGTTGACTAGTAACACCTATTGGCTTTGACAGAGATTACCATGGGGGCTACGGCGGCTACTTTCGCACTTCCTTGAATTGTGTTCTTCAGACTGTGAGGGAAGTGAGGTGATTGCACCGACAGGTGCTACGATTGAGCGAGCGGTAATGATCTGAAGCCATGGTTGACCATCGGTAGTTACGTTATCAAGTGTGGTTTCGAAAATCTCCTGGGATATTAGCGATTGCTAAACGTTTGCTTATTTTGAATATATTTTTCAGTTTTATGCCGCCGCCCCAACCGTTTCAGCTGAGAAAGTGAAAATTAATTGCTTCCGCCACCTTTTTGCTTTAACGAGTCTGTAGATAAGGTAAGGTAAGCATCTTCCGATGGTTATTGTAAAACACACATTAAATGCGAATTGGGTCATTTTGTTAGCCTGTCGTGTGCTTCAAATTATATTAGAGTAGTATATTCAAATAGAAAACTTTTGCAGGGAGCATAAAACCTGAGGACGTAATTGTGCGAAAAGCATCTGAATAACTTAAAATGGTCAAAAGTATTAAAAAAGTTAAATGGTATGTTGAATAACGAATTACTTAAACAAAAATTTCGTCATATCCGAGTTTTAGTCAGACAGTGAGAGACTGGTTCTGACCAATGTTGCTGCTGGCACATTTCAATTAAAAGTGAAATGTTTAATATTGTGCGATAAACAATTGTCTTGGCTCTGCATTTACAAGGTGAACGACTGAAAATATTTCGATAAATCTGATAAATCTTATGAAATCGGATACGAACTATTCGAGTAATTGAAAAAAAAATCACTCTATGTAAAATTTATATTACACCTCTGATTAAATTAAGTGTTCACACCATTTGTTGTTCTTCTGACCTTTCTCATTTCAATAAGATCACGCTTCTTGGACACAATAATAAGTTCTGCATTAAGTGTATCAAATGCATTGTGAGTAGGAGGAGCGTGCTTTAAATATAGAACAGATTGGTAATTATTCATAAAGTGTGCCTCGAAGACCTACAACTTAGCATGAAACAAAGTTCTATTTAGCGACTTACCTACCTACTGACATTTAATAAATCGATGCTTACGCACTGTGTTTTATAGAAATCTCTTTGAATCACGTTAATTCATTTTGATTCTATTTTTATGCATTAGTCAAAACAAAAATTATCAGAGCAGTAAAAAAACCTAAAGAGATGGTATGGTCTCAACGTAAAAGTAACGGATATTTTAAAACGTGAAAGTTATTCATTTCACTCTTGCAATCCACAAAAAAGTCAGCACAGTTTTTTATTTTAGTGGGTATCTTAGACGTCAATGGATAGGTATCTGATTACTACGTGAAGCAGTGAAGATAAATGAGAGCGAATCGAGGATTATATCTCAAGTAATATATGCAAATAACTTATCTGTGGCTTCTAACTTTTGATGGAATCAATCTTAAGATTTCAGGGCAAAATAAGAATTTTGGGAATAATTATTCATATAAGCATAACTACGAACTAGTTTAGGACTCCCTCTTAAAGGGCTCTTATATATTTAAAAAACAATAATTTTTGGAATTTTAAAAAAAGAATGAAATTTACATTTTTTTAAATATTTTTAACTTTAAGAATTTTTTTTATGCCTCGAAAGTTGTGAGCGCCTAGAGACCCTATCCATTTTAATTTAGCACTACTATTGTCTATTTTGATTCTATTGGCGGGTAATGTTATAGAGTTAGAGTGTAGAGACTTACATAGTACATCACACTATTTGTTTATAGCAAGCTTCTAGACAAATTGTAATACAGTCTAAATTAAAATACAGACTATATTTGTTTATCTGTTTACTAGTCTGTTTGGACCAAGTTTTTCTATTCATTCAGTCATATTTTTTTTTTATATATACTACAAACTACAAATTTTTGTTGGTCTTTTCGCATATTGTTTTGGACAAGGTCTACACCAGTCAGTACTTTTTACGTACTTATTAAAAAAATGCACATTAGCAGAAGTTTGGATGATACAATGTAATGTGGAGCTATGATTACCAAGAAGAAATTGAAATGGACATAGATTATAACATATAATTTCTACTAAACGGTTTTATTGTTCCAGCTAGCATTACGTAAATTGCACGACGACTTGATTGAAAACAATTTTACTTCTATTAAAATCATCAAAATGTCAAGTAGTCATTTATGTCAAATAATTTTTCATATTTATTGTCTACATTCTAAAACACTTACTGAATTTTACCATATTATTTGTATTAAGATTTTACTTACTTTTGCAGTAAATCTACAAAAACATGTGAAATTAGCTTGTTTAAATTGTAAATTTAATCTGGCTATAGAAAAAATATATCAATTTTCCGGTTGTTAGTGAACAGAATCACATTTAGACAGTCAAGTATAAACGTTTATAGAAACGGATGGACGTAATTTATTTTCTTTAAGCCTTACATCTAAATCCAATTTAAAATCGTTGACTAAAGCTCAGGTCTTTATGTAATTTAATATGTTGTATTTTTAATTTTCTACACTTAAGTCGTTGTTAAAAAATTTTCACCTCACAGTTGAAACATATTTTCAGTTCTTATAGTTATTAAAATACCTCAAGGAAGCCTGTGCCTGAGTTCTTACATAAGTCTACAGTCTTTCAATGTATTTTTTTTCAAAAAAATTTCTTAGATTAATTTTGTTATTGATTTTTTAGATCTTATTTATTCGAAAAAAGTATGTAGGGGTCTTAATTTAATGATAATAGACAGAAATGAGACAGAAGTGGTTTTATTATTTTATAATAACTGATCTTTTAAAATTAAATGTCCAAATTGATCATATTAAACATAGCTATATCTCTCTGATATTGTAGATTAAAGTATTATTTCTGTATAATTAATTATGTATTGCCTTTAGGTGATTTACAGCAGAGGAGATTGTACTTTTACACGTACAACAAAGGAACACGCGATATATAAAATGAAAAAAATCAAGGATTAATTTAAATTTTTAATTAACCCAATTTCTTATTATGGAAGATTGTAAGAGATTAACGAGGCTGCGGATACTCGCTCGGTGCCACCAATAAATATTCATGCCCTGGGCGTTCTGTTCTATATACAGGCAAGTGGCACGATACAGTCTATTATATGTAAACCTCACAGAAGTTACGTAACCTAATTGTTGCATAAAATTTAAATAAGCAAAATGTCAACATATATACCAGGACGTTCGAAAAAAGAATGTACCGTTTGTTGGTGCGACGTGAACGTGCCATTTATCCTTCAACACTATCGGCTTCGTAATCGCGGGAAGAAATTTCAATTTACTCCAAAATCGTTAAAAGAATTAGGCGCTTTAACGAAATCGATTTAGCTTGAATGACAGAAACAAAAAATTCACGAATTCCATTCACATCAAATTTATAGTTTTCCCTTATATCAATTTGGCGCGGTTCGTTGAAATGCTTTCTTGGGGAATGATAATGCTTTTCGGCATTCCGGCATTACTTACAAAAACAATGCGACTATGCGCTAGCCATCGAACACAATTCCAAGAGTGAATTACTTGCGGCTTTTGAAGTGCTTCACAAATTCGCGGTTACGTATAATCCCGCGAACTAAAGGTAGCAAGGATTTGGATGTGCTGTGCAAGCTACTATATGCTCACTTATAGATCTTAGAACATATTACTTACATATTTCATGTTGGCACAGTCACAGGTCGCACTAGTAAGGAGGTTGTCTCAAAGAGCTATTGCTTAATCCTTGACCGGGGCACGGATGATTAATCACTGTAGGATCGGCACTTTGGCACTAACTTAATCACAATTAATATTTCACAGCACAGTAGAAGTTGAAGATGATTAGGCTAAGAACCAGTCGACAGATCAGTCCGAACGATAGATTATATTATACTACTATTGGTGGCTCGATGTTGTGAAACTTGCATGGGATTACGCGGAAGTGTTTTGGTCAAGAGGCTAAAAACGAAAGACCTGAGCAGGTTGCTCGCTTGCGTCTTGTCTGCGGTAACGTTGGCTTTCAAGTAGTGAACGCTTAATGACTTCCATTGCTTTTGAATTGTTCGTTATATACGGGGTGCACTCTCTCTTTCGTTCTTGGACTGCAATTCGCCTCGTGCACATGGGCACATTGTAATATTTTTATTGTTTCTTATATATGTAAGATTGTAAGCTCGACGGCCAGTGGAGGCTGCAAGCCATGCTGTCCAGCATAACCAGCACTAGGTTATCACAGCAGTGACAAGACCATATCACAATGTCAGCTGGCGGTAAGATCGGTTCGTGCCACAGGCAGATCCGATCAAGTTGCGGTCCAACACTTCTCCAGAGATTTTTAGTACATAATTTGACGTAATAAATATCTAAGTAATTATTTAAATTGGTCCAGCACCTAGATCGATTGACCTTGAATATAACTTCGATCGTGGTGCGGTCGTGCCGCTGGAAACTGTGGTACCAATACCGAGATCCGACACGTCGAACTGCATTTAGATGTCTCGGATAAGAGACCCAGCACGTTCTGTAGGATTATGGTGATCTGGTGAAGGAGGCTCAGGTTGTCTCAAGATCCGATTGCGTGAATTACTCACCTCAGTACGTTTTCCGGATACTATGTGAGGGTTGACGGTTGAAGGCCTGATAAATGTGCCCAAGAAACTGCTTTGCGTCTAACAAACAGCTAACATCTATAGTAGGATTACGCTGGCTACTAATGCGACCGACTTCCAGCGCCTGCTCCATTGACATTGGTGTGTCATTTAACTATTTATTCATAAATCTCGAAATGTACTATTATGCCTACGAATTGTAAGCTCTTTCGCAATTTCGACCTAAGGTGATTGAACTGAATAAAAAATCTGACTCTCTGCCCACTCACTTACTATTTGATCAAAATGCATTTCTTTATATGCCCCCCAACAGCAATAAGTCGGAAATAATGAACTTTTTCTTGTTATACTTCAGGAGATTTTTATGAAGCGTTTTGTTTGTTTGTTGAAGCAAATGGTGTTGCTTTTTCGGATAGCGCATTGATCTACCGATCAATGTCATAGTTACAATAGGATTAATTCAACCAAGCTGCAGGGAGTTGAAGAATTTTAACTTTAATGCTCTAAGTCGTATGTAAACGGAAAATTTCATATGGCATACTTGAAAGCACAAAAAGCAATTTCATTAGATATGCTCGTATATCTTATAATGAACCACAATTTTCTTTTTACATAAGAACTTTGTTCCCACTATAATAATACTGAACTTCCTGAAAAAAAACTGATATTCGGCATCCGCAATAAAATTGTTAATAATACTGTTAAGTAGTATAAAAGTGCTTCGAAATATATTCGCTTGGGAAATATGACAAGCTCATGGCGTATTTAAAGTTAATTTATAGTCTATTATTTCCTATATGTTTCTAAAAAGAATGTCTTTTCTTGCCTTCTAGAAAAAGCTTCCATGTATTGTTCTAAAAAATTATGGTAGACCTTCAATCCCACAACTGTGCTATTTAAAGGAATTCTGAATTACGTCTGTATCTCGACCTTCAGAAAATTGTATAACAATAATAAAAGAAATTTGCAAATATTATTTATTGTTTCGAGTTAAGGTATCCTGAATAAAAAAGTAAATAGATTAATGATCGATTCATTTATAAAAATATTTATATTATTTTAAATATGTGGAATTATTACTAAATAGTTTTCTTTATGTAATTCGCAGGAAAAAAAGTTTATACTTGGAAAGTTTTGTTGCATATTTAAGATATTATCAAAGAATATAAAAATAATAGTCGTCATTTAATAATATAATAATTTAACACTGTGTTAAATATTAACTAAGTTAATGAATAAAAATAGAAAATTATCATTCCAGCCCATTCCTTTCAATAATATGGATTAAGTTCTTCTTTCGCTCACTTCAACTTAAAAGGCTATATTGAAAATTTATAATTGAAAGGAAGGTTGAAAACGGATTTGATTATGTTCAAATTGGTTATATTCTTAATTGAGACAATAATTAATGCTTCACTCATGGACCTTGTTTGTTGAAAGTTGTCAAGTGTGACAACCTTCGTACCACGCTTTGTAGAAGGTATTGTAACTTCGGGGTTATGATAGGAAAAGAGAAAAAACTGCTACTATACTTTGTTTACAAAGGAAATAAAGGGTTAATGATATAATATAATATTTATAGGGAGTAGACAGATCAGATCAGAGCACATTATAAATATTATTATTTATATATTTATATATAGTGCCATGCGCATAGTTGATAAATCAGACTGAGGGTACTTGCACTTTGCACCTTTAACTCTTTAAAAAGGGTATCAGACGTTCACTCTAAGGGATTCCTCGTATATAAATATGGAACAATTTAATGTTCCAAGATGTCATCGTTTTTACATGTAATCAAAATTATTGACTAAATCGATTAACAATTTTTTTGCAACATCACTCAATAAATGAACTATATTTATTTCAAAATTACGGTAAGTTTAGTTTTAAATTTTATAAATGGCTAAAATATATCTACTAATTCTATTAAAATTAATGTGTACATTAAAATTATTTTCGTAATCTCTGCATTTTACACCAAGAAATAGTTTTTTTTGCAATTTTTTTCAAAATTTTTTAAATAATGGAGATTGATAGACAGATGAGATAATCAACAAATTTTTAAAAATATGATAGATCTTTATTAGTTTTAAACCAATCAATGAAATCATAAGACATTCAATTTTTTTTAGTTAATCCAACATAAAATAGACTTTTTCTTGGAAACAGGAACTTCTTTTCTGATGATAAAAAGTATTAAGAATTATAATTCTTAAGAAAATTACGTGATAGAATGAAAAATTGCAATATCATTGGTTATTAAGAATTTTTTCTTAGAAAAGTTTTGCTTCCCCATCATCACGGGTTGCTGCAAGCACATATCAAATTATTATCCACCTTGATTAATTGAGTCAAAGAACCTAGCCATTTTCCGTAAACATTCATAACTGCATAGTGCTAATTGCAAACCAGTTCTGATTCACGCATATAACGCCCAAACCGTTTACAGTAGAGCCTTGCTCGCCATTCGCGGTTTTCCAATTTATTATATCTCAATATCCGTGAATTGGCTCAAAGCATTTATGAAATATAAACTGATGGTTGTAGTAAAAATCTTTCATTCTGACTGTTCACAGAAGTTTGCCGACCTCAATTAATATCAAAGCTAACGAGCCGGGATTTCAGTTCCGCCTAGCGATGCTATACGCATACACTAGCCACTCGCAACCTTCACATCTCCTCTAGACCGAGGAGTCATGTGACTTAGAACAAAAATGAGAAAGTCCAGCGTCTGCTGAACAATTTTAGACATTAAGAATCGACTTCCGAGATTGGTTATCATTTGCATAAATATAGGTAACGGATTCCCATAATTATAAACTCAATTATTCATTTGATTGCACGTATAAGCATACACATGAACGAGTCGATGGTGATTCCACTTGAAACTGTGCCCACCTGATCGCTAAACCTATCATTTTGATTTATGTAACACCATGCCTGGAGGATTTCGGGTCGCTGATGAAAGACAATATTATAATCGCTTAATTGGATTAAGAAATATTCAAATAAATGTTTAGGATATACTGGTAAAGAGCAGCTATCCTTCCAATACATTCTATAGCTAATTTGGGATATTTGTAGGTAGACATACTCTGGAGATTTAAAAGTTTTTGAGCTAGTTCGATTTATTTCAACTATTGCCTTTTTGGAATAGTGTTTCATAATAAATTAGAGAAATCAGAACACTTATTAAAAAATTGAAATTTTTCTAATAAATGTTTTGAACGATATTGTCATGAGTCAAAACTGAATTTTTGTCACATCACATTATTTTTTTACAAATTTTGAAATTAATGTAACACTACGTATTTACTATAAGAAATATTGTGTATTTATCAAATCATTAATTTTGACAAATCGATTTCAAAATTCGACAATTCGATTTCAAATTTCTCTCGCAATGTAATTGAAAGAAAAAGTGTTCATGAATTCAAAAAAGTTATTTAAAGATAAGTATAATTTTATTAATTGTTGAACTGTAATTTTAATTTCAAATTATTCTTAAAGGCGCAATGTACATGAACATTTAAAAAGGAATAAAAATCGTTGTCTTCTGCAAAACGCATATAAAACAAAAGAAATTAAGAGCTCTTTCTTATATTTTCAAAAATAAAAATGTTTCATAAATTTGCCTTGAAATTGATAATCTTTTCATAAATTTTAAGCTTAATTAAAATTAAAATTAAAAACTATTAAAACCATGGTATGAATTTAATTTTCGTTCGATAGTTTTTATCTCTTTGATAATTTTTGATTTTGAAATATTTTTCGCGATTACTCCAAGTAGTTATTAATACACTAAAAATATTTATTTTGTAATTGTTCACCCTTCGGGAAATTAATTCATTTGTATACTCTATAGAAAGTATAAATTTAACCACACTTTTTTTCCAGCACTACATTTATAAAAGGCTATAGCAATAGTGTGAAAAAAAATTTTTATTACCATAATACAATAATAAAAGTGTATCACTTCATCTTTTTCAATTTTTTCCATTCTTAAGGTTAAAGGCGCGCTAAGTATTCACTCTCTCCAAAATCGAAAATTGCATCCGCGTCAGGGCCGTTCAAAATTACTATATTTTTTGAGCTAGGTTAGCCATTGTCTGTTTCAGTGCCTTACACCTGAAAGTATCTTTAGGTTTAAACAAATTAGTCTACGGCACTAACAAGTCTGAATTTCGCGTCATCAAGATCTAATCAATTTCTTTCAGAACGAATAGGTTAATAAAATCGATTACATGGCAATTGATATTCATTTCCCGGCTGACCTGCTGATCAATCACTGGATCTAAAACAAAAGAGTTCACGGCAATTTCGATTATTTCAAGTTCAAGACGAGTGTCCGCCGCTATGACCGTGGCCTTGGATGTTCGGCCGCCGGTGATAACGACTCCTCGCGGCGGCATAGTATCGATTGGAATTTCAAAAATTAATTCGCAATTTGAAAAACGGAAAGATTATGAAAACTCACGCTCAGGTGAGCACCTGGCAATTCAAGAACGTGACAGAGCCCCAAGTTCGGTTTGGTGTTTCTTATTTTTCTTTACATTTTTTGAACTTGAGCTTTGCACTTGCTAGGAGCCGGCTTGCTGAACCGCCGTATGTGAGTGCGTGTCGCATGTGGGTCTTAGAAAGAGGTAAAAGCCAGTTACCAGTGCGTATACCTGCCCTCAGGCAATTTCCATATAATATTAAATGCGAGACAAGCGTGCGGCTCGTATGGCTTATGAATTTCTTGAATCATTGCTCCGTGTCATTTGTTGGAGCCAGTTTTTGGTTTTGTCTTGAGTCTTAAAGTGCACCTTCGGCGAATGCATGATTTGCAAAAAGCTAAACAAGTTCTGTGGCCAGGAGGAGGCATTTTTCTTGAAGGTGGCGGCAACCAACTGGTGAAAGGATCAAGTTCTTGGCCGGTCAGACGGAAGTCGGTTCTATAAGGAGATGGCATTAAACTCTATAGAGGACAGAATAAAGTCACTTTCGAAAGATAGGCCGCACCTTTCGCTCTATGAAGGCCTTACAACTCCGGCTGTGTATAAGATTGTATTCTGTTTCGATCAATCGCGGAAAACTGAGAGGGTTCATATTTCGTAAGAATTCGAACCAATCTCTTGTTATTTTTGAATTGTGTAATATAACGCCAAAGGATTTCATTTCGAGGTAAATTGGCATTATTTAACTTTTTGAGATAATTCCAATGTAAGTTGTTAAAAACAAGGTTATTTTTATCATACAGATTTCATATTATTTTAATCAATTATTTTTGTAAAAGTCTACAATAAAGTTGAAAATGTAAGGATTTTAAAATCATAATTGGAGAACAAATCTAAACTTTTGTTTCGCATTTACCGCAAGGTATAGTATAGTTTATACACATCGACTCTAATTGGAATTAGTAAACTTCCCCAATTAAAGTTAAACCTAAAAATATTGTTCAATAAATTGTTTTAAAAGAATTCTAAAAAATATAAATTTATAAAATTCATAAGTAATACATTCGACTGTTTTTACCTACGGAGTTCTCCTGACAGGTCAGTTTAAAAATTAAGATTAATTAATTATCGGAGCAATTGAACTGACTTTAATTTAATTTTTTACTCATAATGTTACTGTGTTATGTTAATATATGGCCTAATTATGTAATTTTGGAGATTGTGAAAATCTCCGGATGTAGGGATGTATGCCTACAGGGTTGATCAGAAATAAAAAAATTCAGCATTTTCTTAAAACACATCTCCTTTAGTTAGTTATAACCTCTTAATTATAATACAAAGCAAATTGTTCTTGAGATCTTAAATCCTTGCGTTAATCACTTACGGATTAAAATGAAAGTAGATATCCTTTACCAGCATCAAAATGAGTGTTTTTGCTCAAGACCACTGTACTAGCATAAAAATACAAAATGCAATAAAAAGCATAATTAATTTTGAATACCACTTATGGCCAGTATGAACAATCGTTCATGATCTTTCCAATGTCTACGCTCCAAATTGAATTAGTAATCCTAGATGATGATTCACATCGATTCAAACTGGAGACAGACACATAATTGGCCTTGGGGCAGGGGCTAGTCATGCAAGGACTTAGAGTCGCGATCGGTTTTCACACAATTCCACGGACTCATTGGACCGTACAAAAAGTTGTTCAATTTTAGAATATGTTGGCTCCAGTCTCAAGACTTAAGACAACTTCAATGAGACCTCTTATGGTTTGTGCCAACAGATAGCCCAGCATGCAAATCACAAGGCGACTTCACTAGTCCAAGTATTTGGTGCTCGCAGTGTTGTTACGTAACCAGAAAACTCATAATTACCTCTTGACCAAGGCACTTACTGAAAGAGGTCTAAGACTTTGAGCTTCGCGACTGGAAATTGTCCAAAAATCTTTGGACGGCGCGCATGCGAAGAACACGGCTGTTTCTTCGTCTTTCTTAAACGCGGAGCTAGACCTAGGCCAGAAACCGGACGGTGGTAAGTGAAATTCCAGGCAAACTACTTTGCAGCTTTGCCGCCGCGACCAGAGCGATCAGTACAGAACGCAAGCGGTGGCCAGTGTTGGCGACTAGCCAAAGCATTACTCGCAGCAAGGCAGTCACGTAGTCCAGATCATACACCTGAACAATCGAAGGCATTCACGCAAGATTTCGTAAAATTAGCCACTGAGGTTTTATGGCTTGTGCCCGGAGAAGTATAAAAAACTGAATGAATGCCCGCGGTGGATGCTATGCGACGTGGAGGCGGGCTGGATCATGAATGCGTTAACAGAAGGACAGATGGAAAGCCCGCGGATATGGTAGATATGGTAGCGCCGCCAAAACATGTCTTATTCAAACACTTAATTGAATAATTGATATTGTGTTCTCGCCGCTAAACTTACAATCAGACCTGTCTGCTCATATTTATTTGGGTTAATAGCACTTTGAGTTCATTTCGCAACTGCTAACCGCCAATAAGTGCTCCTGGTCCCCCATACAACCTTCCATCAAATCTTGCGGACAATCAAAACATGTAACGAAATAAATTGATATTGTCATACGTGCCATAAATACCGCACACACGGTCCAGGTGCGACCACTACCGGGTTATTCCGCAAAGTGTGAGAACTGATGCCGCACTCGACTCCTCAGTACTAA